>KZ308363.1:1574666-1636379 GCA_000376725.2 Ladona fulva | reverse complement strand
TTGGGCAAGGCAAAGATGGAGAAGAAGTGGGAGGGTTCGGACTAGGAAATAGAAACGAAAGGGGACAGAAATTAGTATACTTTTGTAAGAGTAAGTAATACACTCTGTATTACAAACACACTTTTTCAGCACCATAATAGAAGGAGGTACACATGGAAAAAGCCAAGAGATACGGATAGGTACCAAATTGATTACATTTTGGTAAGAAAAAGGTTTAGAAATAGTGTTATAAATTAAATGCTAAAAATTTGGCTTATGAAAGGCAAATAAGTATTTAAAAGGGAATTAAGAATGCTAGGGGTCAAATGACCCCTTCCCGTCCTTCTAGGTATAACATTATGTAAAGAATTTCCCAGTGGTTATAGCAAAATTTATATTTTTTCATGTCATAATTGGGATGGTGACAAACTAAGAAAGTTTTAACAAATTTGAAAATATTTTACTTAATGTTTTTTGATGTTAAACCCGGATTTGGGGTCAAATGACCGGTGCCATCCTTCAAGTGTTAATGATGGTGCTCCATAAAATTTTCAACATAAATAAACAGCTAGTTGTAGCTAATAGCAGCTAAGTACCAATTAAAATTTTATATCTATTGGAAAACATTCTTAGCTACTCAATTATTTTATTGTAAATGATTCATGAAATCAAATTATTTCTTTCAAAGTCCTCATTGAGTTAAACTATTACTAACATTACCTGGATGTGTAGGGCACCAATCCATACCATATCCTTCTGAAAGATGACCAGTAAAAGTGAATATAGGTTTTCTTGAAGCATCAGTTTCAGCATTGGTCTTTGAGCAGTAACTTTCTAATGTAAAAGAATTCTGCACTGCTCTGAGTTGAGGGCCTATATCCCATATGTTTACATGACCAATTTCAGACCATGTGGCACAAAGGACAGCTTGATTCACATGAGAAGCCTGCAAAAAAGTTTTCAAGATATAAGACATGGATGAGTTAGATAAAGATGCACCTATTTGATCACTTATTTCATTGGATATCTGTAAGTGTATAGAATATGACCCTTGATATTGGTATTGCAAAATATAGCATTTAGCAAAATGGTTTTCATTAGTATATAGTGTTGCATGCAAATGATCAGGGTCACAATAGCTCTCTAATTTCTTACGCAAAGATAGAACATAATGCTCTGAAATTAATTCTTAGGCCCAAAAACAATAAACCATCAATTTTCAGGAAATATCGATGAGTTTTAGTTACTTTATTTCTTAAGTCAGAATAATTTTCAATAATTTCTATGGAGAAACACACATGAAAAATGTCTGATGGAAACAGGACTCGAACCCAGGTCACCCAATTGACTGACTGTTCTGGTCAGATAGTTCAATGGATAGAACCACCACCAGCAAAACGGTCCCGCGAGACTACTTTCATACCAGTTTTTCCTAAGTGCACACCTTTACGTGCAAAATCACATATAACCCTTTTTCTTGAACTTTCAATATCTTGTGACTGATAAAAAACAACCCAAATATGGAAAAGAAATATCTTTTACGGACTCTGCTACGTACCCTGACTCGATTAACGCAGCCTTGGTGTTTGATCAATGCACAGTCAAGCTTGGGTTTTTTTTCTTCATCTTCTTCATCGCTACTTTCCTCGTCATCATCATCTTCTCTTTCAATTTTTTGAGTCTTATGAATATTAGACATCTGAAGAAGATTAGGTTTTAATTAATATCACAGTTAGTTGTGAGGTTCTTTCCAGTTTTCCAATACTGTGCCTTAAATTGGTTCAAAACCAACCTTCATGACAACTACGCTATTAGTGTGAGCTCTTGGAGATTCCGTGCCTGCTACTGCATAAGCAGACATTGGGAAAGTACTTCTGTTGTCGCCCCAATCATCCTTAATAATGTCGAAACTTAAGCATGGAGAACCTACTCATCAAAAAATACAGGAATCTCATAAGCTAATTAAAATGATCACCAAATAAACTAAGAAGCCTTCGTTTGATTCGAACGCTTAAATTATTAAAAAAGATTACCTGTGCTGGCATGATGTAGCATGACATACACTGATTGATCACAGACAAGTTTTTCATCAGCATCCAACGACGTTCCAGGCATGTAAACTTCTTTCTTGACCGCAATCTTATTTTCGGCTCCATCCTCCGAAATTTCTTGGTCGCTTGACATACTCTCATCTTCAGATTCAGAAGCTGATACCTCTTCTTCGATTTCCATTTTCTAAATTATACCCTTAAGGCAATTTTAACACGGAAAACACAGAAACGATTCAATTCGAGCACATGCCCACATGGAAATTCTTATTCGCAAGGCAGGCGCAAGCGCGCAAGTGCTCTGATACGACAAAGCAGTAGCGATATATGATCTGGAAACAAAACAAAACATGTTTGACTGATTGCAAGTCAGTGTATGAAATGTACAGGCAGTTCTTAGTATTTTTTTACGTTTTTGTTAAGTCCTGCGAAAAATCTCTCTGTTGCAAACATTTTTCTCACTCGGTTTAGTTTGAGATAAAAGAGAATCATTATGTCAACTTATAAAAGTGTCATTGTTTTAACTCCCAATGCCCGTCGTCAAACAATAAAAGTTACCCCTAATACATCGCTACTGCAGGTAATTCTCTTCTGTGAAAATGAACACGTATCCAAAGAGTTTTCTTTTAGGAGGAACTTGTTTTTCTCATGAGCTATTTACTTTTTAGGTGCTTGAGGAGGCATCTGCGAAACATGGATATAACTCGAAAGAGTTTGACCTTAAGTACGCTTTTTTTACTAAATGTTGTCTCTCCTTATTGTAGTATCATGTAACTTAAAGACTTAGTGGTGATACTTGTAATGTTTTTTGACTTTTCAGACATCATAGCAAGATTATGGATCTTAGTAATGTAATTCGATTCACCGGCCTCCCTAATAACGCTCTGCTAGAAATGGTCCCCGCTGTTAAAGTGCGACAAGATTCTGAAGTGTTCATCGGTATTCAGATAGAATCAGGGGAAAGATTCACTGGAACCTTCATGCCTTCAGGTACATATTAACTTTAAGTATTACTTTCTACGGTGGTCGGGAGCCTCGTACGTCCAATGATGAGCATACTAATCTTTCCATATGGACACAGTGCCAATCCTCTACTTTCTGAAGCGTGCCTGGCCATCAAAATATTAATAAATATCCTTTTCGACTGAAAAAATCAATTTTCAAAGTTTAATTCATAGTGTCTTTTGGTTCGAGTTTGTTCTGAAAGAATAGGAAAAATATCATAATATGATTTTAACGAACAATTATTTAAATTTTTTTGTTCACTAAGTTTCTCAATCAGTGGGATTTAAGTTAAAAGTTTTGAAACTTGTGGAGTGGTTGTCTAAATTTTGCTCTGTTTTGTTGTATCTTTCCTTGCAGATTCTTTATGGACATTACTTAGTCAACTATGCCCCGTTGAAGTTTCTAAAGATGGGAATCCTGTTGCAATTTATATGCGCACCGAGGTCTCTGGTAAAGAAAATTTGGAGAAAACAACTCTTCATTCTCTTGGTATCACTGGAGGTCGAGCAATGTTAAGGTTTGGATTATTATTTAAATGTTTATTTCTTTCGTTCTTTGAGGATTACTATCAACAACATTTTTTTAAACAGGTTTATTCATCGATCTCCGGAGGAACTGAAAATCCAAGCAAATGTGTCTGCTCCATTAGTTCGACCATCTGCAAAACCTAAGATAGAGTCACCTGCTATCGATAATAAAGAACTTGAATCATCAAATAAGGACAATATTTCTGTCAGAATAAGCCAACAGGAGGTGACATCAAAGAAAGAGGTAATGGTAGAGCACGAGTATAATTGTATAGGCTAAATCAGACCTTCTGTAGTTTACCTTTAGTCAAAGTATATTACTGGTTAAGCCTATAAATAATTCAAATAAAGGAGAGTTTATGAGGTCTCAGTGCCATTCACAAAGGTGGAGGGCAATAATTTCGAGCCACCTCTTCACTGGCTAATGAAGCATACCAGAAACAGTTATTTCAGTTATTGAAGGAAGTCAAATGAGATCTTTCTCCTATGTTTATCTGTTATTTGAGTCAATAATTTTTGACAGTAGTAAAAGTTGAAACATTCATTGCTTAGAACTCTTAACTGCCAAGGTAGGATTATGATGTTTCAATCTTACAGGAATTTAAGATTAATATTAACTTTGATGGTCAATTAAGATTGTGATAATCTAACAAGGAGATTGTATTTTGATTTTTTGAAAAAGTTTTTTTTTCTCTAGAAATTGTATTGGTTTTAAATAACTTTGTTCTTTGCCAATGTGTGAGCTCTGATTTTTAATGAAAATCAACCCACTTTTAATGGAAAGTTGGTGTACATGTAAGTATATAAAAGATGATATGATGTAATAAAATATGTTTTAAGAGATAAGTATATGAATAGCATATCATAGAATGAAAAGCGAATCTTTAATGCCTATCATCATTCTACATGCTTGGTCAGTTCATCAAACTTCCAGTACATACATAGGTTTTCTACTTTTCATTAGGTTCATGTGCCCTAAAATTTCCAGTACATTTTGGTAAATGTTATATGTTTTATTTATATACAGTGGTATTTAAAGGTAAGTAAATATATGGAAAGATTTTAAAAGAATCTTTCTTTAAGATTCTTCCTTCTCTATGGAAAATTAATTATGCTGACTCTTCATGGAAGACTATATACAATGACTGAACAGTTATGATTTTTAGAATTTTATAGGAAAAACTTTTCAATTGATACAGAAATTTAATTAGCCATATTCATTGGAGCCATTCTGGAAAAACTATTCATGTTCATTCCTTCAATTCCTTATCTGTGAATCATATGATCCGTTAAAATATTTCCCATTTCTGTTTTACTGCTCTTGTAATTTATTTCCAGTTTTAGAAATAACATGGAAATTTTTATTTCAAATGTTTGCTGTTCATATTTTCAATAAGGATTTGGAAAAGGATAAAGCCACTTCGTCCCTGAGTGAGATGAAAGAGCTGAAGGACAGATCTCCTCTCCATGAAAAGAAAATTGCTGAAAAACACATTGAAGCTGATGCTTTTGAACCAATGGAGGAGGATAAAAACATCTGTCGTGAAGAATGCAGGGAGCAAATTGATGAGGTAAAAGAGATAGAAAGTGAACCACTGTACTTAAAGTAAATTTAATTTCAGGACCAATATTTTTTTTAATAAAAAAAATTCGATCGTCAATTTACACAAAGTTTATTCAAAGACTTTTTTTGTGAGTTGAGTTATATATAAGTTTGGGAATTGATGTTTGTGATAGATTTCAGAACTGCACATATATTTCTTACTTTATTTTCAAATTGCAGATGGCTCTCAAATTTTGTTGTTATGAGGAATTATAGATATCTTTTTTTTCATAACTGAAGAATTTGTTTTATTTTGAGCTTATGTTTAAGATGCTTTGATTCAGGGTAGTAAAATGAAAGTTGAGGAAATTGAGAGGGATAAAGAGGAGCCAATGGATGTGACAGATAGCAAAATGCATGGTCTTGATTCAAACAAGTCCAAACCTGTTCATAGCACTTCAGATGTGACTGAATTGGAGGAAGAGATCAAATTTCTGGTATGTTGCCTATAATATAAAGATGTTTAGTTCTTTTTTAAAAAAGGTTTCATTACACATTTAAGCAATTATTATAAATTTGCTGATGAATGATTCTTTGTGCTTATGATCCTTTTGATTTTTCATAGCCAGGAGAGCACAATGGCTGTGCATTTAGTTTAAATGATTCTCAGCCCATGAGCGCCAAAGTTTTTGCCAAAGATCTTCCTGATGAATTCTTTGAGGTAACTGTCGAAGATGCTCGTATACTGATGAGAGACCTCACAAAGAGACGGTTAGTAAATTTTATGTCATGTCATGTATCTGAAATAATTTTAAGAACAAGAATTGAGTAATATTTGCACCTTTAAATTAACCTTGTTAAAATGAATTACGAAACCTAATTAGCCAACCTTGTTAGAATGAATGTAGGTTTTAAATTTTTGCAGTTCATACATTTCCATTTTTTAGCCAAATTTGATTCCAAGAAATGTGTATGTACTTTGAAAGTCTTTGTGAAAATAACAACTGTTTAGTTTCAGTTTCTGAGTCACTTGATGATTGCGTGAATGCATCAAAACTTGGTTGTGCTCAATAAAACCTTGTGGAATATTACAAATCACATCATTGTATGTTATTTTGAAGATGCAGTTCCGCCATATACAGCCTCCTAAGATTAATTTTAGTCTTGGGGGACACTAGTAAAAATACCTCTATTTTATTGCATATGTGTTTATCTCACTTATAAAAATTTAATAAGTGGAGTAGTTTAATCAAAATGATTTTTTTCATCAAAGGACACTATTAGCTAACATATTTTAAAGATGTCTTCAAAAGTTGATCCACCCTGTCCCACTGGTGTAATTTTTCACATCTTTTGTTTTTAGGTCTGAACTTGAAGATGCACCTTTGATGACTTCAGGTTTGCGTTATCAGCAAGAAATGAATAAATTAGCAATGCCTTGTGTCATAAGAGTAATGTTTCCAGATCGAGTAGTACTGCAAGGCTGTTTTATTGGAGGAAATACGGTGGAAGATGTGAAAGACTTTGTTGTTGAACAGATCAAGTATTCTCACCTTCCATTCATTCTTTGTGAGTAATAAAAAATGTCTAACTAATGAATAAGAAATGTGTTATAATAGTATTTGCACACTACGGTTGAACCTTAGATTAAATATTCATGCTGTGAGCAAAGTTTACTTTTGTGAGATGTTTCATCTGTTTTCAATATAAGAATAACTTTTCAATGTAAATAATAATGATAATGTTCTAAAATATGTGTTTTGCAGATAATTAATAATTATAGGTTTTTTGTGAATGATTCAATTGTTTGTGATGTGATGCCTTTACCCCATTTTCTCTCCCTTCCCCTTTTCTCAAATTTTTGTTTTCTTAGCTGTTTCACTTGAGGTTTCTGCTATTCACTTTAAATAATTCACAAAGAACTTTCTTTTGCCCCATACTTTTTTGCGCCTTCTCATTCTTGATAGTTGGTAACATTCTGATGACTAATGTTTGAAATCTATGGTATCTGACATTTAACCTTTGGAAATCATCAGTTCATGGATTCATTCAGTTTTGATGACTTATTGTTCTTTAAAAAACTTTTTGCTGTGATATAACAGGGTTTGTACAACATAATTGCTCATTGATCAGTAAAGTTATAGAATTTTCTGTCATAATGGTTACTTAACATTTGTTTGTATAGATACATCACCTCCAAAAGTCATCCTGAATCCTGAGTCACTACTTTATCTGTTAGATGGCTTTCCTACCATGTTGGTTTACTTTGCCTTTGACGAGGGTAAATGTCCAGAAGAGGAGGCTTGGAAAACAGTTGCTGATAGCAAAAATCACTTGAAAGATGACGTTATGAATAACTTGACAAGTCAAACCTGTGCTACAAGGGCTGCACTGAAGTCAAGGTTAGTAATCTTGTCACAATTATTGATTACCCAAAGTACTCTTTTGACCCTTTGTAATCCATGTATTCTTGCTGCTTGGTTATTATATTTCCTAGAAAAATTGTTAAATAACAACTATAATTGAAGTATATATAAATCAATTATTATTAAATTATATATATTTCAAATTGCTTTATATATAATTATTAAATTATATATAAAGCAATTTGAAATATTAATGAAACAGTTAAATCAATCTAAACAATATTATTTTCGTTATTGAAAATAACCTGCCAACTATTAAGGAAAATGTCATTACATAAGACTCGATGAGTTTCAGCTTTAAGAATTACTTCACCAATCCAAGTTTTTGGTGTTGACTTCAATCTTCTTCTAATTTATGAGACTTAAATTTATCTTTCATATTAGTGAAATAAATACTCAAGTTACCTGTATGTAATTTTTTTAGGGGAATCCAACTGAATTCTTCCTACTCCCAATTGGCAAGTACATCAAAGCAACCGTCAACCTCAAAGCACGAGATAAATAAGGAATTGTTAAATAACACCAGAAATGTACAATCCAGTGCAGCTGTTTCACAAACTACCAATCAAAAGATTCCAAAATGGTTTCGTGCCAACAAGTAAATCTAAACTCTTTGAAAATAAGTGATATCCAATAATGCCAGTTCTTTTCATTCTGTAATAAATATTAAATATTTGATCCTAATCAAGAGTGACTTACTATGTTTCCCTTCTTTTTGTCTTGTGAAAACAATGTCCATAAGAGAATGAGAGACATATGAAGGTATTTTGATTTAAAAATCAAGGAAATGTTTCTTCTCTGGATCAATCAGGAAGCAGAGAAATCCACGCTTACTTTTTACTTCAGCTTGGAGGATCGTACCAATGATTTTAGGCATGGGATTGTACTGCGTAAGAAAGGTGGTGATAACTTAGTTTAACAAATTTTATTGCATTCTTAGAAAGAAGATATTATTACTACAAGATTCATAGTTAATGTAAAAGTTATGTAAAGTTATTAAATAGAATTGAAAAATGTTTTAGGGTACAGAGATTGATTATAGATTTTAAAAGCTGAATATAAAATACATCAAATATACTCAAGAATTAAATGTATAATGATGTAGGAAATCTCTAATGAATGCTTCATTTGAAATTGACAACAACAAAACTGCTGAAGAAAATTTCTTCAGGCCTGTTGTAAGCAGCCCATCTGCAACAGGTAATAAGGGCAGCCAAAAACTGCCTGAAGGTAACTGTGTAACTATCTGGTGTAATTTTTTTATCACTTAGTGGAAAAAACTATCATTCAGTGGGTAGAAGTTGGTTGTGATAGAAATTCACAATTTGTGGCTTTTTCTGGTTGAACTTTGCGCATTACCATGAGACCAATCAAAATGATGGGACAGGAGTAAATCCTCATTCATTCAGAAGAGGATTGTATGAATTAACTTTGAATTTGGAAAGGACAGACAGAAATGTACTCCATCTGGAAATTGCTTAACACAAGGGGGATTAGTATAATTGTATTCATTGAAACAAAATGTGCCATTCAATTTTTAATTGCTTCAAACATTTTTATAAACTTTCTACAATTTTCTGCAAAGGTCATACTAAATATCAGTGATATATTACCAGGTGTTATATTATAATTATAAGAATTTGAAGAGAGCATCAACATTGGTGTTGTTTATTCAATGGCATGTTGAATATATCCTCCGGAATATAAGTTACTTTGCAAGAACCTTTCCTGTAATATTTTTGAGAAACAGCATTTTTTATTATAACCAATTCAATTGGTGAACCTTATTTCTCATGTAAAAACGTTTTAACACATTCAATGCCATTGTCGACTGTAAATTTGACAGAGGTTACCCAGCACAGGCAACCAGCATTCACACAATTGCCACTAAGCAATAAATTTACCAGTAAGCCGCAGCTCGCCGACTTCTCTTTGCTTAAGCTGCTGGCTCCTCAGTTTAGTTTTCAGTAGTGTATGTGCTGGATGGTAAATATAAAAAATCAAAATTAGGGAGTTTATATTTCTCCCCTTTATTGCTTGAGTGAGTGTATTTACAGCACACCTCATTGTTTTAAGACAGTAATATGGTGTTATATTGTGAGGAACACATCTCATAGTTATACAAAATAGGCTAAACTGTGATTCACAACTAATCCTTTTCAAAAATGTTTATTAGTAACAAAGGACTGCTACACTGCTTGGTGTAAATAAAGTAATGCTTAAGTATTCTTAATTATATCTTGTTTTTTAGGAAATAATTACATATGTAAAAAGTATCAATAAAAAGAAATTATTAAATTTTAATTTGGCTATATGGGATGAATGTACGAAAAGATGACTTTGAATGTGTTAAAGTGCATATGAATTCCATAACCTGAGAAATAAAGTTTCTTTATGAATTTCAGTTAATTCAATATCCAACATTATGTAAATAATTTTAAATATAATACTGATATTAAAGGTTCAAATGTATGAGATTGAAAACTAAAAATGATTCAACCCATTTACTTTATGAAAAGTTTAACAAAAAAGTGTTTGAATACAAGGGAAGTGAGGTAATAATTAATTTAGGAAACGAATGCAGATTTTATACCAAGCATAAAATATACAGAGATGAGCTCAAAACAGTCACATTTTCATCCAATTCTTCTATATTTGTATAATTGGATGCTGCACAGCTTTCTAAGTTAAGATGCAGATTATAGGCTACTTTTTATGAACCAAATGGTATCAGAACCAATCCCAGAGAAGTCAAAGCATCGTCATAAGAAATGCATATAAAGTTCATTTTCAACTTCTGCTGGCATTACTTCTTGTGCAACACTGAATTTGAAATAACAGTCCTGCAAAATGGAGATAAATTTATGAGGGGAAATTTGATTAACATTCCTAATTTGGTTGTATGCCATTATGATAATATCATTTTTCATTCATTGGGTTTTTATGGAATCACTACTCTGGTATAAGGATTACTAAGGATCTCATCACCAAAACTTACTTTTCTTCAGAATTAAAATGCTTGTTTCATGTGATGAGAGCTATTAGTTTCTGCAGTGATGGGGGAGAATCAGAAACATGAGCAACCTATTTGAAAAAACTATGTCTGTTCAGTTTGGACCTGGGTGTGGATAATTAAACAACCATGTAAGATTTGCATCCTTTTATACTGAAGCAAAACAAATTATATATTAAATTTATGGAAGGCTGAAAAAACTAATTTACTACCTATATTTACAGTATGGAAGCATAAAATTTATTAAGCTCCTGCTGTCTACTAAGTTATAATTGCTGAAAAGTATTACAGCCAATATTATGTTGCAAATTATTGTTATTACCAAAATTATTATTACCTCTGGTACTCTTTTATTACAGACTTAGTTGAACCATAATCTCAACTCCTTCAAAACTGCCAGTAGGTAAAGAAACATAGTTTGAAATTTAACCCTAGCCATCAGAAAGCCAGCCACTTTAACCACTATGATAATCACAACATAACAAGAATCATTTCCTAACAAGCAATGTTTAATGAATTCGAATATATGCACCAACAAGGATCATTAATGGATTTCTTGTAATTAACAAATTATACTTCTCCAATATAGCACAGCTTGCAAGGCAACTATTGCAAAGAAATTTATAAAATATTATAATGATATAATCAACACTTAACAACCTGGTTTAAAAATTTCACTTCTTAAGGATACAAATATAAACAACTATGACAGGACTGTCTTCCAATTATTGAAAAATAATTTGATTTTATCAACTCCTAGCAATGAAAAGCAAGAATTAAGACTGACTGGAGGAAACACTAAGATAATTTAATGATCTAATGCCAAGGGATATGTTACTAGAATTTATCAAAAATAACTAACTTAGAAGTGATTCCTTAAAATCCCCGGAATATTTACAACAAAACCCTAGGAGGAACCAATATAAACCAAAGCTATCTTCAAATTGAAACATCAAACCTGAAATAGAATCCAGTCAAATAAGTTGTTAAGCATAATCACTGTAATGCTACATTTTATATCAGGTATCATAGTCTCAGACACAATTACACCTATTTTGACAAGAAAGCATATATTACATCATTCTGCACCTATAAATATCTTTTATAGTTTTGGTTCAGGTATTGCAATGGAGTATTGACATTCATGATTATAATAAATGTTTGAAAGTACATTTGTAAAGTAGCACATACTTTTATAAATGCCTTGAAATAATCTACATGAATTACAAATAAATCTACAGAAATATTTATCAGTGATTTTAACAAGTATAATTAAAATATCTTCTCAAACACTTCCTTGCTTATCATCCAAAGAGAAGAAAGAGATCATTCTCAAATGATTAAAATAATTTGAATAACTACCAAAAAATATGAAAAAGTTCACAAAAATATCTGTATAAATATTCTTCTGGCAGCCATTCGAAGCTCTCTGCAATTTTTTATAACTTTGACAACAATGTTTTCTTTCTGGATAAATTTTCTGGGAATTTAACAAAAATGGTATAAAAGAATGGTCATTGCATTAACCAATTTACTTGCACAATTTTAATAACAATTCAGGCAATCAAAAATTTCTACTACAATTACATAACTATAGTACAAAATCAATAATACTTACAGGCTTAAAATAATATCTACATGCTTATTTAAAACCTTGTCAATTAAAACAAGTCAATCACAAGTTACCTCACCTAAAACTTGGCAATTTCATTAAAAAATTGTCCACCTCCAGTAATTTGTTAATGTAGCCAAAATTGCTCATCATCCACTTGGATACTTCACTGTTTAGTAGATACCAAGGTTTACCACACATTTTTCCAATATTTAGCACAGTTTTAATACCAAAATACTTCAACTGTAAAGGAATGTGACACACACACACACACACACATAGCTTATGGATGTCATTATCCTTTTCACTAGAAGCAAATTACAAAAGACGAAGACAAAACACTGCTGAAGCACCCTTAATTCCACTTTGGTGAGCTATACCAACAGCAGCAATCATTCAAGACCTCAAATAAAACACTAAAAAGCAGAGACAACATATACATTTCAACAAAATATAATACTCAAGAAGTAAGTGAATGGCTTGCAATTCTCTCTGCAACAAACTTGGCCAAGTGGATTCATAGGCAATATCGAAGATATGTCTTCCAGGGACATTCTTATCTCCAGAACAAGCATAAGCTATATAAATACCCAAACCAAACTTCCACTCGAAAGAATGACATGATAAAAGATAGTCAACTGTGGACTACATGGGTAAATAACTCAACTTATTCCTTATACATCATAATTTACTGAAGCTAAACTTAGAATTCAATCAAAGACATCAAATTCAGAATATTCCAATTCATCCATTGCCGAAGTGCTTGCTTGTCCCACATTGGAAGGGGGCTTCCCTTTCTTGTCTTTTCCTGATGTATGCATGTTTCTATGGATCTTGAGATGACCAACCATACGGAACCGTTTTCCACATATATCACACATATACGGGCCATCTCCATGGATCAAAAGGCAGTGGAGTTTCAAGTGACTAGCATCTGAAAAACTCTTGTCACAGTACTCACAAGGGTGTCCCATGAGCTGTGGATGCACAGATGACTCATGATGCATAAGACGCAGGAGCAATCGATACTCTTTTCCACAGATCTTACACTTGAAAGGATGGACCAAACCATGTGCCTCCACAGCATGAGCTTCTAAAGATTCTGCATTGGAGAATATACTCTTACACTGACCACAGGCATAAGGTCTCAGTGCTGAAGAACTTGAGCTTGGGCCAGTTGATGCAACTTTAGCTGGAGGTGCTGGAGTAGATGCATCACTGGAGGCTTTTCTGGGACGCTTTCCATATGGTGATACACTAGGCTGTGGTAGAGCTTTGGAGGTATTCGCAGAGGTAGCTAGGAAGTGAGTTTGCAAGTGATTCATCCACTCATCTTTTGCAGAGAACTTCTGCTCACATCTAAGACAAGCAATAAATGCAATCATTAAAAGACATGTAAGGATAACTCTTTAATAAACTTAAGCTTTTACTGATTACTATTTTACTGAAGGGGAAATATACTGAGACATGAGGCTAGGATTTCCATCAACACTGATAAGTACTAAACAGATGAAAGTAAAATTGAAAATAGGAAATGGATGAGCAAGAAATTCTTCTTATTACCTAACCTTCCTTAGCTACTGAAAAAGATTAATGCAGAACCACCATCAATTAGGATATCTAAAAACCGAAATTTTGTTTAGCTAATACATTTCAAAATGTCTACTGGATAAGACAACTTTCTTTGGTCAAATTTATTAAGCACTGAATTTCATTTAAAAGAAAATATTCCCTACCCAAACTTAAGAATTTGTTTGGCCTCCCAATTTTTATGACTCTAAAACAGCAGAAAGAGATCCATGAAAGTATAACATAAAAATAGAAAAATTTGACTGCTTACATTTTTTATAATATTAGTTTTAAAACAGGAAACTAGAAGAGGCTAAATTATGTACACTCAATTCTACAAAAGGTATATCACTCATGGGTTATATAGGGGTCAAGATAAAAAAGCATATTACTAAAATTTTGTGAAAAGTTAATTCAACGATTTAAATTAGGGACCTTAGCAATAGAAATTGATACAAATTTCATAGAAGATAATATGTTACCACAATTCTTGCGCTAGAGAGAAAAGGTGAGCCTTAAAAGAGTGAATAATTCAGGGGCAGAGAAGGTAGCTTCACAGCAGGGTTATCGTAATTTAGCATATTTACTACAACTTTCAATTCTTTGAGACCAGTGAGATGGCAAAGAAATGATGAGTCAGAATAATCTGCTAAGTAGTCCATCAATGTAAGCTATGGAAGAGAATATATTACATGCATCACTGAAAAATGCTTGACTACGCTCATTCTTTTTAGTTTCAAGAAGTTTGCCCAGATAACAAAAAAAAATAGCTTCAAAAATACTGAAAAGAGCAAGATTCTGAGGATAGGAAGGACAAAAATTAGCTACATAATGAATGAATAACTTAGGTCACAGACTGAATATTACATCTATCAAGGAAAATTGCCCATGACTGATGAACATTGCACATACATAGGAGGGTAACTAATTACAGTATTAAGATTGAGACACAACACTAACTTAAACAGATAATGATAGAAAAGAAATGGAGTCAGGTAAAAGAACAGGGCTATAATTACGTTAGATAGTTAAATACATAAATATAATAAATAAATAAATATAAAAACAAGTACTAATAAATATATGCTGATGGACGAAGTGCAAGTGATATATTATTAACTTGGTGTTACAGAAATTTCTCCTGTCCTAGCGCAGTTATTCACTAATTGCCTTAGACAAGGGAAAATTCCGAAGGAAAGGAACCATGCAAAGATTGTCCTTTTGCACAAGAAAGGAAGCAAAGAAGATTTGAAGAACTACCGCCCCATCAGCCTCCTTCCTGTTATTTAAAAACCGTTCATGAGAGGAATAGCTGCATATCTGAAGACGTCCCTGGCAGCTGCCCAGCCCAGAGAACTAGCTGGATTTCGCAAAGGATTCAGCACTATGGACCACATACACACACTGCAAGAAATTATCAGCAGAATGAACGAATACGAGATGCCACTAGTTCTCTGCTTTGTGGACTATGCCCAGGCCTTTGACTTGGTAAGTACCTCCTTCAAACTGGAAGCACTGGGGAAATAAGGGATAGATGCCAAGTACATCCAACTTTTACGCAGCATCTACAAGGATGCCACAGCCTCTGTAATGCTGCATGAAGAAACAGAGGAATTCCAGATTGAGAAGGGAGTGAGACAAGGCGACTGTCTTTCACCAATTCTTTTTACAGCAGTTCTGGAAGAAGTTTTTAAAACCTTAGACTGGGAGGAAAAAGGCCTACAAATCAATGGGGAGTACATCAGTCATCTGCATTTTGCAGATGATATAGTACTCTTCACAACCAACGGTGAAGATCTAGCATCAAGACTTCAAGAACTGAACACAGCGGGCAGAAAATAGGACTCAGGATAAACTTATCGAAAACTAAGGTAATGTATAATTTTTTTGCAGCACATGTGCCAAATTCAACTACAAGAGATACCCCTTGATATTTATTCAGAATACACTTACCTGGGACAACTGGTTATGACAGGAGAGAAAAACAGGGTCAATGAAGTGAATCGAAGAATAAAACTAGGATGGAGTGCTTTCGGTGGGAACAACCATATTCTGAAGTCGAAAATGCCAATGGTCTTGTAGAGAAAGGTCTTCAACCAATGGATTCCTCCAGTTTTGACATATGGAAGTGAGACTTGGGTGTTAAATGCAGCAATAACCCAGCAACTTCAGACTACACAAAAAAGTATGGAACGATGTATGCTTGGAATCACAAGAGACGAAATGCAACAATTGGGTGAGGAAGATAACAGGAGTGACAGACATCATAGATAAAGTAAGATCACTGAAATGAATGTGGGTAGGCCATGTTGCGAGGAGACATGACAACTGATGGACATCAACAGTTCTGAACTGGATACCAAGAGATGTGAAGAGACCAAGAAGAAGACCAAAGGACAGATGGAAAAGAGACATAATCGAGTACATAAGGTAACATGGCAAAGAGAAGCTCTGAATAGAGAGAATTGGAAAGCACTTGGGGAGGCCTACATCCAATGTCAGATTGAAAATGTTTCCAGATAAAACTTTTCTGGTCACAAACTTTGACTGGAATGAATCAAGTTCATAAAAACATGTAAAATTGTTTATGAAAATTTCTGGAGTATCTGGCTACAAATTAGGGAGTCTATTATTAATAAAGATAAAATATGACTTGGATATATACAGTTATTATTCTTTTACTTCCAGATAAGAAAATTAATATTCAACAGATATTCCAGATAAGAAAATTAATATTCCAGATAAAAAAATAAATATTCCACAGCACAACAAATGTAACAGAGAATAGATACAATAAAATAAGATGTGAGTTTCCAATAGAATTTACTAGAGAAACTTACTTGTCACAAGCATATGGCTTCGTTTCAGTATGTTTCCATTCGTGTTCCACGAGTGCATTGGCAGACTCACATGCCTTAGCACAAATCCAGCATGGATGAGAAAGATGTCCACCTGAATCATTCAAGTGAGTTTCCTTGTGTGTTATCAACCTGAAAGTATAAATAAAGAGGCCTTTTAAGGAAGAGATTGAGACTGATGAGCCTCTTCTAACATGTAAACCTTTGGCACTTAAAATTCAAGAGAGAGTTTGAAATAAGTGTACTACTGTGTGGGTTTAAAAACATAAAATTATATAATGAAACATGGCATGCTAAAAAACCTATACGTACAAAATTGCAAAATATATTTACTTTTCGCAGCCATTGGTTATTTATTTCCCATATTTTTCTTGTCTGAACTATTACAAAACTTTTTCTTTCATTCAGGATTATGAAGGACAGCCTTTGCCTTGCTACTGCTATCCCATATCAAGTTACTGTGAAATCTAATCCAAGCAATCATGACTAAGGAAAATCACACATTTTCTTTCTAATTACTGACTATTACTTCATTTTCTTTAGCTCATATTCAACAACTGACTTAAAATAATAACAAACATTTATCTTAAACTTATTTAATTTACTTTCAACACAACCCTTTTGCATTATGCAGACAGACTATAATTGAATAAGCAGAAGCACTTCTTTCTATCTTCAAAATAGTAAACATTTTTGCATTATTTTAATTCCCATACCAAAACATAACTTTTCCTTGAAACAAAAGAAAGAGTTTTTGATGAAAAATGTCTCAGGCATAACTTTTTAAAATTCCTTCATTGCAAGGAAATAAAATAACCCTATGGCAAATTCCACATCAACTTTAATGTACTGTTTTGTCAATGTGCCACATTATCAGAAATTAATGGTATCAAGTGATTCTTGTTGGAGCTTCACCAAGTGCTTGAGTCACCTCTTTATTTTATTGTTATCGTGTATTATTCACAGAAAGAATGAGTCCCTAAAACAATTTGTCCTTGTGTCTATTTCTCTTATTTTATGCACATCGTTGGATCGGCTGAAGTAGCAGGGGGGTCTCATAATACCAATTATGTCATATGCAAATGTACTTTCTCTGAATTTATCAAGTAATCCAGCCTAACTTCTAATCTCCTTTCTTTTAAGAATTACCAACCTGCATCTGAGAGCATTTGCATAACACTTACTTTTCTGTCATAACACTTTATAACAAAACATATTGCCTTACACTGTACTTTCTCGAGCATTTGTTCCATCCGCTGAGCCCCATATACTTGCCGCATATTCCAGATGGAGCCTAAGGTGAAATAGCATTGCTTTTTAACCTTTTCATCACATCTACGAATAGTAGTGGTCCAATTATGCTGCCTTGCTGTATGCCTGAAGTGACTCTGACTTTATCCTAACTAACACCATCAAGTACCAATTGCTGCTCTCTCTCATAGAGAAAATTCTTGATCCAGGCTATTACTTCCTTATTAATACCTGCTAATTTTAATTTATAAATTAATTTGTAGTGAGGGACCCTGTCAAAAGCTTTCTTGAAGTCAAGGAAAATAGCATCCAATTGCTTTTTGCTCTCAGCAGACTTTAAGGTATCATGGACGAATAGAGCTAGTTGAGTTATGCATGTGTTATGTCACATGTTATGCATGTAGCAAACTTAATGTGGAATTTACCATAAGGTTCTTTATTCCATTATAATGAAAGATTTCATTTGAAAAATTTAACAATCCCCAAGATAAGGAATTCATACTTAGAGAAAAAGCAACATACCTGTGAACTCCTTCAAACACTTGCCCACACTGAAGACAAGGAGACAATTCTTGCTTAAGCCTTTCCTGGATTGGACCCAGTAATTTCTCAACCATTAGTTCAAAATTGTTCTCCTTTACGTCCTTGGTTTCTGCAGCATCTCTTAGCTTTGCCTGGCTGTTGATATTACTACTAGAGGGAACTTCATACTGATTCTCATTGGAATGGGCAATAATGTGTCGGACAAAGGTCATACGATCCGACATCTCCCGCCCACATTTCTCACATGAATATATCTTTACTTTAGTGTGAGACATCTCATGGCGGATGAGTCTGTGGACCTGAAAAGCAACATGAATATATTACAACACATTAACAAAGCACCAATGAACTATCCAAAGCTGCATAACTTAAATCTTCTCATTCTAAGCTATCATTGAATACCAAAATAATAATGACACTACATCTGAATGCAACAAATAACCAGCAGTATTTTTGTTTAAAATTATAGGTATAGGTATTTTAACATGAGCAATGAACAAATGAGGATAGTGAAAAAAGAAGAACTGAGATACATAAGGAAATAAAAATTTCATTTAACTGATTTTTCTTCAAGAAAATTATTTAGATATTCTTTAATTTTAGAATTCTTCCATACTTCTACAAGTAAACTTAATTTTTTTATTATTAATTTTTTACAAAACACAAGTTACACTTATATTTCATTACAATGAATTTGCTGGTATTCAGATTAACATAAGGGGATAGGCCACCCAAGGACTCAAAAATACGTCTTAACTTTTGGCTATTTTATACATTTAAGTTTATGTAAATATTTGCAAAATTGACAAAGTTACAGCTTTTTTGCTGATGGTGCACTCCTGCTAGAGGGGAGATTATGGGTAATCCCAACTAACACCAAGATATCTGGTTACTTGGAATGTAAATGGACATCTGTTAACTTCACTTCATTGCCATAACCATTTAATTTGAATCAACGAGTTGCACTTAGGCTCATTAAAATTTATAAATAGATAATTACAATTTTCTTAATTTATTAACTCATTGTCTTTGATGTTCACACATCACTGACAGAAGTTTTATGTTGTCAATGAGAAATGCTTGCAACTCTATCACAGCAGAGATAACTATTACTTGGAATATAAGGAACTGAAACAGAAAATATCACTTTTCAATGGGTTAGTAAAAGAGACAAGATAAGAAAAGGTGACAATCAATCTTTGCCATAAGGGGGCCTTAAAGGAATAAATTGTGCTGATGTTCATAGATAATGCAGAAGATATATCACAGGATGTAGCTACAGACCAAAAAGGAGTAGAAAATCTGTGGAAAGGAAGAATGAGGAAAAATGAAGGTGCAAGTAAAAGAACCATGGTACAGAAGTTAAAAGGAAGATCTGCCAACATCAGGGAAGTGATCACCAGGTAGGATTACTACTTCTGGTCATTTTTACCTCGTAGTATTAGCGAAGCTAATAGTAGTTAGGGTGTGATAGGATTATGTTTTTTTTATACCCCCTGCCACGCTCTGTTGGTGGCTTGCAGGGTTTAAATGTAAATGTAACAAAATTCTTGATTAACCACACAGCTGTAGACTACTGAATTTATTACTGCCTTGTATGCAATCAGAATATGAGTTTATTTTAAATACTGTGGAGGAAGGGTAAGCTTCTTATAGTTGAATGCTCATGGTCTGGAATTTAATTATAGTGATAACTGTGAGACAAAATGTTTCTTACGCCTTAATGAAGAACAAAACTTGAATAAAATCAACTGGAGATATATATAAGAAACAAGAATGTTAAGGGTTGGATTAGAGGGAATGCAGAATTATGATCTAAAGATGGAATTATGAATCTACAAGTTTGATTCCTTTTACGATACGGTTATGGACTTACAGTGTAACAAAACCTGTTTGAAATATTTGCTTATAAAGTGTTAAATAATGAAAATAAACGATAGCTCAAGTCCAGCAGCAACAAGAACCATCAAGTTGTACTGTTTCCAGAGAAGGTACTTGGAGAAAAAGAGGATTTTCACCCTTCTATGCTGTTACAACTTTTCTTGGCTAGTATTCAAAAAAGGGGATTGACATTGCTGTGAAGTTGAACACTGTGATAGAAAAACATGCAAAGCTATTGAGGGCTCCAAACCTGACAGTGATAATATTGGTAAAAAAAGACATCTATGAGGGCATGTTCAAAAGCAGATGGACAAGAAACTGAGAAACATAAGGAAAAACTTAGAGGCTAAGGAAGAACAGGTAAATCAACAGTTATATAGATGAGCTTAGTCTTGGTTATGTATGGGTTAGCCATCATATATAATCATGATACAATTGAAGCAATGAATAGAGTAATTTGGGTAATGTTTAAGAGTAAAAGCTTTACAGATAAGAAACCCCATAAAGAGAACTGACTTTTGGACCAATGAGTTGGTACATGTTGGAAAGCAAAGCCTGATTTGAAGTTAAGTAGCTAAAGGCAGAATCGACCAAATCCAGAAGTCACTAAAAGCTAAACATCCTATATATGCTTTTCTTAGCAAAAATTAACTGTTCAAAAGTTGTATGGAATTATTCACCACTGATAGTAGTGAAAGCCTCCTTGTAAGATGACATAAATTACATCACCACAGTAGTTAATCATATATTGAATTATGTCCCTTAAACAATTTCAGCAGACAGAAGATAGTGGAAATAAATATCTATATTAACCTAGCATCTTTCATAATGGTGTGTCTGTGATGGTGTCTCGATACTAATTATAAACCACGTGTATTACTTTCAGAGCTATTGTGCAACAAATGTGTGAAGAGAAGGACCTATGCAGGTTTTGCACACCCTCCTTCTTGAGGGTGTTTTCCTGCTGTGGAGATTTTTCCCTGAGCTCTTAGCTTAGGTTTTTTAATCCACAAAGTAGTTTTCTTCATTGTACTTTTGCAAGCTATCTTTCTCTTTTCTTGTCTCATATGACCAAGGGTGAGATGTAAGAAGAGACTTGTTAGTCTCAATCTAGCCCTGAATAAAGTCCTTTATTATTATTATTACTATTATGCCAGCTCTTGGCAGCAAACAAGAACAGGTTTTTCACGTAAAGAGAAAGTAAACTAGTTAACACTTTCCTATCGCAGAGAAAGTATCATACTATGATGCAGGAAACGACTAGTAAAACTATTATCAAAAATATCTATTTCCAATGCCGAAATAGATGTCCTAAAACTTTGAACTCATTCTTCTTTAAATGTAGTATTTCAAAATAACATACATAATAACTAAGTCCAGTGTTATCTGAACTGAATGAAATTTTACCCAAGTATTCTTTAAATCATTTTCTAATTTACATCAGATGATATTTTTCATTAAGGTTTAGTTATTTATTTTAATTAAGTAAACAAATTTGGGGCAAAAATGGAATTCCTTACTTGAAATTACATAATTCATGCATTTCTGCAAATTTAAAAAATCCCAATGTGAGATAGAGAACATATTAAAAAATATAAATTAGTTGATTTAAAGAAATTTTGATCAGAATCAAAGGCTACATCATACAGTGTTTACCTGAGGAAAAATTGCAGATGTTTATTTTTTGGGTCATAGTCTTTCAGTTCATTAATTCATTCACAGAAATGTATGGATATTAATTATTTACATAATTAACTGATAGGATTCTAATTTTTTAACATTTGCCTAAATAGATACACCAGAATTAATTTATAAAATATATCCATTTTTGTACTGATTAGAATGGTCTATCCCCTTGATGCATTAAACAGGGAGAGTCCCATACAAAATACTATAAAGGTAAATAGTCCTCTGCTCTTCTATTTATATTTAGTGGGTGCATAAAAAACAAATATTTCATCATAAATATGTTAATTTCACAACCTTAAATAGTTTGGGACATTATCATATACCTATATAATAGTAAAGTATTCATAAAATACTTGTACAATGCAAACTATACTTACATTTTCAATTCCCTTGTAGCAAACAGAGCATCTGTACCCTCCCACACTTTGATGCTGCAGCATTTTGTGATCTGCCAGCCCCTGTAACCCAATCAACTCCAGTCCGCAATGCAAGCATCCTAACTTTGCCTTCTCCTCACTGACCAGAATTTGACGCAGTTGGGTCCTTAAGTTTTCCAAATCCTTAGGAGGAAGTTTTTGTCTTGTTTCTCCACCATCTGGGTGAATCACCAAATGGTACTCCCAGGTCTCTTCACTGGAAATACCTTTCCCACAAGTCCTACACTTGAATGGAAAGTTACCAGCAGATGCAGCCACAGCTCCCATTTGAGCTGCAGCCCTCCCTTCCAGAGCAGCTTTTCTGGGAGCCACTGTCCTACGAGTTACAATTTCACTTTTAGGGGGACTTTCTGCTTTCTTAGGTGGAGACTGAACAGAAGCAACTTCCCTCACATTCCGACTGGGAGATTTACCATTTTTTCCAATGTGAGCAAGTACATGATAAGTCCAGCTGGTTTGACGTGCGAAAGCTGAGGGACATCTGTTGCAAGGAAAAGGTCGATCACCAGTGTGATAAGTCCATTCATGGAAAATGAGATCTATAGCTCTGGGATAGACATGTCCACAAACTGAACAGTGGAATTTTTTGTCAGCCTGTCGATGAATCCCCTTGTGAGAGGTGTACACGTCCACCCCTGTAAAGCTCTGATTGCAATCTATGCAGGCAAATTTCATCTGAGACTGCTGCTCTGCAAGCCATGCACGTGTCTTAGCTGGAGGGCTGTTGTACTGAGGAGCAGACCTACTTCTGGATGTGGTTGTTTTTGGATGATGATGACCTTTTTTTGTATGAGTAGCCAGGTGACCATAGAGCTGATGCCTCTTGGCAAACTTTAGGTTGCAATACTTGCAGACATGTATTTTCTCAGACTCTAAGTTGTCTGTAGGCTCTGAATTGGTGGTCTTCACCTAAAATAAAAAGCATCAGCAAATTTTTATTTTATTTTACTTTGATTTATATGAAAATTTAAAATTGTGTTTTTTAAATTATCTACAAGGTATGTAAAGAACAAGTAAAAATATATTGATAACTCCATGCAGTGTATCATTAATATAAATATCCCTTAAATTAATAGTAATATTTTTCACCAAGGGCCAAATCAAACATCAATACTGAATTTCATAAAATTAATAACTTATTTGACTTCAGCTGGTAATTTATTATAAATACCAATACCCATCAGTTATTTAGGTATTTTCAGTATGCTTAATAGAAAACTCTCAGTAGATGCAGGTCTCTCTCTCTTTTGGTTTTATATTGGTAAGAGGACTTATTGAAAAGTAAGTCATACATATTCTTCTAATGGACAAGGAGATACAATCTTTTCTTCTTTAAGAATTAATTACACAACTATTTTCAGTGAACAACAGCCATCATCAAGGGGTAGTTAGTTAATGATGGCAATCACCACAGACAATTCACAAAACTAAATGCAAGCCGAAGTAAAATCAGAGGAAACTACATCAAATTCTTGTTCCTTCCACGAGATATACTTGCACAAGATAAAGCTATATATCCATAAGACAAGAATATTTACAGAAAGAGGTATCACAGAGAATGGGATCTGGATGATCACTAACCTTTTTACAAAGTTTAGTTTTTAGTTTTACAAAGGCCCAGAGATTATATCTTGAATGACTCAGGGATGTCACTTTAAGGGAATGGTAATTGACTTGGTTGCTACATATAAAAAAACGGATTAACATCTTGGATAAATATCCTGCATTACCAAGATATGACAGATGTTTCCTACAAGTGATAAGTCCAGGCTTAACCTTATTTCTTTCTTAAAAACCCCCCTGAATTTGCAATGACTACATCCCACCATATCTCTTTAACCAATTCCAAGCTAAATGTGTCATATGACATTTTCATATTACCATATGACATGGCCAGCTCAGATGAGATTAGTATAAGAAAGAGTCAAAAAAGCCATCAAAATGAGTCAATTCTTTTTGTTCAGATACACATATCTCCTTAAGGAAAACATAGAATCAGGGAGGCGAAGAGTTTTTTTTCAAGAGAATCAAATCCATTAAAAAAACATAAGAAAAGGTAAGACAGCCAAAGTACAATATCTATTACTGAGGTTTTTTATATGAACAAATAAGAGCTAATAATAGCATGCTAGTAATTGAAGAGTAGAATTGAATTACAAATCAAAGTAAAATGAGACACTTGGAGTAACCAAACAAACCAAAAATCTCTTAAAAGAGAACCAAACTTTTTCAAAACTTTGTGTCTTATTAATTTTTGTTATAGTGGCTTGGTTGATATCAGTGATTTGCTGATTTACTAGCTACATTAGCTTAAGCATTCTTTCTTATTAGAGTTAATATAATTTCACTGAATGAGAATTCATATCTTTTTCAAAATAACTATATACTTCCAGATGATTATTTCCTAGAGTTTTGGTCAGCTTAAAATATCTACAATCAAATGAAAGATAAGAAGTAGTTTATTTTACCACTAGATTTTAGTCAAGAGCAAGGATGGAAGACCTAAAGCACTAAATGTTCCATATTTGTAGAACGTTAAGGACTTGAGTGTCAATGTGGTACCAAACTATAGCGTGAGATGATGACATTATCTATGATAAAACGCCAATGATGGGATAACAATGTTATAGTTACTAACAAAATAAAATTTAATTATAATTAAGAATTAATATAATCCACATTTATTTAATTTGGATCTTAAATGTTTTAAAAGGAATACTTAAAAAGGATAGCTTCTTAAAGGTTCCTCATACCAAAATATTTCTCTCCTGGCCCACCTTGGGCATACAAATGGGTATGTAGGTTCACCATCCCTGGCCCTGATATTCCTCCACAAAAAATTAGCACACAAAATGAGTATACTGTTGATTTCTCCAAAAGTAACATCAATAACTTTAAAAGGGTGTGCATCAAATAAAAAACATAACAAATTTACTCAAACAAAAAAAAGCTGATGAAAAAAAGTACATTGACTTGCCTGGTTGGAAGAGCCTTTATCTTCTGTTTGAACAGAAGCTGGATCATCATTCAAAGCAGATGATTCCTCCCATGAAGCCTCTTCAGTCTCTTCCATTTCACCATTTTCATCTTCTGCTGAATTAAAACTTTCACTCATCATAAAATCATCATTTCTCCCCTCATTTGTTACTTCATGCTTGATAGACACTCCTTGACCAGCATGTTCTCTTCTTGACGCTGCATGTTCCCCAGACAATTCTACTCCCTCTGCATTATCCGTGTCATCCCATTCCCCAACCTCACTGCCCTCTGATGGATCCCTTAAAGGCTCAGCACTGTTTAAACCTGATTGCTCCTGAAAATACACATCATTACTCAGTGGATCAGCTGACCTCCCATGGGCAGATTTGTATTCCTCGGCAGAGGTGGAAGAGACAGAGTCTCCTATTTCCTGAGATTTTCTTGTCTCCTCAGTACTCCAATCCACTCCATTTTCGTTTGCTTTCTCACCACTGCTAATACTCCCAGGAACAATCTGAAGTATCAGTGATAGAAAATAATGAGATTCTTTTGAGGAGATATTCAGTAATACTAATTGTTCTAAAAAGTAATCAGCCGAGCTTCATAGCTTAAATTTAACTCCTATGGTAGAATTCTTAACATATTAAAGCACATGAGCCATCTGAAAAGTATACAGCAATGAAAATACTGAATCAATAATTTTAAAACCACTTTTAAAATCACTTGATTAATATTTATCTTTAATTTCAGAATGTAAAGCAAGCCCTTCATTTCACTATTATTACATTATTATACTATGATGTTATATAATTATATATTACACTTATAATATAATTATACTACTTTCAATGAATTCATACTTGTGAAACAAACTGGACTACACAAAGGCTAAATAGGGATAAATGAAACCGATTATGTTCAGTTCAACAAAAGAGAAATGGAGGAAGATATTCTGCTCGGGATAACTTATACAATATTGCATCGAACAATTACCAATTGAACTTACAATATTGGATTAAAAGAGAAGAAAGCCTGCCATCAAACTGGATCTCCCACTTTATGGGTGGATACTCTGACCTATGATAGGACTTGGTGTAAATAGCCCAAGAAATTGAAGGAGAGATCATTCTGTCGTGGTAGCTTAAGAGGTCAGGGCATCCACCTGGAAAGTGGGAGACCTGGATTCAATTTCCAGTTATGGCAGACTTCTTCTCTTTCATTTCTGTATCTCAAATCAAGCATGTGAAGCATACATTTTTCATTGCTTATAGTAGTAGTATTGTTGAAAGTGCTTCAACTGCTTTGGTCATTTTGCACATGGGCCCCCACTGGGAAACATTGCTTATCTAATCACTGGAAGGTCAAATGTGAAAACAAACTCAATTTGAAAATGACTGACTAAAGGTAATCAACACAATGAACAGGAGGCGCTAACCACCAAGAAGCTCCAATTAGATTCATAAAACTTACTGCAGAGTTGAAGCACACAGAAAATCAAATAAATCTGTGTATCACTCCCAAAGACAAGAGGGATAGTAAAAGAAAAGATAAATAAGATAGAATAGCAGTATATACAGGCTGATGACGAAGTATAGAGTTCTGAAAGCAGCCAATGGCTACTCCCAAATGGAATAGACTAAAATACCTCAAAAATGCAACAAAAGCAGGTAGTGAAAAATTAAATCGTAACTACAGATGTGTAGCAATTAAGACAATAAAGAAATATGATGTTGATACATAGACTATACCTGCAAAATACATGCTGTTGTATCATCAATATGACACAGAAAATTGTGTTTAATATTGAGAAGAATAAAGAAATGTAACAAAAACTTGAACAAGAAAAATCAATAATAGAAGAACAAAAGAAATTACTGTAATTCAGTCGATGATGATGAATAAATTCGTGATTTAAATTTCAGCACGTATCAGCACTCCAAAGCTTACAAAATATAACGCAAAAATCAAGTCTAAGTGGTACAAGTAAAATAACCCTCGTATGTTCACCTAATTCCTATGAAAATCTGTCGGATACGGAGCCTATTCACAAAATCAAGCTTAATCGAATCAAATTTAATGCATGTCTATTTTCCACTTACCATCAACCTCAAGGAGTTATCTGATTCTTTCGAATTTTTTCTAAGTTGAAGCTGACTGTCAGCACACATCTTCTTGAAGTTGAAAAATCGTTCCACATTTTCCAGACATGACAAACAAATAACGTTAGTAAGACCATCAGTGGGTGAAGCCTGCAAATTGGGAAAGTAATCAATTACTTAAATGTATAAAATTGTATTGACGAGTTTAGGGTGTTTTCATAATTCTTTAACGTTCTCCAATCATGAAAGATAGTTATGAGTAAGTAGGCACAGAGGACAATAAAACAACAAAATAATTGTTTACATGATAGCAGATTTCGTTACGCAAAAAACTTTCAATGAAATTATTAAATTATCATTTACGCTTTACAATACTTAAGAATTCTGCTACTATTAATTCGCTTTATAACTTGGTAATATGGGTGAATATCACCGCCAATAATCTAAGGAACAATCCACCGAATAACTCACATAAACAACAAACTGACAATACAATATATTATAAACCTTTACCTCAACCTCAATGCAGTATTTCATCTTTGAGGGCAATTCAACGTCATCAAATATTGGAACGAAATCCTCCTCCTTGCCGAGACACAACCTACATACTGGCAAACACATCCTTTCCGCGTCAAGATTTTCTGCCATTATTCCAGTAAAACGATCAACCTCGATGCGTCGCTGTTTCTGGTCTTCCGATAGCAAGCGCGGCAACCGTGGCACCCACCTTGCATGTATACATTTGCAATACAACATCTGGTTTTCAATGACACGCTGAATATTGACTTAATCCAAACTCTTTTGAAAGATTAGCACGATTTCTCCTAATCTACAACGTTGATCGCATCTACTCGACGATTTATCTGCCGCTACGTTCGTCGTCAAGGATGTTTTCTATTTTTTCATTGAATATTGTTCGTCAACAACTAACCATTAGGATAGACATGCCACATTTACAGAATACTGAAGGTGTGTCTGTGAATTTCCATCATTATTCCGTTTTTCGTCAGCAATTACATTCTGCATTCAAAATTATACACTTAAGTTGACAGCCATATACGTACTTTCTTATTATGTGTATAAACAATGATATTGTTGTTTAATGTTTGAGGAATTTCATTGCCAGTGCTTAATTAATTAGGCAACGTTATCTGGATTTTCGTTTTATTTCCTAAACTCGCCTCCAAGACGGAAAATTTTTTTTTTTTTTATTATTCACTACAATCAAAGGCTACTGATGATAACACAAAATAAAAAGATTAGAAATCAGAGGAATACATTTTTGGCTAATTTTTTATCACATCAAACAGGAAATAATTGCTGGGTCAACATTTTGCAGCCATCTAGAACCCAACTGCAGCTGTTTCTACCATGGGCTAATACCTAATCTTACTTCACTATCCTGAGACTGGTTTCTCAGATAAAAAGTGGTGTTTCCCTATACTTCATTCCACTGAAACTTTGAAAACTTAATACATCTATTATATATAGACACTTCTCTAGGTATATGCATGTACAAGAAAAAGTTGTTTGCATACTGCAAGCTTTATGGTAATAGATTTTACTGACTCATTTCGCACAGGTTTCACATCATTTCAGGAATTGCCTAAAAAAAAACTCCAACATTTATATCCCCTAGCATCGAACCATGAAACAATTGGAAAGTAACCTATCTAAAATAGTCGCATCGTCTCACCCTTTTCAAATGCAGAGTTTTATCTATTTAGCCCAACAAGAAATCCCATATATATATATATATATGCCACCCCTTGATTGTAAACAGACAAAATTTGAACCATTGTAGCATCTCACCCACGAACATCATGGTAGTTGTCCATTTAGTATTGCGGTTCAGAAACTCCATTATCTCTCTCTAAGGTTTCAAGGCAATCTCATATGGAGAAGTACCTAAAAATATAATTTGACTTGACTTGTCCAAGCATCAAACGCAGGGTCATATAGGAGATAGCTACTCAAATTACGTTATAGAATCTCCTCCAGAATCAGAGAAACTAATAGTGTAGATTATGTAACCATATTGGGAAGTACTTCAAAATATTTTCAGAATTTCCTGTACAACTTGTATGTAGTAATATTTAACCTGGCCTGGCATCGATTCATCAATGTATCCCTCGTGGGCAAAATTTATAGCAATAAACCTATACCTGGCCAATAGGGCAAAAATATTTTCAACGCACTAGAAATCTAGTAGTAGTTTTTAATTGATGGCTTGGGTCATTTTGCACCAATTACAGATCTCAGATTATTATAAAAACAATGTGGGTCAATATCCCATCATCATATTTTCTTAGATATTTTTAAGTAACTCAGCTTCTGCGAGGAACTTCAAGATGTCCATTTTCTCTGTTCTATCACCCAGAATGTCCTTAAGATTGCCTTGGAGGAATCTAGTTCTAATTTCTTGGTATTTACCACATTCAGTCAGGAGGTGTTTTGTGGTTAGAGGAGTATTGCAGTGATCACAAAGTGGTGGATTTTTCTCTTTCGTGAAGTGGGTGAGAGCACAATGCCCTATTCTTAGATGTGTGATCACTACTTCTTTCTGTCTACTATTAGATAGAGATAGATTTCCTGATAGAGGAAGGCCAAGGTCTTGGGATAGATTTTATCTCACAAAACTTATTATTTTCAACAGTCAGCCATGAATCATGCCATTGTTTTAGGGTTATTTGGTGGAACATGTTCTGAAGATCCCTTATTGCAAGTTGAGGTGTGTCTATATTTGCTTTGGCAAGGGCTTCCTTGGCTACTGAGTCAGCTAATCCATTTCCCCTTATACCGACATGCCCAGGTACCCAGATAAAATGTACGTTATTTCCCCTTGCCTCCAAAAGAGTGAGATTGGCTTGAATCTCTTGGACAATAGGATTTAAGGAGTCAAAAATGGGTAGAGACTGCAGTGCACTGACAGAGTCACTGCAGACCATGAACATAGTATCATGGGACTGTTTGCTCTACAATGCAAGTTTGATTGCATAAAGTTCTGTTGCGTACAGCCAGGACTCCGGGGACAACTTTACCCTTGTAGTAACAACTTGGCTAGATACAAATGCATAGGCACAACACTTTTCTGACATTGAACCATCTTTGTAGAAGTGAGTGGCATCTGGGTGTTTGCTAATAATCCCCAGTGGTGCAATTGGTTAGTGCACAGTATCTATATGACAGTATACGAGCTATGCAATAGAAATCTATTTCTTCTAACAATATTGTGAATTTCAATGTTCTATCAGTTGTCTAAAGTAATAAGTATGTATTTAAAAAGAGAAATTTACTTTTGATATGCTTGATGGGAGTTTGCTTTAAGTGCATAAATGATTGTGTATTGTTAACACAATAATGATTGAGTGCCCATGTTGTACTGAATATTATAAACATAAAGAAACAAATATTCAGCTGCATTGTTAAGTATTTAAGAATGAATTGTTCTAATCAGCTTAATAAGAAGTAAAATTGATATATAATCCTTATCAAAGATTTTCATACAGAATCAAAGAGACATACCAAGTAATACACAAGTTGCCTTAATTTCAATTTACAGCAGAATTAATTTATAATGCCTAAATCACACACCAGTAGATTTGCAAGACTTAGCTCTCACTAGACCATCAGCAACTTTTAATGATAAGAAAATCAAACCAATTAGAATTTCATGTAATGATGAAACTATTTATTTGCTACAACAATTCAATTTCAGTTTCCTACATTCCATTTACATTGGATCCCATTCAGAATTTGAATGGAACACCAAGATAATATGACTTTGAAGACACAATTTGTTCCACAGTTTCAAAGTCTTTGGTAATGTGTGTCATCCCCTGACAGGATCATAACACAGTTTTCACTGGCAAAGATAGATGTTTGGAGCAGTAATATTCACCAGATTATTTCACAATAATATTGGCCATGGTAAGTAAAGTATTATGCTAAAGGTGAAAATCATCTCCATTAAGAAAAAACATCCTGAAAGCTGTTAATATGCACCAAGAGCATACTTTAAATGCTGCTTGTTTGACAAAAAGGCATAACAAAACTTGTTTCAATTTAAAATTGAAGAATCCCAACATAATACTCGACATCACATAACTGAGATGAAACATGGTCCCACAAACTTAATACAAGGCAATACAAATACTGAAATATTCTTGTTACAGATATCAACCCATACATTTCCTCATCATTACTCCAAGTAATAAAGTGATCACAAGAAGTACACATAAATTTCAGGAAACTTTCAACATCCTTAAGTACTGTTTATTATCACATTTAATATGATCATCTTTGGCTACCTAACATATGCAAGACATTCATAATTTCAGATTACACCATGAAACATCCACCAATGAATATTAGCACACTCCATTATAAATATAATGGAAAGCAAGAAAATTTATAATCCCAACTTTACTTGCTTTCTCAATAAAGTTATACTTGAAGAATGATTAACAGAAATAGCCGAAACCAAAACATATACAGAAAATTTTCTTTTGCAATTCAATCAACTTCAGAATAAAGATAATACAGGAAAGAACTTTCATAGATAATGGAACAAAAAATGGCCAGCCATAATCTACCATAAATAATCACTTACATGACTTTGGTAACCCTCATTTATAGCAAAGATAGCCAAAGGATAAGAGCATACCAACCATAACACCATATTTGGGAGAGAAAATAAGTTATTCTTGTATTTTTCTAGGATAAATCAATTACATGATAAAAGAAAAATTGATTTCTTTGGCAAATCTTTTTTCTCAATCTATTAAATACATTTACAGCAAGTACATTGAATTACAGCAATGTTTCTTTAAATGATTTTCATCATCCTGAGCACAAAGCAGTCAAAAATGTATTCAATTCCCACAGATCGAAGCAGTAAACACAAAAAGAACTTCAGAAATCATGAGTCTATAAGTTTATAAGCTTTTAGAGGAACAAAAAATCATTTCTAAGTTGAATTACATCCCTAATAGAAATCACAAGCAAGAAATGAAGCTACATGTACATATAGAATAGGAAATTATATAAGACCTAAAATAAATTGCTCACAACAAACAGCTAAAGCTAACCAGAGGATATTTCTTTGGATGAAGAATAGAAAGGATACACAAATTTATATATATATATGCATAAATAATAGTTAATCAATGGCATGACCTTTAAAACTAGAATATCAGTAATCCACAGAAGGATACCACACACAAAGTAAAAGCCATAAATAAAATCAATTAAAAATTAATTCGTATTAAAGAAGAAACACTGAATGCAGAAATACTCTCTAGATATTGGAATGTAGATTGGAAGATTGAAAATAATTCTTTCAGTGAATCTGAAAGTCCTTTAGTCAGATACAAGTTTCAACAATCACAACCCAACATGGTTACATTTAAATATACTTCCAAGAAAAGTCAATATTTCTTCTTTGCTTGCTTTTATTCAATCAATCCTTTGTTAATAAGGAGGATAGCTAAGCTCTGAAAGTGAAATAACTCAACTCTAACACAATCCAATGATGAATAACAATAAAGCAAACGGAAAGCTGTTCATGGAACTGGTGGTTAGATGGTGTACAATAAATATGACCCAAGAAACAGAATGCTATATTTATAAGCAGCCTTAATCACAGGTGTCACCCACAGCAGTACACGGGATTTGCATGTTAATAGTACTGATAAATGGAACCCTTCAATGCACTGTTTGGACCAAATCCAGCATCTCTTTAATACCTAAGATCGTTTCTTACGAATGCTGGAGGATTCAGGTACATACAATACGGTGTAAATACAGCATTTCCATTCATTTTTTTATGACAGCTGGTATGTTTTTATCAACTATTTCTTTCACTTGCAATGCAATATTTGGACTGCAACTAATTTGGATGACCTTTTCTGCCTTCAAGAAAGTGGCCCCGCACATGACCCACCCAAAATATCTTAGAAGAAAATCTCTGCTCACATCTGAAATTGAAATACATTATTAGATATTTGTAGCATATATGCATGCATCCATAACAAACACTGGCAAAAAATAGTGAATTGTTTTCGTTCTAAAAGAAAATTTGGAGTTTATCAAAATATGACAACTTTTTATGCATCAAAACTGATGTAATTTTTAAGATGGACAAGAAATTCTCTTTGTAGAGGTTGGTGTAGAAAGATTTGGTTCTTTCCCGGTGAATATGGCGTATAAATTCCTCACGAGTTGTCAGCCGGGTTAAATTGGTGATTACCAACAACTATATCACCCTGAAGATTGCTGTTGAGTTCATGGCCGAAACATCAGTCGTAGTAACCAATTTAACCCGGCTGACAACCTGTGATGAATTTATACAAGAAATTCTCTCTTTACATCTCTTTTACTAGAGATTGTTCCACACTCTTCTTGAAATATGAGGAAAATTCATCAACTATGCACAAGGCAGACTGATATGCAAACAAAAATTAATTTTACAAGATTTGTGTATTCCAAGAAGTTATAATAAAATAAATTACCCGATTAGTAATGTATGTGGATAATTCTCAAATAATCTCTGCCAGTGCTACTGAAGGAAATTAGTCCTGGTCTTACAATTATTCAAGCATACCACAAGCACATTCCTTTGATACTGAGAGAAACAAGAAGTAGATTACGCATGTTGAAAAAAAAATACAATGTCTTTTTATATTTACATTCTATATTACCAAGTACTGAAAATATATTTTCCATGTGTAAAATCTTACTTACTTACAATGATGAAACAAAATTTAATACAAAAAGACACCTTTGTTCAGACAAAGACTGTTCAATTAGAGAACTCAATCTTACTTCCAATTTTTAAGAACTGCATTGGATCAATAAATTTTTAGTTATTAAGTATGTGTAATATTTATAATGCATTAAAATTACTCGAGCATTTTTGAAAACAACCACCTCACTTTACATTATGCAGTGTCTTAGACTTCTGCAGATTATAAAACTACTACTCATCCTATGAAAATCAGATGATCAGAAAAAGGATATACATAAAAGACTATAATATACAAAAGAATACATAAAATTCACAAAAATTCATCATTAAGGGCTGAACCCACTGAGGCAGCCAACTTAATGCCAGCAGCAGAGGAAAGGTTTATGAAACCCTTAGAGAACCATTTGGTGACACAGATATGCTTAGGGACCACACAGCAGACCCCACCAATGCAGCAGCAGCTAGAGAAAAACTCACAATATCACTCTTGAGGAAGGTGTCACTGTAGGGTGTTGTATTGTATTGTAGGGTGTTGATTACCTCAAAAGTCTTTTCCATTTTCGCCCTCTTCCTTGTTTTCACTTGCAACGTTTTGAGAGAAGTTATACAGAAATTTGGTTGGAGGGCATAGCTGCTTTGAGGAAGGGAAAATCCCAAATACATGTGGGAGCTAAAGTATGCCTATGAAACAGTGCATTTGTTAATTACTTCCAATAAAATGGAATATGCTATCATTTTCAGTCTTGGTTATATCTCTTCCCATCATTATCATCCCATCTGCTGAGTGCTGTAGACCCCTACCACTCCTTGACTATTTCTCCTCGAAACTATTCTGCTATGTATTCATATCTTCCTTGTATGCCTATGCACAATACCTACCACAGAGCACCAGCTGTTAGCAGGTTACCTCGGCTATCCATAACCCTCAAGTTCTTTTCATTGTACACACTATATTTAGTTTTTTTGCTCATTTATCATTTCCCAAACCTCTCTTCCACTGCTAATGCAAAAATTTGATTTTACACGCAAAAAAGACCCTCAGTACTTGAAATTTTGAGGTAGAACTGATTCTCCCTTGCTCCATAGATAGTTCGCCTGCTTAAGTAATTGAAAGACTTTCGGGAATATCGCATCACTGCATGTTTTGCACACTTTTAGAGCTTTCTATTATCGTAAAAGTCCCTTCCAGTTGTGCATTCACTAACAATAGCTTACTGAATTGGCTGAATGATGAAATGGGTAATTTCTAAATTATGTATTACAGGATTTTTTTCAAACAAGAGTTCAGTTTTGGGTTTCACTGTCTTTAGAGATATTTCCTTTCATACCTTATTTCCGCATTGTAAACCATTGTGCATACAACTCATAAAAGATACTCCATCTGAAAATTTCCTTGCTTTACCTAATGATATTCCCACATAATTTAGAATTATTTCGCTGGCCATTCCTCATGCTGAACAACTCTTAACAAGAAATAATCCTACAAAAGGAATAATAGGAAATTAACTTCCATATTGGAGTAATAATTCAATTTGCCCATTGCAAGTTACAAGAGGGTATTTTTGAGAATCTTCTACCTATGAACAACTAGGAAATCATCGAACATAAATAATGATTGACTAATTAACCTCCATAATGAAGTAAGAAAATCATGTGAAAGAAAAATTTAAAGTATCCATCCAAAATTAAAGTAGATATTTAATNTGATTCCAAGGAAATAGAAGAAATAAAAATAGGAGTAGCCAAAAAGGGACAAAACCTCACCTCAAATCTCTCTGGAAAAGTGGAATCCAAAGAAGTTACACTCACCAATATCCTACACTTACCTGGTTTGAGCAGGAATCTACTGTCTATAAATGCAGTAAAAGAAAACAATGATATTGCTATATTTGATGATGAAACAGTAAAAGTAGTCCATAATGACAAGATAGCCATTGTAGAAGGTGAAATAGTGTAATACAAGGAAAGAAAACAAAACTTGGGGAGATTGATATGAAGAATCAGAAATGTTATGAAGCAACGCTAACCCAAAGAGAAAGCATCATTAATTGGCACAAAAAGATGGGCCATAAACTTTAAATAAGTCATGCACCCAGCAAATTCTCAATGTAATTTTCCATCAAAATCTTCCAAATTTGTTTATAATTAGGTCATAATTGGCCGATAACAGTCATACCTATAGTAAAATATATTTCTAAAGATAATTTTTGTAATGCTTTACAGGAATGACATTCTTCATAGTACCATCGTTTCAAATGGTTTCAAAACGTTGCAGTGTAGAAATAATGTCAAGGTATCATAAAAATGCATGTTTATAAGAAAATTTTTCAAAATAACTTCAATAATTGATCACAAACAGAGCATGGCAAAATGAAAAATGCATGATTGATGCAGGATTCTTTTGAAGAGTGCAGCCTGCCACTGAGGAAATGGTGCACAGTCCTAATCCTCCGGGCATCAAATAATCTTTGGTGGGTTTTATTCCAATTAAAAGTATTGCATTTCAAACACTGATACAAGTCCAGGTAGTGTCATAAAACTTGGTGTTGCATAAAACGGTGGTGCGTGTTTGCCACCCAGGTGAGTTCAGCCCTTTAATTAGAGCCTCGTGCTTATTGGTGATGTAACAATTTTAATGAATAAAGATAGAAAGAGAAAAAGATAAGAATGGAAGATGGATAAAAAGATAGTGAAAAGTGAGAAGGAAGTTAAGAATGGGAGAAAAAATATCCCAATAAATTCCATCCCAAAAATGCATAGAATTATTGCCATGAGATTATTATTTGATGTAATTAATTTATTTCAATTCCTTAACTAACATATAATGGCAAAGCATCTTAAAATAATAATTTAAAGATAAACTCACTGGTCACATTTATAAGGTTTCATGCCAGTATGGATCCACTCATGCTCCACCAATGACTTTGCAGACTCAAACACTTCAGAGCAAACCCAACAAGCATAACGAAGACTACCACTTGTATTGTTTGTGTGAGATTCCTTGTGTGACACCAGTCTGGAAGAGCAAAATTCAATGTAAAATTTCTAATAACAAACACAAAATGTTTCTTGCCTACCACATCATCAATATCAAAATGCAATGTAATGTCATCCAAAACATTAACCATAACCACGTTTCACTTCACCAAGGGTTGAAGCAGTTCATTAACCTGTCGACTGACAACCCTTAGAATCAAGAAGTTGATTCCCTACGGCAAGGGAATTTTAAACCTTTCAGATGTCAATTTCTAGAATTATAAAGACATAACATGTTAATATTAAATTTTAAGTTAAGAATAAATTTTTTAACACAAATAAAAAAATTGTAATTTTAACTGCCTAAAGAATAGTTTAAATTATATAAACTAATTATTGTTATTTTTTGTAATCATAATATAAAATACATACAAATGGATGCATACTATATAATAACAACAATAATAATAAATAAATGCCTAAAATATAAAATTTATACATAAAACAAAAAATGTCAGTTAAATAAATGTTAGAAGATATAATCTGCTAATGTTAAAACTTCTCATATCACTGTCGTTATGTATGGTACTCTGGTTAACAATGTAAATAGAAAATAAAAAACTTCCTCGTAGACAACTATGTGTGATACATGTTATTAGGATTGATATCTTTAAGAATCTGGTAAAATACCTAAAGACTACCTCAAATAATGACAGGTTATGGACCCAGAGGCTTAAAAGGAATTGAAAAACGAAAAAAATTGAGAAGTACAACAAAATAACAAAATAAAAATCTGTGTACGCTGTAGCGAGCAACAATGAAATCAAAAGAACTGGAATCTGAGCCAAAAACTTATTGACACTGCTACATATCTGCTTTGGGAATTTGAGATAAGGATTCTGCTTGAAGCAAAGCAGCTGATGAGCATGATAGATGGAACAAGTACTCTGGAGCAGTGTGGCATGGAAGAGAAAAAGAAGAGGGAATGGATCACTAATGCCAAAGTAATCATCCTAAGAACAATAGATCCAACAGTGAAATCTCATGTTCTAACTTCAAAAATGGCAAAGAGTATGTTTGAAAAACTATCCAATGTCTACCAGAGAGATACGGAGGAAACAAAGAGTCAACTAATTGCAGAATTTATCAAATATGAATACAACAAGTCGGTCAATGTTATGACCAATATTGCAGCATTAAAAACACTCGCATTCAGAATGAACAACCTAAAACATACTGTAGATGATATAATGCTAATGACAAAGATATTGACGATCTTGCCTGATAAATTTAAATATTTTGGAAGTGCCTGGGATTCGACGGCTGAAGATAAGAAAACACTAGAGAATTTACAAGCAAGATTACTCAAAGATGAGGAGAAACTGAAAAACAACTCTTAAAGTCAAGACGACAAATTTGCATTCAAAGCATTCAAGTTCAAAAGTATATGCAACCACCGTGGTAAACAGGGACATCGCAAGTTTGAGTGCAGATCAAATCCTGAAAACAATACACAGCAAAGACCACATCGAGAGCAAAGACAATATAGAGATATTCAGAAAAATGAACAAACATTTAAGCATTGTAAGAAGTGTGACAAAGATGGACACAATGTAGAAGAATGCTGACAAGGAAAAACGTTCCCAACATGCAAATTCTGCAAGAAAGTTAATCATCCTCAGGAAAAATTTAGATAGAAATATGAACATGAAAACAGATATAGAGAAAGCCGAAAAGACAACTACAGAAAGGTGGCATATTTAACCTATCTGACAGAAAATGTGCAAAGTTCAGATCAGAACCTGCTTACACATTTGTGGCAAATACAGGTGCAACAGGACGTTTTGTCAAAGATGAATATATCCTGACTGATTCCAAGGAAATAGAAGAAATAAAAATAGGAGTAGCCAAAAAGGGACAAAACCTCACTTCAAATCTCTCTGGAAAAGTGGAATCCAAAGAAGTTACACTCACCAATATCCTACACTTACCTGGTTTGAGCAGGAATCTACTGTCTATAAATGCAGTAAAAGAAAACAATGATATTGCTATATTTGATGATGAAACAGTAAAAGTAGTCCATAATGACAAGATAGCCATTGTAGAAGGTGAAATAGTGTAATACAAGGAAAGAAAACAAAACTTGGGGAGATTGATATGAAGAATCAGAAATGTTATGAAGCAACGCTAACCCAAAGAGAAAGCATCATTAATTGGCACAAAAAGATGGGCCATATCAATTTCAATGATCTAAGAAAAATACCTGATTTGTGTGATGGAATAGACAAAGATATCAAGAGATACAACGGCCAAGAAGAAATATGTGAATCTTGTATCATAAGCAAGAAAACCAGAAATCCATTTTCACAAGAAAGGACTAGAGCCACTAGACCTCTGGAGATCCTGCATACAGATGTTTGTGGAAAAATAACCCCAGAAACATATGACAAAGAAGGATACTTTTTAACTGTACTGGATGTATACTCATTTTCTGAAAATATATTTGATTCATACAAAGGATGAAACAGAAGAATACCTCAAAGAATACATCAATGAAGCAGAAGCCCATTTCAACCTTAAAACTGAAAGAATAAGGTTTGACAATGGAGGAGAATTCAGAAGCAATTAATTCAAGCTTTGGTGCAAGCAAAGGGGTATTGTGATTGAATACACAATAAGAGACACTCCTCAAAAGAATGGCCAAGCAGAACGTATGAATCTAACCCTGATGAACAAGGTTTGATCAACGTTGCATTGGATCCAAGCTGGATTACAAATTTTGGGGGTTTGCAGCACTTACTGCAGCATATCTGTTAAACAGAAGTGCTACCAAGTCTGTTAATACAACACCATATGAGATATGGAATGGAAGAAGACCAAATCTATCAGAACTGGAAGAATTTGGACAAATCGTGTATACCAAAAATCTTGGAAACCTAAGAAAACTTTATCCTAGAAGTCAAAAAGGAATATTCATAGGCTATTCAGTACATGGATATAGAATTTGGAATCCATATAGCAGAAGGGTTTATGTATCAAGAGATGTCACATTTACTAAGAAGTTTCAAGAAGAGATGTCAAGAGAACCATCTCTGAAAGTGAAAAATGCAGACATAGGAGAAAATGAAGAGGATGAACAAAGCAGCGAAAGTGAAGAACAAGAAAATCATGAAGATTGAGAAACAGAAGAAAATCAAGGAATACAACAAGAACAGCAAGTAAGAAGAAATCTGAGAGACAGACAACTACTGAAAAAACCAGAAAAATTCAAAGACTATGAACTTGTTTTTGAATCAGAAGACACTGAAGAAGATACAGATCATGAAGCCTGTTTCATTTACTCTCAATGCATCAATAAACCAGACAAAGAAGAGTGGAAAAAGGTAATGGAAGATGAAAAAAGAAATCTCCTGAAGCACAATACATGGTAAACAATAAAGAAAGAAGATGCAAGAGGAAAAGAAATTATATCAAGTAGATGGCTTCTAAAAAGAAAGATTATGGACACTACAAAGCTCGTCTAGTTGCAAGAGGAATTGAGCAATCAGATGATATACATTTTCTAGAAACCTTTAGTCCAGTAGTGGATACAAATTCTCTTTGTTTGCTCTTTGCAATTGCAGCAGAAAAGAACTATCACAAACAAACATTTGATGTAAAAACAGCTTTTCTGTATGGCAAAAGTTGCCTGAAGGATTTGAAGATCAAGGTGAAGTGGTTATTTTGACAAAAGCAATCTATGGTTTAAGACAGTCACCACTGAAGTGGAATCAAAGGCTGACCAATTTTCTTAAAGAACAAAATATGATTCAATTTAAGACTGATCAATGCATTTTTAAAGATACTCAAAGTGAAATGTTCCTAGCTATACATGTTGATGATGGACTCATAATAGGACAGAACCTTGAAAGAATCAAAAGGCTTATGAATAAACTCCAAAGAGAATTTGAAATGACAATTATGAAATGAAATCCAAATACATACTTAGGAATACAGTTTGAGAAGACAGAAGTAGGACTATTTCTACACCAAGAGAATTATGCAAGAAAAATACTGGTGAGGTACAACATGGAGAACTATAAAATCATGAAAACACCAATGAATTCAGGAAGACAAGACTCTTAAGATAAAATTCACTCTAATTTTGAGTACCATAATGCTGTGGGAAGCTTATTATATCTATCCTCAAAAACAAGACCAGATATAGCCAACAGTGTCAATTATGCTAGTAGAAAAGAGGAGAATCCAACAACTACGGACATTGCAAATGCAAAGAGTACACTCAGATACATTCAAGGTACAAAGAAGACTGGTATCTTCTATAAGAAAATCAAAGATGGAAAGCCAAATGAAAAATATAAGCTTAAGAGCCTATTGTGATGCTGACTATGCTGGTGATATCAAGGATGGAAAAAGCACATCAGGATACATCATTATGTACAACGAAGCACCAATTGTGTGGAGTTCAAGGTGTGGAGTTCAAGGTGTGGAGTTCAAGGAAGCAGCAAATAGTTGCCATTTCAACAACTGAATCAGAATACATATCCATTGCAGAGTGTACAAAGGAAGTAATGTTTCTTAAGAGTTTACTTTCTGAATTGATTGGAGAAGATGCTGAAACTGTCCTCCAGATGAAAGAACAAAGTGTTATCTTGGAAATGGACAACCAAAGTGCTATTAAACTTATCAAGTTTGGACAGCTAAACAAGAGAACAAAACAGATTGCTGTGAGATATCATTTCATATCGGAACTCTACCATGAAGGATTATTCGACTTGAAATACTGCCCCTCAAATAAGCAGTTGGCTGACATATTGACTAAACCACTTGGAACTGACAAACTTCCTAAAAATTTCCTAAATTTCCAGGACAAGTTCATGACGATCAGATAAATTGAAAAATACTAACTATATTTTTCTCTTTTCAGAAATTTAAATATCAATTCTCCAACAACCAATATTCCTATTCAACTATTCTCTTATACTTAATTATAATTCTTATTTGTATGTTTAAATTATCAAAATACTTTCTTTATTGTTTGATGAAAAAAAAATTATCATTAAGGGAGTGTCTTAGAAGACATAATCTGCTAATGTTAAAATTTCTCATAATGTCTGGCTTGCGCATGTGCACTATTGTTTGTATTTTGTTCTGTTGCTCTGGTAAACAATATAAATAAATAGAAAAACTTCCTCGTTGACAACTGTGTGTGATGCATGTTATTAAGATACCAGAATTAATATCTTTAAGCATTTAGTAAAATATTTAAAGACTACTTCAAAATAACGACATCTTAAACATAGTAAATCCCAAACAAATCAAAGGTGTTTACAGTCATATTTTTGTAATTGATTGATTCCATTTCAAGATTTAAAAGTCATCAAAATTTTGGTAAGTAAATGAAGAACATGGTGTTTATTTAAAAGCCCTATTGAGAGGGAAATTAAGANAAATATATAATTAAAATGTAAGATATACACTAAAAATACAAAATATAAAAATTATACATGGTACCCGTAACTACTTGGTACTACTGTCTGCAGCTGGGCCTAGATGTTAATCATAATATAACAAGGAGAAACTTCTCAAGAATTAAAAGCCAATCTGATAAAGACAATGGATATTTATTACCACACACTAACTGTTGGAATTTCAAATTTTTAAATACCTTAAGAATTTTTGAAACTGAGTCATCAGCTTAACCTTGATATTCAAATTCTGTTTAACTTTAATTTTGTGTAAAAGATCTAGAAAGTAATTATGCATAAGCTATATGAATAATTTACAATTAATTCCATAAAAAGATAATGCACACTACTGGACAAAAGTAATGCAAAACTTGGTGTTGCAAAGCGTGGCAGAAAGCAGAACCTCCTTGGCTGAGGAAGAGCTAGAGATCTGCGACAACACTGTGACTGGAAAGCTCGGAGAGGTGAGTGAGAGGAGAGGTTTTTAGTACGATTTAATAAACACGAAGCTCAGTCATCATCATATCTCTGCATATCTAAGGACAGATAAGATGCACTGCAGAAGATGAAATCTTTGGAGTGCCTGTCTTTCAGAATTATTGGCAAAAATAATATGCTATTGAATCTTATGAAAGTAAAAAGTTTGTCCAGGGAGTGCCACGTGACAAGAGCCATAAAATTAACATATTAAGGTGGAACTTCTTTTATTTTCTCTATCGTTAAGAACAATAAACTTTTTGGATACCTTTTGAGATTCTGGATTGCAGAATCTTTAGATTGGTCAAAGAGACATGGAGATAATATGTCTTTGAAGAATAAACCTCAATTACAGCTAATTGCTGCTGTTGAAATTTCATTTGGTGCTCAGGTCAGATATTTTTTATTTGAAATATTTCTTCATTTGAAAGAAATTAATTGGCTTCTCCTGTTTGCATCTTACTTGAACTCAAAGATACCTCTTCTTAAGTTAAGTCAGTATTCCTTATTTTCAAGAATCATGGTAACTGTAAAATGTATATAAATTTCACAACTTTTTCCATTACATAAATTTCATGCCATTCTCTTGTTGCATGTAAAGTTCCAAGCATTATGATCCAACTACTTTACCTGTGACATATCTTGTTATTGAAATTTATTCGTGGGTTTTCAATGCATTCTTTAGTTTAGTAATAAAATATTTGCCTAATTCATAGCCATGTACTCTGTTTTCTAGCAAAATGAGTGAAATCTGAGGAGAAGGGGCAGATAACATTTTTTGCACACCTCTTATCAATGAGGGCTCCCTTCTCACCATGTGTCAATACTTTTCCCTTGACAATGAAGTGCATCTTGGGGGTGCATAAGGCACTTGGGGACTTAATCCTGGCAATGGAGTGAAAAGCCTAGGAAATCAAATGATTATGATGGATTTCTTATTAAGTAGATTTCAATTAAGTTTTTTAATCACTCTTAATTTGTCTTAAAAATAAAATAATTGAAACATTTTCAAAATATTTCTATACAATATATGATGAGATAGGTTGGCCAAACATTATGCCCCCAACTATCACAGTAAAGGAAAAAGGAAAAATTAATTCTGGGTATCATAGGTTTGATGCCACCGGGATACACAAAAAAGGTGCTTTTCCCACAAGGATACATTGTACGGATTAAAAAAAAATTCAATTCTGACATTTCCAGTAAAACTAGATAGATAAAACTCTGTATGTGAATAGGATTTGTGATTTTATATATTTAAGGTAGACTGCTTCCTAATCAATACTTGGTTTGATGCTAGGGCAAGTCAATTTACAACCATTAGAAAACAATATATTTTATAACTTGTATATATATATTAACAATCGCTTAAAACATACTTCAATTCCAAGGCAATTCATCTCATTTTTCATGTTGAATATCCAAACACATACTATAAATATTCTAAGGCACTTGTTAGGAAAAGTGTTTTAGGTCTTCCACAATTACTATTTCCAATTAATCTTAATGAAATCAGCTGTTTACCTCTGTATTCCTTCAAAAACCTGCCCACATTGCAAGCATGGTACCAATTCCTGTTTAAGAAAAGCTTTGATAGGCTCCAAAAGCCTTTGCACTAAATGATGAAAGCTTTTATCCTTCATTTCCTCTCTCTTTGGTGCATCATTCACAACTGGTTGGATACTACTGGTTACAACTGGAAGAGGTTCACACTGCTGGTCCTTGAAATGTACAATTATATGATGAATGAAGGACATCCTATCAGCCATTTCCTTCCCACACATCTCACACACATATATCTTCACTTTGGAATGAGTCATTTCGTGTCGGATGAATTTGTGAACCTAGAAAACAAAAAGTTGACAAATTTAATCAGAGGGAATTCTAAAATGTCTGTATCCTAGCTGTCCCCAGATTTACATAAACTTCAGAGCTAAAGAGAACCAAGGAATGACGTTTTTAAATGGTTATCATCCTCCTGCATCTATGTGTACACCTCGTTGACCACACTTTCTTTTCTTGTAAATCCAGTTCTAGATGTATTTTATTTCATTTGCATTACTAAAATTAACCCTTTGAGTGCCAGCCAATTTTGCAAGAACTGTGCTAAAATTACCAAGGCATTTTTGCTGATTTTGCAGTAGTTTAGAAAAAAAAATTATGAATTGCAAATAAATGAAGTTACATATTCAGAAACTTATGGAAATCTTTATTCCTTTTGTTTTCATCTTTGATATATATTGTTTGCTGATTGTGTCAGCATTATAGCATCCAATAATGACACAGCTCAAGGGGCGCAATAGTGCTCCCGGCACTTTTAGCCAAAGATGGGAAGAGCGTGATCACGCTCCCCTGATCACTCCCACGATCCCCTGCACTCTAAGGGTTAAGGAGACATTTTGCCATTAAAAATTCCTGAAGTCTTGATCAACAAAAGCATTCATAGCAAAATATACAATCAATTTATTGCAGAAAAGTTAACTATAATGAATTAATAAAGCTCAAAATGGCTCATTAGGTGTAAATGTAGTCATGTATGATCATGAAATCAGAGATTCAAGCATGGACTTAGAAAATCACACAGATTTTTAAAACCTATGTTGCAGTAGAAATGGTAACTCCATGTTGATGTGAAAAAGTCCATGGAACCTTCTATCAACTAGGCCAAGAAAGTTATGTGCCATTTCACACCTCAAAGTCAGAAATAGTTTTAACTAAGTTCTTTAAGTTCAAACAATAGGCATACCACTTTTTTAGCATTATTAAAACATGTAACCTCCTTGTAATGCACAAAAATACAACTTACATTTTCAACTTTTTTATGGCAAACAGTACAACAGTACCCTCCTTTGGTTAAGTGCTGGTCTGATTTATGCCTTGCTAAAGCAAAGATACCAACAGTTTCAAGTCCACACTCCAAACAAGCTATCTCTGCCTTATTTTCACAAGTTAGAGTTGTAAGCAGTAGTGCTCTCAATCTTTCCAAGTTGCTTGGAGAGAGATTCTGTCTGGTTTCTCCACCACTTGGATGAACTGCCAGGTGATACTCCCACGATTCTTCATTTGAAATGCCTTTCCCACATGTTAAACACTTGAAAGGATAAGATCTTGTAGAAGCTGGTGAGGCCTCCAACTGTGAAAAATCTCTTCCCTCAACTGGAGTGCTCCTGGAACCCCTCTGAGTCACAGATTCATCATTTGAAGGACTATCCAAAGATGAAGGTGCTAATGATTTACCGGATGAATTAAGTCTCATTCTTCCATTTGGAAATTTAGCTCCATTATTGATATGAGCAATGATGTGGTAAGTCCAGCTGGTTTGACGGGCAAAGGCAGAGGGGCATCTATCACAAGGAAAAGGGCGGTCACCTGTATGATTTGTCCACTCATGAAATATGAGATCTATTGCACGAGGATAACTATGGTTGCAAACTGAACAGTAGAATTTCTTATCCTGTCGTCGGTGGATCCCCTTGTGGGAAGTAAATGGTCCCACACCAAAAAACTCTTGGCTGCAATCTAAACAAGTAAATTTCATTTCTGCCTGTTTCTCATGAAGCCAAGAACGCACTTTAGATATTGATGTGCTGTAGCCAGCAATAGCTCTGCTTCTACTCCTTCCATGTGGGGTGTCCTGAAAATCATATCTCCCTCCTTTCCTTGAATGCCAGGCCATATGACCATAGAGTTGTCGTTTTGTCACAAATGACTGGTTACAGTAATGACAAATATATCCACTTTGTACCTCATTCTGATCAGAAGAGTTCATTGCCTCAAACTCATCATAGCCAACCTAAAACAGAAAATAAAGAATACCATAGTTACAACAAATTCTTCATGTTTGGTTGCATCTAACTACAATTCATATGTAATTTTTAAAAGACGTTATCAATAAGTTCTTTACTAAAATAATTTAACTTTTTAGGCTCATTAAGAATGGACCCCTAGTGTTATTGGTCCACAACTCAGTTCTCCTCTATATTACTTAACATAAGCATACAAAGATATAGAGCATAGAATGATTATCTAAAATACACAATTATAGGTTTGATGACCCGATAAAGATGCTTTTAATCGGGCATATTTCAAAATTATGAAAATACTTCAGTTTGTAAAGTGGAAAATCTTTGAATTATTTATGGCATATTTTAATATCCAAGCTATCTAAAGCTTACTATAAGTACTTGAGGTGCCTTAAAGCATTAGGAATCTTCACATAAATATTTCCTTTTCAAAATTCTTTCTCGATGCTGAGCAACTGAAGAAATACTTAATAATAGATACTACTTCATAGCATCTTCCAACCACAAATTCTGAAGACATTTACCTGATTGGATTCAAAATCCTCTTCCATTTCAGCTGAAACTGGAATGTTTTCAAATGGAGGTGGTTCATCCCATGGAGGCTCTTCTGACTCTCCAAATTCACCACTTATATCTGCAGTTGAGTTAAAATTTTCATCCATCACATCTTCTTCCTCGTCCTCCATCACTTCCTGCTTTACCATCACTTCGTGGACTGAATTCTTCTCCATAGTTGCTGTTTGCTCCACCGACTCTGCAGCTGTTTCCACACGTTCTTGATAGCCCCAATCACCAACATCACTGCTATCTGATGACTGCTGCTGGGGCTCTGCAGTATTCAACCCCAGGTGATGCTCCTGGAAAAAGATATTGTTTAAATATAAACAAAATGATTGATTTCTTTGCTATTAAGAGTTCAAATACATTATAAATAAGGCTGCAAATTATTGAAACATTTATTTTCCAAATGATGGATTCTCAAAAGAAATGACACTTCTATGAGGCTTATATAATTCAACTGAAAAGAATAAGGCTTATTGGTTAATATAGGAAGGTGAAAATAGAAACCCCGAAAGGAAGGAATCCCACAACACTGCATAGTACTTGGCAAACTCTCGGATAGGAACAGAATATGCTGCACAATTTCATTAAAGCAATTAAAAAATGTATAAGCTAGTTAGAAAAGCAAAATTCACCCTGGAAATGCCAAAAATGCCTATGAACAAAGGAACAAGAAAATAAACCTATTATCCCACCCAAGGTATCACAGGCACTCAAAAGTATCTCTAAACACCGTAATTTTCGTCATTTTCTATTTTTATAAGACAACAAGAACATTATCCACCAGAAAATATAGTAATAGTTCTTGTGACTGATCGTGAAAGGAGGGCTGATGAAGTGTAGGACAAATTCCATAATTTTTTTATTCTAGAAAAGACAATTATTAAAGCAGTTATTGGTAACTTTTTTGCTTTTCATGATAAAAAATAGGATTCCCAAAGCAAAAATATACCCATGCCCATGTTGAAGCAAAGTATACACTAGTAGTTATATGGAAGATCAGAATTTGCATTTTGTCCTCTAGCAAATTTCACTGGGTTTAACTCCCATACAAATACATTGTAAAAAGAGATACAAAGTATTTACTTAAGTTCACAAGTTTTGTAATGCCTTCTTTCTAACGATTTGCTGCTTCCAACCGCATGCAAGGCAAATTTAGCTGTTAGAATCTTGAATATGTGATTCAAAAACTTAACTAGAACTTTCATTTTCAAGTCAATGTTTTTATTCCTACATCTAAATTACCACTATATGATCATTTTCATGCCTATAGCATATTCTCATTCAGGTTATTCTGGAAAAAAAATATTTTGAAACAACCAAAACTCGTCATTTTATGCAAAATTGGAATAGAAAACTTAGTAAATTCACAAAATCTAATCTACATTAAAAGTATTCAATATCACCATTTTCAAATAAGATATAGCATATAAAGAAGCTAGCCTTCCCAATACATTAATATGCCTGAAGCTTTTACCCTCGTAAGCATGTCTATTGCAGACAACTGCATACTTGTGGATACTTCATCAACATATCTTTCAAAATTCCACATTCTCAAAGCCAGCAGATAATTCTACAATTTCAAGGCTTTAGTAATATTGCTGAAGGTTTAATACAAAGGATTGATGGTGATAGTGATAGATATCCCAGTGAAATTAATTGTGGATGAACTGAGTGTGAGGATACATTGCAAATTATTAATGTATGTGAAAGAAAGCTTTGAAAGTAAAAAACCAACTAAAAAGCTAAATATTACCTGATTATAATGATAGTTCCAGGAAGGATTCCTCATCTCTTCATGGTCATTATTAACGTTTTCATTAGAACTAGGACCTTCATCCATCATACAATCCTCCTCATCCATCACTTCTTGCTTAATAATCACCTCGGTGCCAGTGTGCTCTTCTCTGGGTATTGGGTGCTTTGTTATTCCATCTACACGTTCTGCATCATCCCATTCTCCACAATCACTATCTTCTGACTTTCCCTGATTTATCTCAAAGTTTGATTCAAAGTGCTCCTGAAACGGAAAATCGTAGTGATTTTGGTTCGCATAACCCATAAGAATATATTTATTCTCAGCTGAAAGAGAAATCAGCGACTAACAAACCTCATTTTTTGCTGTTTCCTCTAGCTCGCCGTTAACTTCACCAGTATTTGCTTTACCTTTACTTTTGAGGCATATAGGTAACGCCTGACAAAAAAACAAAAGAGCAGGATTGCTTTATGAACTGAAAACCCTAACAAATTAAACATTTAATTCTTTTAATGCATATTGGTAAAGAATATGAAAAATGTAGAATTTATATCAATCTTTAAGTCAGATAAATATTGCTCTAAACACTCAATGAAAGAATATGAAATGAAGGATACAAAAGGGGAGGCATAAAACTTAGCAGAGAGTAGTAAAATATCAACTTTTCTAACATTATGATTTAAATTTTTTTAAAGTGTTAATGGTCAAAGAAGCGCACAGTACATCGAAGTGATGAGAAGAAATCAGAGAGATAATTACAGGAAGCAAAGAAATTAATCCTATAAAGATGTTAACCAGATCATGAGATACTGGTCTGTTATAACTGCAAATAAGAATTACAAAAAACTGTGTTCGCAAGATTACAATCTGCTCTAGAGTAATACTAAAGCAGCATACCAAAAACTAAATTGAACTTTATCAACCCACTTTCTCTAGAGTTGCAGATTAGTGGCATTTACAAGGTACTAACCTTTACCATTCGAAGATCAACAGTTAATATCCGCCGAACAGTTTCTTTACTAATTCCCAATTTATTGGCGATCATCCTAGTCGAAATTCTTCTGTTGGAGTGAACAAGTTGTCGGACCTTCTCCACATTTTCTCTCGTCTTACGAGATGGCTGATGATCTGATCTCGAATCATCCTGTATGTCCTCTCTCCCTTCAGAAAATCGCTTATGCCACTCAAAAGCACATTCTTTAGATAGTACGGATTCTCCATAAACGTCTTGCAACAACTTGTAACTTTCCGTGGGAGATTTCTTCAATTTGGCCAAAAATTTAAGACTAATGCGCTGTTCTAAAATTTTGTCAATCATTTTTCATTTATCGATCGGTGAAATGCATAAATAAATATTACTACGGACTTGGATTACTCAGCGTGTATAAAGATCTTCGTTAAGTTCCTACAGCATAAACGGCCGATAATAGGCCTCGAATCAGTCCAAAGCAGCCAACCCAATGTCTCGGTGGGATAGCTAACCTGTGCCTGTGTTGCTTTCTCACAGGCTCTCTCTCAACGCGGGAATTTCGTCAACGCAAATGAAAACGTAATCGCAGAATGTGAAAATAATATATTAAATATAAGTCCAGAAGGAAATTTAACGAAAGAAAACTTCAGAACATTAGGAATGAAATCCTATCTCATTATTTCCTTATGAATCTCGTTTCAAACATCGCAAATAGATTAGATTTATATAGCCGCAATGCCATAAGTACAACGAAGCGACAGTAGAATGGCGCATTTTTTTCTAATTTGCCCAAATGCTACTGTCTTTCCCTCAATCGCTTTGGTATTTCCTACAAAACCGTCAAACCTTATAGCATCCGAAACATATGAGCTTCATTTGAAAGAAGCTTAATTACTCAAGCTACCAGCGATTTTCAGTTAATTTTCAATGTGTAATAGTGTAACATATTTTCATTTATGATATTATTGAAAAAACGGTTTATTATAATAATCAATAAATAAAATTTTTTAAATTGCTTAAAGAAATTGCCAAGTTTTAATTATATAATTAAATCTAAAATCAACAGTAAGTATTATCATAGAGTAATTACATTCTACGGTTTTATACAACCAAAACAAATATTAATGTTAACAGTGGTTTATTATTCATTAAATATTTTTTTAGTATTGCATATACCAAATTTGGCGACTATCTTTTAATTGAAATTAAATTTCTAGCAAAGGAGATTTGTTCAGTTTCTGATTAGGTTGGTTGAATACTATTAAGATAGTCAAGATTATACTTCAGAATACTAGAAATCAAGTGAGAAATTCCATAAATATTTCTTTCTTGAGCTGCATATAACATTTGTATCAATTGGATAGTTTCTTGTGCATATTCTACATTTCCAGGAAAAGTTTAAAGAGTACTATCACAAGAAAATTTCTTTTTATCTGAACAGCTGCTTCACGTTAATCAGCATATACACTTCTGGAATGAGAAAAATGTATCTTTCCTAGAAAAGAACTTCATTCTTGTATTACTTCATAGTTTTTAAATACAATTTATGGAATTTATTGAGAAACTGTCCCATACTTCTGGATACAGGCATTTTTTAAAACTTGGAATGGTCCTTTTTTAGCTTGGAATGATCCCTCAATCCTTTTAGAAACAATCAAGAGGTATTACCATAAATTAGCTTTGTTTTATTGTTAACTACAAAGAAAAGTCTGATAGATAGTTTTGTTTATAGCCCACATTTGTCAAAATATTAGGCAAGATTGAAGGCACACACTGTAGTGCATATTCATGTCTGCTTAAAGCCCTGAGAAAGGGAAAGCTATGTGCTTGTAAAATTTTGAGACAGAAAAGCAAATATTCATGCAGCTAAACAATTCTATTCCTTCCAGCAATAGATGCTTAACAGCCATTGAGAGATCCACTGTTGAAAGCCCAGTGATCCTGTGTAGTCTTGAAAGTGTTTACAACAGTCTAAGACAAAACACATATCTATCCATGCAGCACAATTTGGGTGGGGCAGCAAAACTGTATGGCACAGCTGAACATGTATATTGGATAGTAGTTTGACGATGACACAGCCCACATTGTGTTAGATTTCATGTAACCAAATGCATGTTGGTGGAATACCTTGATAATTACTGAATTTAACCTTGATAAAGTTGAGTTTCTTTGTGACTTATATCCCAACATTTCTTTCTGTGTTCTGGCTGGTTGGTTACACAGCAGTTCAATTTTCTTTGAAAAACATCTTTTAACCCTGCCCTGAGTCTCAATTCCCACTGTATCTCCTACAAACATGGTATCACAGATACTGAGCTGCCCTGCCTCCATCACCTGCTTTTCTATGCACGCATAACATAACTGTTGTTTAATTATCCCCCATATAAAGTAAGGGAGCACTTCTGAACCCTCAAGTAAATCAAGTAGATGGGATGAACAATAGCACATTTTGGACCTTCTGTTTATGAAGATAATATGCAGCGGTGAAATTGACTCTCAGTGATAAAATTGATCCCATATCAACCCATTCATCCTAACATATATCAGTTGAATCAGTGTCATCAAAGTACCAATATATTCAAATTTTAAAATCAAAATAATAATGAAAGATTTGGTGCTTTCCTGGTGTAAGCTTAATCTCTTTTCAAAATTAGATCAAGCTTAATAAGATAAGTTTATGTTTCAAGAAAGCTAGAATTATTTTAGGTTGAATATATATAACAAGTGGGAATGATCTCTTAGACATTTTCCCTCCAGTTTTAGCATTTTATGAATTTACAACAATAACTTTAAATTTACTTTGATAGAGAGCTGCAGAAACTAAAAAATACTACATAGTAATTACAGACTGTAAGATATTATATGGCATAGGCTCAGTAATATTCTGAAATATTTCTAAGAATTATGGCCCTTTGCTTTTACATCAGAAAAACAAGTTTAAATAGATAAGGACAAATAACCATTCCCTTGAATAAATCTGTTATGATGTTCATGAATACAAATAATCATTAAATTTATGACTAAGCCAAAACATAACACCCCTAAGATCCCTGGTAATGAATAAATGATGCTCAAAATTATTTTGCAAAAATTTATCAACTTTAAAATTCCTTAGGAATAACAAGAGAAAACCTGCTCTTTTGAGAAAATGGATGTGAATGCTTGAAGCACTTATTCTTTATGATAATCTTTCAGTATTATTTTATGAAATAACAACCAACAGACATGAAAGAACACAATTTTCAAGTAGTTAATGATAAATAAACAATTATTGGCATTTTTTCTGGAGCAACTTTCTCTTAAAACATAGGTGCCATTAACTTTGAACTACATTAGAAAAATATTCTAATCTTTAAGATGAAATTTTTAAATCAAACATCAACAAATCACTACTCCAGAGAAAATATTGCAACATAATACAACGAGATTTTTCTTGAGTGGAAAATATCTACATACTGCCAACTTCAGGCAAGATGATTCAAATTATATAAACCCAACTAGTTGATGAATTCCTTAGATATCGACAATTCCATGTACCAAGATATGAAGGTGAAGCACAAATCTCCAGAAAACGCTGTTCAGTTTGTTGATTACAATAAACTCAGCAAATTTTCAATTTTTAAAGAAATAACTTTTACTGACTACAAGATTTTTTAAACTTCAGATTAAATTTTTAAAATTGCACTTACAAGACAAATAAAAATTTTTAAATTAAATAAGTTATGCCAATGAACTTATCACTGCCAATTAGAGCCAAGATATAGATATGTAAGAGTAAATAGTACATCAAATACTTACTATTCATATTAGTATGAATAGGTAGATTTAGTATATAGGTTGACCTCCACATTTTTACTTAAAATTTCATACCTCACCTTTCTTACCTCATTTTATTCTCAGTATTATATGCCATGGAAATTACTGTATGAAATTATTATTTCTTTCAATGTATCTTATTCCAACTTAATTTATTGGCTTTGAAAGAGCATTTCCTTGTTTGAATAAATTTTTTCATATAAAATGTCACAAAATAAAAAATTCTCAATTAAAACATTTTTTTTAAGAATTCCTTTTTATTTACAAATTTCAACCTATCATCATCAAATCCACAACAAATAAACTTAATGTTATTTGTAAATGAATTATATTTCACTGATAAATATTTTCTTTTGAAGGAAATGGCCAAGCTTCAAGTCAGGCAAAAAAATTATCAAAAGAAATGACACATTCAAAATTGCAATTTAACTCATCTGTTGAGATGTTCTAAATATTCATTCATTTGATCTCGCCAGTGAAATACCCTCTGATGGTTTGTATCTATTGGTAGATGAGTTTTCTAAGAATTTCAGTCTTGTTACAATTCGTTGCCTATTTACTTCTCACAAGTTATGGTAGGACAGGCTTCCACTCCTAAGTATGAGTGTACCTATGGATATACATGTATACTTACAAATACTCAATTGTCTAATAATCTAAAATAAATTTATCGAAAATATCAACACATTAACACTGGTGTATAATTTGTTTTTCACCATTTGGAGTAGTATTTACACATCATACAGGATAATTTATTCCTATATCTTGTACACCTTCCACAAACTAAGAAGTAAAACGTGTACAACGTCAGTAAAATAAATTGACAGAAGTAATAGTATGAATGCTAAATAAAGATGGTAAATTCATCAACGGTGTTCCTTCACCTGGATGTAGATTTGAATCAATTTCTTATCTTCCAATCCTCAAACAAATATAGGAGATATATAAATATAGTTTAATTCATATTTGTCTTCAGCCCTTTCAGTCCATTTTTCTGTTGAGTAGTGTAATAAAGTATTAACCTAAAACATTTTAGTTCAATTTGCTAAAATACCTGTACTTCAATTTTATTAAAATATTTCATTCATGTTCTCTACTGCCAAGACAAGTGGTGCTTATACACCTAAACAGAGAGAATGTTACACTTTCACCTACAATTAAAAAAACATGCTATACAAAGCTTGTTGATGCAAAATATAATTTTGCACTTTACACATAAATTAAAAGCAAGAAGTAAAATTGATAAAAAAAAATATAACTGGTCAACAAGATGAAGCAAAACAAGATGCTCACAAGATTTGGAATGTTGTTAGGAAAGAAAAACCAACCCTTTAACAGAAATGCTGCATTAAGTATATACCAAGAAAAATCATCTAATATATTTCAGCTCTTTTAAATCCTTCCTGCAAGAGAAGTCCACTTCATTTCAACTTCAATTTGATTACATCTTTCAATTTACCAGATGAAGAATAATAATGAACTGTTTAGGAGATCTGACCAAAGTCTTCAACAAAGAAGTACTTCAAGGAAACAACATCGTAATGAACTATTCACTTGCGTGATGTCAGGTATTTAAAGCATAAAACACAGGGATAATGTAATTGCAAGATCCTCAGTAGTGGCTCCACTCATGACCTAAAGTCTTCAAGGGCTTGTCAGCCCTTCACAGGCCTAATGCAGATAATGACCGCTGCCATTAAAGGCCAATGGAATTGCCCCTAAGAAAGTATGTGATGGTAAATCAGACTACTGACATGTATAAGTAGCTGGTAATGCATTGGATACAACCATCAACAAATGTGCTCTTTCAGTGATGAACCAATCTCTGCAGCTAATAATCTCAGCAAACATTCAGTTTGCAAGGATATGATAAAGAATAACGAGTAGATTGTCTTATGGTAATTGAATTTGACTTCAAGGTCTAGTCCACATTGCTCAAGTGGACTATCTTCCTTATTTCTTCAGGTGCAATACAGCCCTTGGCTTAATAATCAATTTGGACGACTTCTAGCTCCTTCCAGGAAGTGACCTTGAAGGTGATTCACCCATGCAATCTTTGAGGAAAATTTGTGATCACACCTGGAAGTATACAAAAAGAAAATAATACAAACAAGTCCTACAAATATTAAAAGCAGCCTCCTATACATTAATAAATGATGGTAATATTATAGCAAATAATTGAAAATACAATAAAATTACATATATTGTCGTTTTTAAAACCAAAACAGCATTGGTGTTCGTAAGATAACATATAATCACATTAATAATAACAGTAATTATATGCTGTGCATATTTCATTTAGGTCGATGAGTTATAATGTTGACCTCCCCCCCCCCCCAACTTTTACTTAAAATTTCTGCTTTTTATGTTTCTTATGTACAAGTCAACCTTAGTTTTTTTTGTGAATATTAAATACTGCAAAGCTACTTCTAGGGGATTAATTTGAACTATAATGAGTTGACTTTTAAGAAATGTATACTTTCAAATAATAAGAACCAAAAGAAATATAATTTAAGATTTTTAACAACAAATTTAAGTGGTATAAGTTGACAGTAATTTTGTAAAAGATATAAGACATTATGACAATGTTTTTGCAAGCTTCAGGTTCTATGAAGTTGGCCAGATTCCATCTCTCGATTTTTTGCACTTGTATGATCGATATATTACATCTTGATGACCCATTTGAAACTTTAATAATATTTTATACTGTCTTTCAATTGTAAAAGGGCTATTCACTTACTCATTTTTATGGTCATACCACAGAGGTATGTATAGGAAATGAAAATAATTTTCAATTAAAATATCATTATTAAAGTATCATTTATTAAAATAATAATTTTTTGAGATATATGTTTTACATGTCATCTAAAAACGATTTGCAAAGTTTCCATTTAGAAATGGGTATAACTTTATGGATGACGTTTGTACTTCTCTGGTGTATAGGTTGACCCTTGACTTTTTCAGTGAAACTTTGTATTTAAAGGTTGAGCTATACATGAGTATATACTGTATATAATTCTTATCTTAGATTTTACATTTGTAATCATTGTCATTAAAACCATCTACACAACTATTTTCACACAAAACCTGCATTGCCATTCCAGACACAGAGAAAAGTAGTAGTCCCTGGATCACAAATGTCAATTTTAGATCACAACTATAAGGAAAGACATCTGAACAGAGATCTAATTTAAGGGATTTCTTTACTTCACAACATACTGACAGATTAATGAGCTTTATTTTCACAATTCGATGCTTAAAAGACGTATGTTGCAAACGTCTTTTTTTATACATGTTATGAACCACATTAAATAAAAAAATTAGGAAACATATCAAAATATTAACCAATTTTGCCTAAGTGCTACTTGGCTGTAAGATGCGATAGATAAATAATATTTCATTTGCCTCATAATTTTACCCTTTATCATTGAATTCAAATATTGCCCATGTAGGTAAGATTCATACATTATGAGTAATCTTGCCAAATGTGGAGGTATGATACATCTTCCTGCCAAGTTACTGAAAGTAGCAAATTAAAATAATTCAAGAGATCATTTCTCTTCTTTATTTTCTTTAGAAAATAATTGCAGTTTCATGTACATTTAAATGGTCTGTTGTCCTTATTACCAAGTATTATACTTTCACCCATTCTCCAAACAATCGTCGATTTAATTAGAATTATTCAAGCAAATAAATTTATTGTAAGTATGATAAATCAATCTGTAGCTGTCAATCACTGAAATATTTCCTTTCTGCTAGACTTTGGAAAGCAATGAAGTCTATCCTAAAATGTCATTATTCAATCTGATATAAAAAAATCGTTCCCAAAGTACAAAATTTCTTAATTCCATGGCAAATGTTTATAAAGAGACTGATATGACTTCCAACCTATATCTATGGTCCTGGAACAGCAGACTACCCAATGAGGTACAAATATTTTCACAATTTGGAGCATTACAGCTCCATAGGAATATTACGTTGCTGTTTACTTAGATATTCATTAGTGATGTGAATGCAAGTACCTATATAGTTTATATAGAACATGATGGAATTCGTTTCTTCATAGATCTATTGTACAGTGGTACCTTGACGGCGGTAATCCATTCCAAGATTGTCATCATTAACCAAAACCGTCGTTATCCAAGGCACAATTTTTCAGAACTATACAACTCGTCAATTATGCAGATAAAACTCATTTAAATGTCATTAAAATATTGTAAATATAATTTATTCAATTATATTTGAAAAAAATTTAACGAAAAGTATCAAAATCAGTTTTTAACCAACAGTCTCCCCAAAAAGGCGTTGTAAACCAAGGCAGTTGTTAACCAAGGTACCTCTGTATTATCAAAGGCCATCAGATGGACTGAATGGTATGGTGAAATCTGGCAAAACTCGATGGATTTTTAAAAACTATTTCAAGAAACTGATTTTCCAAATTTAAGTAGTAAAATTTCCTGAAACATTTTTTCTATAATATAAGAAGAGATGTTTTACGATTTGAGGAACCAAAATTTTTGAATAAATTTCATCCCTTACTTATAGCGATTAGACTTCACTATTCTTCCACAAACTGTTATCTTGTTTTGGAGCAATTTCTGAGTATGGATAAGGGAAAGATATTGACGTGCTGATAAATCCATTGGCTTGGAGATGAGTAATATCCAAGAATTCTCGAACCTGATTCCCTAGTTCAGTGGAGGACCAAAGAGAGAAGTAGGCGTATTTGCATGGTTTTCTGTTTGCTCTCAACTGTAGTGAATGATCGATCATCCAACTACAACTTACATGAAATGGTGCTACCGAAAAGTTCTTGGAGATCGCGGTAAAACTGTTGACATTGTAATGACACTGTAGTATTGCCTCAGCAATTTCTAATTGTAACATTAACTTTTATACGCCAAAGGAAAAACTTTATTTATATTCTGTATTACACAGAAATTAAAAAGGTTCTAAATAAACTCAGGTTAATAAATAAACTTAGCCATACACCCAATACATTTTTATGAAATTTCCCTCTATTCTCAGCCAAATATGATTATAATAAGGTCATTGACCAATACCAATCACATGCATATTAAAAAATCTTTCTAAAGATAATTTCTATTAATATTTTACAGAAATGACATTCTTCAGAGTACCTTTGCTTTGATTGCTTTCAAATGTTGCAGAGTAGAAATAATGCTGAGGTATAGTAAAAATGCATTTTCGTAAGAATATTTATCAAAATAATGTCAATAACTGATTGCAAATAGAGTGCAGCAAAAAGAAAAATGCTGCATGCAAGATTTCCAGGCGGCAAATAATCTACATTATCCTTTCTCTATGGGTTCAAGCCTTTAAACCGATACTCTTTCCCACACCAACTTCACCCTCCTTACCCACACCATTTATGCAAGGGGAAGGTTTTCAGCCTCAACAGTGGACAAAGCTGGAACTAAATGAACCAATATCTCATCACAAATTCAGCTCGAAGTAAAGTGGGGTCTTAACTACCTTCACTGATATTTTTGTTAAAGAATGCATAGTCTCTTGTATTTGCCTAGGCTTACTGGCCAATGATATTAAGGAAAACAATGACAAAATCATAAACTCTTACCAAAATTCATACCTGGGATCAACATATTTTAAGGCTAAGCATTCAACCCCCCAACACCATAGAAGCTGACAAAATTCTCTTTAAGCTGATAACTTACCAAAAGACCCTTTACAGCTATGCAAAAGCAAAGAAGATACAATTCTTTTACAGCTACCAGTAAGTTCTGGTGATGTGATTAACAGTTACTAAAATAATCCTTGTGAGTCCTACTAAATACTAATGCCTAATATTTTACAGAATCATTAATAATTTGCACACTGCACTAGCCAGTTAGGTGACAGCAAGTTTTAATAATAAAACCTACTTTAAGCTAAGTTCTATCACATCCATGAATAAACTGAATCAGAATGAATTTTTATGTAAACCAATTAATGCAACTTAAAAAATCAACAATTTACAATAAAATTTTGATAAGCATAATAAAAATCAATTATACACAATAAACTGACAGTGAGATGCAACATTAATTACCATTATGCAGACACACTTGGTAATGAATCGAAGTAGAGCCATGTGTTATATCAGAAAAAAATAATTACTTACTTGTCACATTCATATGGCTTCATGTCTGTGTGAATCCACTCATGCTCTACTAAGGGCTTAGCAGAATCAAATGCCTCAGCACAAACCCAGCAAGCATGAGCATGACTTCCAGCTGAATTGCTTGCATGTGTTTCCTTATGTGTTACCAATCTGCAAATAGAAAATTCCAAACGTTGAATAATAATAATTATCATAATGACGTATCTGAAAGATGTATTGTCAGAACATACAACATTGCTTCCAAGAAGAATCCCCACAGAATGAACTCTCACAATTGCAAATTAAAATTAATTTTTAAACTTTTCAGAAAAAAGATTGAAATCCCTAGCTATAATACTGAAAATAGAGACGAATAATAAACAATGAACAACTTGGAGGGATTTGAGATGCTACAAAAATGAGCTGGTTACATCAATTTGATGTTTGAGTAACTGGCTGCATTACTTGAAACATTTTGGCAAATAAGAGATTGTTGCCTTTCTTAATAATAACAGATAAGAATATATATGAGGTTAATAAGAATGAAGGGAAATTTTAAATGAAATTGCAAATACATGGAGGACTATTAAGAGAATAGAAATATATTGTTTGTGAAGCAGATCTAGAAATCAACAACATGATAGAGCAAGATAAGATTTCAATAACTTTCTGTAATTCAACTTTAGCACTATACTTTGAAATAAATCATACGACTTTTTCCATTCAATACATAAGTACAGAAATTTTAAAGAGAAAATGGGAATCTTGGTAGAATTTTGAGTAGAACTAAATATACAATCCTCTTCCTCTAGCCAGTTGGGGATTTATAAATAGTATGCCCCAAAAAAAGGTACTTTTACCATTAATTTACATGTGCAGATTTTCAAAAATTTGTTTAGGGCATTTTATGTTAAGACAGAAGGTTGAAATTCACAATATTGTTAGAAGATATGGATATCTATTGCACATCATAAGGATTGGGCTTTTGCCCAATTGGTCATAGGTTCGATGCTAGGACACATCCGTTTTTGCCCATAAGATTTACACAGGGAAGCTTTTTAAAATTTTTTCACTGGGCACTTACTGATTAATGAAATAGCTAAAATTTGTCACATGAATAGTACAGTCAATTCCGCTTAATTGGGCCACCATTTTATTGGGGCAGCCGCTTATTTGGGCCAGATCTCGAGGAACGGAAACCAAACTATTGATGTAATACATAATTTAATCGCTTAATCGGGACAGTATTCCCCTTAATCGGGACAGTAACAGACGCTAACTTGTTGTCTGTCATCTATCGTCGCCCGTTGAAGAAGCGCGATTAAGTAAGCACAAGTAAGTACATGAGACAGGAACATTGTAAGGGCGCATAGGCGCCAACTAGACTTAGATTGATACCCTTTGAGCCTCCAGAGGCATAAGGCAACCAGTTATCAAGCTGCTTCCTTTGTGTTTTTCCCCTTTGAGTGGTGTAGCACACTTCCGTTTTATAGTCTACCTTTACCACCGTTTTTCGATCTTATTTTAAACATCAACCTTTGCCAAGATGCCGAGAAAT
>KZ308363.1:1559893-1573477 GCA_000376725.2 Ladona fulva | reverse complement strand
GCTAACTTGCTGTCTGTCATCTATCGTCGCCCGTCGAAGAAGCGCGATTAAGTAAGCACAAGTAAGTACATGAGACAGGAACATTGTAAGGGCGCATAGGCGCCAACTAGACTTAGATTGATACCCTTTGAGCCTCCAGAGGCATAAGGCAACCAGTTATCAAGCTGCTTCCTTTGTGTTTTTCCCCTTTGAGTGGTGTAGCACACTTCCGTTTTATAGTCTACCTTTACCACTGTTTTTCGATCTTATTTTAAACATCAACCTTTGCCAAGATGCCGAGAAATTTTCTTACACTTGCAAGTAAAATTACTTTGCTGGATAAAATTAAAAGCCAACCATTACTATTAATCATTATTTATAATTATATTTATTTTCTTCTCATTTCATCTTATTTTAATGTAATTTGTTTTTCTGCTCAATTATTCATTAAAGTTTTGAAAGAAAATCTTTTAATGATTATTTTTTATAGAAATTCGCTTTATTGGGGCAGCCGCTTAATTGGGCCAAAACGTCCTAGTCCCAATGTGTCCCGATTAAGCGGAATTGACTGTATTTGTAGGTATACATATATCACATTTGAGCTTAAAACTCAAGTTGATCCTTGATTCTACATCACGGAGGTTTAAATATTACTCTATCAGAAATGTATAGGAACTCCGATAATAATTTGAGCTACTTCCCCATACGATTTTGCCCGAAAACCTGAGTGACAGTTAGGCGATTTTTTTGCATGAAGAACCCGACCGTCTCACTAAGGAATAATTGAGACATTGCTCCTAGATGGTTTGATCTTAAAAGGCCCCAAACAGGCTATATTTCATGATTCTGTGAATTGGATGGGTTTTTAATGATTATTTTTTTATAATTTTGCACAAAACAGAAGCTGTCACGGACCCAACGATTTTTTGAAGCAAAGACCCCAGGAATCATAATGGAGAATTAATGAGATTTCTATCCTAGGTCTGATTCTAGTATGAACCAAAAAGGGTACCTATCTCCTTTGGACATTGCACAGATTTTCAAGAATTTCTTTTTGCATTTTCAAATAAAATAGAGATACTTTCTGAGGCTAAACGGAAAGCGTCATTGAGCCAGTGATCTTTTTGCATAAGACCCTGATTTTGACACTAGGTAATAAATGTGACATCGCTCCAGGGTATTATAGGTTCAATTCTAGAAGTCCTCAATTAGGACGTTTTTTGCAATTTTGTTCATTGTACAGATTTTCAAAATTGGGCATTTTCCATTATAATAGATGGTTGAAATTTACGATATCGTTAGAAGATATGATGGTTCTCTATTGCACATAGTAAAGAAGATTCCCCTATTTGCCATGGGTTTGAGGCTACAACATATCAACTAATCACAAATAGTAGCGTATGGCAGGGGGTGTATTAACGCCTTACCTAACCTACCCTATATGGTATTCCCGAATATGGTGTCATCTTGAGACACAAGGGATGGATTGAAATCTGTAAGTCACCGCAAACTGCCAGAGGAGTATGGCAGGAGGTGTATCAATTCCTTACCTAATCTACCTTACATTGTATTGTATTTCCTAATTAGCTGTTGACATGAAACCCAAGGGATACATTTAGAATTGTAAGTTGCTGCTGTCGTATAGCAGGTAGTATATTAATCCCTTACATAATCTATCATATATTAAGCTTGCAGTATGCAAGCAACTTGCTGCTTGCGACATACAAATCTAAATCTATCCTTTAGTTTCAAGGGAACACCAAAATTTGAAAATATAGGAGATTAAGTAAGGAATAAATATACAGTCTGCCATACACTGCCTATTATACACCATCTGCTATACTCCACTGGCTGTTTTCGGTGGTGTACAAATCCCAATCTATCCTTTAGGTATTAGAACAACACACCATACACATAACATGACAACAACACCATATACATAGATACCATTTAGGGTATCTAAAGTATGGCATTAATACACCCCTTGTCATATGCCATTGATGATGATAATTTGATAAGTCGTGCATAAAACCAATGACCATGAGGAGAATTGTCTTTACTACATGCAATCGAAAACCATACCTTGTAACGATACAGTGAATATCAACCTTCTATGTTAATGGAAAATGCCATAAAGAAATATCTGAGAAATCTCACAATGTATAAAATTGTGTAAAGTACCGGTTTTGGGGCCTTCTAGAATCGAACCTATTTAAAGCGCCCTGGCATCAAACCAAGGATTAGTTTAGGAGTTGTTAAGCTAGGATATGAAATATAGCCACAAATACTATTCATATTCTGAGTTTTACCAATTTCGCTCTTCGGAAAGTGCCCCAAAAAAAGACACCCTGTATATCCCTCATGGGCAAAATTTGATGTGTCCTAGCATCGAACCTGTGGCCACTAGGGAAAATATCTTTACAGTATATGACAGAATTCTTCAACTCCTAATGATATCTTGGAATTCAACATTCTATCTTAACAGAAAATACCCTAAATGAATTTTTGAAAGTGCGCTCAATGAATTTTAAAAGGGAAATTTTTGGTGACCCCTAGGATCCAATCCATGATATCTAGAATCAATGTCTCAATTATTCCTTTGTGTCAAATTTGGGGACTTACTACCCAAAAAAATCTCTGGCTCTGTGAGGCTTTCCTTTTAGCCTCAGAATTTGTATAATATCAAAGAATATCCAGAAAAGATATAATATATCCAGAAAAGAATGTAATATTTTATCTGCAATCTTCAATTTCTTCCTAATCCAAAATGATCCATGGTGGGCTCTTGGCTTGCCAAGTGGGCAACACATTCGACTTCAATGAAAGCAGACCCAGGTTCGATTCCTGGTAGGGGTCTACGTGCGAAATGACCTTAGCTGTCGAAGCACTTTTAAAAATACTATTACTACAACTAATCTATGGTTGGAAGTCAGGGCAGGTTAAATATTCCTCCATATGAAATGTACTGCAAAAGCAGATATTAAAATGAGTTACTTCCCAAAATGTTATAGCCTAGGGGGAAACCAAGGGAAATTTCTTGAGGTTCTTTTGAAACATTGTTTGAACTGTAGAAAGAATTCCCAGGTTTCCACCAAGGTAAATTGTGGTGACATTATTGCCAACATATCAATGATTAATTCTGTCATCTTCCCAGGGCTGAGGTTTCATGAAAATATTTTTGACCAGTATATATACCCCACAACAATAACAGGTCATTGAAATGTTGGCAATGTCACTGCTACTACCTGGGTGGAAACCCAAGAATCATTTCCAAAACTAATACACCAGGAAAGCTTGAATCATTATTTGAACTATCTCCCAAAATGGTCCTGGATTTGATACTAGATGTTCAAATATCTCCCTTAAAATACACAAGGCAGAGTTTTAAGTATTTTTAGGCATATTCCAAAAATCTAGACAGAAATAGCTGGGCATATAAATAACATTTAAAGCAATTTTTTATACTTTAGGTAGACTATTCTCTAACCGATACTTGGTTTGATGCTAGGGTGCATCAAGTTTTTATCCATTCGAAAACTATAGCAAAATCTGAAATTGTTTTGAAGCACTCCCTGAAATGATTTCATCTTGATTCTATAGGTAATACTGAATTGAAAATCCATAATATAATAAGCAGTAATATCCTTATAAATTGTCCTTGACATATTCAATTTCTCAATAAGGTTCTAATGGAGAAATTGAATTTGTTCTTAAACTGGGACTTGATAGGAAAATTCATTACCCTAATATGACTTGTAATTAATATATTTCCATAAGATTCTTTATCAATATATCCCAATAAATTCATGGGTATAAAAATTTTGTTGACTACAACTGAAGTCTAACATTAATATCCAAACCCTAAAAGAGACAATCAGAGATTTAGAAACAAGTACCAAAGTAATCCAATAAAATACAACGATTAGTATTATCCATGAATCTAGAAAATACATAGTTTCATAGTTGATTTAAATCATCATCATCAATCAAGAACCATGAAACAGTGACTTATAAGCACAAATTTGGGGAAAGAGTTGGTTGATTAAGTCTACAAAGTAAATAATATAGTTGGGATATCAAAGGAGGAGTTTATGCCAAGTTGTTAGTGTGCGGGGAAAGGGAGAATAACTATAGGAAAGAAAAATAATTTCCACATAACACAAAGTCCAGTGCCTTTAAGGAGAAAATGAGAATCTATGTAGAAGTTTGTCTACTTCTTGAGTCAGTTAAGACATCATACTAACATAATAATAATAAAGGACTTTATTCATGGGCTAATTACACATTTTATAAATCAATGTGTCTAGTAAGATGGAAAATACATGTTGTGTACTGATGGTGAAATCTATTGAAATTACTCTATACCTAAATCCTTGGTACAAATACCAATACCAATTATGTTATAACCATGAAGTGGTTTAATTATTAAACCTTACAGTGAGGTTGTCATAGCACTAAAAACATTGAAAAATCAATTATTTAACTGACATCATTTTCAAAATGGGGATGATTATCATTTATAATTCATAGGTCAATTTAATTTTGAGCCAGTGGATTTACATCTTACAGATTACAAAAAAGCAGAATGAACCAATAGTTTACCTCTGTATTCCTTCAAAAACTTGTCCACATTGTAGACATGGCACTAATTCCTGCTTAAGGCGAGCTTTGATTGGTACAAGCAGCCTCTGCACCAACTGGTCAAAGCTCTCCTCCTTCACATCTTCTCGCTTAACTCCATCAGATCCACTAGTTTGAACGCTTTTAGCAACATTTGGCTGAGATTCATTCTGCTGCTCTTTGAAATGACAAATTATATGATGAATGAATGACATTCTATCAGCCATCTCACGCCCACACATCTCACAGATGTATATCTTTAATTTTGTATGGGACATCTCATGACGAATGAATTTTTGCACCTGGAAGTAATACAGTGATTATAAATTTCAAGTTTTCTCAAATGAAATCTCTCTAAAAAAAGGTCACTCACATAAAACTTCAATTTATTTCTGAGATGAATTAACACAAGTTAATGTTAATTAATGTATTAAGCAAAATGTTAGGTATGTTTGATTCAATAAATCTACCAATCTTTACTCATACAATATTTGAAATAACTAGATGATTTATGCAGATGTTTAAATGTTTTCAAGTTATCCAAAACAAAGTCAATTTTGAAAATTGTGGTAGAATGCAAGACATAATTTTTGTTTAAACAACCTTATACTAGTAAAAGGAGATATATATTCTTAAAATGTACATGCCTTCAAAGCAACGTGTAAGTAAAACTATGGAGGTAAGAGGTACTTTCAGTTATCTAAAGTTTTCCTCAACTTAAAATCTTTTATTCTCACCAATGCTGATAAAATATAAGCAATAGTGGTTAATAGCACTTTGACAGAACAATTGAATTATAGAGCTTTCAAATCATTATCACTTACACATTTTTTAAAATGAATATTAAATGAGATATAATACACACATTTCTTATTAGCATTTTACTTCCATGTGCTTTATTAATATAGTTATGCACCAAATTATGGAAATGACTAGCTTATACCCACTGCCCCAGAGCAGAAATACAATCAGAAAAATATTCACAAAATATTACCTTCTGGTTCTGGAACTGCAAGTTCCTCACTAAATGAATTTCTTTTAATATTAACAGATTGAATGCTGATGACTATTCATGAGGCCATCTTACTCAAGGCCTACTGCCACTGTAGCCACTACTTATGTAGCTTTGTGTACTTTTTATGGGCCTCTATAGTTAGTTTCATTATTTGTGTGGCTCTACAGAAAACTTCGGCACATAAGGATGTATCCTTAGACCCTGATCTCAGTACAGTACTAGAAAAAATTAAAATATTAACTTATAACTTACATTTTCTACCATCTTGAAGCAAACAGCACACCTGTATCCTCCTTTCATTAAATGTTGTTCAGATTTGTGATTTGATAAGCCTTGAAGGCTTTGAATTTCAAGACCGCACTGTAAACACACTATCTTTGCTTTATTTTCACAAGTCAGAGTTGTGCGCAACTGGGTTCTCAACCTTTCCAGATCCTTTGGGGAAAGGTCTTGTCTAGTCTCTCCACCATTGGGATGAATCACTAGATGATACTCCCAAGACTCTTCATTCAAAATTCCCTTCCCACAAGTTCGACACTTGAATGGATAAGATCCTGAGATGGTGGCTGAAACACCCATTTGGGTTGCAGCTCTTCCCTCAATAGCAGCTCTTCTAGGGGTAACACTTCTTCGAGTAACTACTTCACTTTTGGGAGGACTCTCCAATGGTGGAGAAACCGGAGGTGGTTGACTGGAAGGAGAAATCCTCATTCTTCCACTAGGAAACTTAGTCCCATTGTTGATGTGAGCAAGGATATGATATGTCCAGCTAGTCTGACGAGCGAAAGCAGAAGGGCATCTGTCACAAGGGAAAGGACGATCCCCTGTGTGATATGTCCACTCATGAAATATAAGATCTACAGCACGCGGGTATATATAATTGCAGACAGAGCAGTGAAACTTCTTGTCCTTTTGGCGATGGGCACCTTTGTGGGAAGTGAGTTTCCCCACTCCTATAAATTCTTCATAGCAATCAATGCAAGTGAATTTCATCTGTGCTTGTTGCACCTGAAGCCAAGACCGCACTTTTGCCATAGGTCTGGAGTGGTCCATTGCAGATCTTCCTTTAGCCACATTCCGATTCTGGGGAGTTTCTTTGGAAGTAGTAGCCTTGGAATAATTCCCTTTCCTAGAATGCATTGCCATATGACCATACAGTTGACGTTGTTTCAAAAATGACTGATTACAATAATGGCAGATGTATTCCTTACGATCCCTTGGCCGATCTGATACATCTGTTGTCTCAAACTCATTGTAAGCCACCTGAAAATATATTGAAATTTCATACAACTTAAATATGCATATCATGCTTTAGTTAAATCATGGATGAGTGGGAAGAAAAGATATATTTTAAAATATGGCATGTTCTTTGTTTCAGTTTGTACATGACCAGTGGGACATAATCACATAACAGGCTGTAGTCCTCATTGAGATTCTTGAACAGAAGTATATAAAATATATTTTCTAAAATATTTATTTTAAACTATTGATAGCACTTGACCCTTTATGGCTAGATGGTTGAATATTTAGTCCCCAATTTTTTCCTTGAGTGCTTCTTATTACAGGATTTCTTTTTCTTTTCACACAAATAATTAACTTCACATGGAATGCATTTCAGGTAGAATATTTATGACAGTTTGTTGCCAAATTGCCATTAATTAGTATCGATAATCCATAAATATTTATAGGCACAGTAATAATATGGTAAAACTGAGTTTTGAGGATGGCCATTGGTCATGGTCATTGGCTAAATATTTACCTGTCATCCATCTACAGCATATACGATGAAACCCATGAGCATTGAAGTATAAAGTATTCTGCTGATCAATACTACCCTGAATCCATAATGTTTTCAAACCTTTGTAGGTCCTTCATAACTTGTCAAATTTTAAACATAAAAAAAACATTTCTAGACTTCACAAGCTTAACATGATCCTTACTAAACATTTGTAAATTTTAAGATCAACAGTTCATTCCACTTAATTGGGACACATTGGGTCAAGGACATTTTGACCCTATTTAGCAATTTTCTATGGAAAATAAACAATAAATAATTTTCTATCAACGTTAATAAACAAGAATGACAGAAAAATAATAATACAAAGAAAATAAGTAAAATAATTATACATTTTAAGTAATAGGCGCTGCTTACACAACCTTCAACACCTGCCACACCACTTTCATTCAAGGAATTTCATTCTAGGAAAAGAATAATAACAGTAAAATTCCTCATGGCTTAATCCCAAATCATATCAATCATCAAAATCCACACACATGTTAAGTGAGGATATATGGCTCCTTATGTGTAATACTTACACAATAGTCCAACTACTAATCTATTGCCATATTATAAACACAGATACAATTCATCATCATCATCGTCATACTGTAGAAATTTCTTTGAGTTAACAATAGGAACTTATCATATGTCCTCATTTTCCTGATTGCTCAAATTTTTGGGAATCTCCCAAGGTTTTATGGCACCTACAGCAAAGCATGGGGCTGGTTTTTACTAGCTGCCAGCAACAAACTGAATTGCCTAGAAAAGGGAAATGTATGCACCAATCTCTCTAGCAGTTGAGGAACTTGTTAATAAGTTTTCATCAATGGATTCTAGTATTTAACAAACCAATTCTCTTTGATACAGTGTCATTAGATATGTATTACTCCAATGATTAAGTAAGGAAGTGGTACTACTGTCGGATTGAAAATAGTATAGACCTGGAATTTGACGTGTTACCCATTGATGATCTGCTATTATATTGGGACATGTTATACATCGTTCGAAAGAGTATTTATTTGTAGTAGTAGTATTGTTAAAAGTGCTTCGACAGCTTAGGTCATTTCACACGTTGGCTCCCACCGGGAATCGAACCCGGGACTGCTTTCACCAAAGTTGAACGCGTTGCCCACTTGGCTATCCGGGAGCCCGTATTTATTTGTCTTTAAAATGATATACATTAGGAGTCAATATCGATCTCTTGTTTTATGTGAGTCGAAGCAAAATCTGCGTTTCTGAGATCCGACCATGATGTATTGACCTCTGATAAGCGTCTGAATTAAAAATCGATCTCCTCCTACAAATTTGATCCTACGCAGTTGCAATTTTTACTACGTGCTATTTAAATGATTTAGAAAAAATAAGCGAGGGCGATTTTTCCTAAATGCATTGGGGGGAGAGATATGAGGCGGCCTATAATGATGACGTTGCTCCGGCGAGGCGACGTTGCCGCCTCCTGGGATGAGAAAGCGCGCCAAGCATTTGAACCATGCTGATTGTGCCCTAGCCGCCATAGCGAGAGCAACTCTGCTTAAGTCGAGACATAAAACGGTGTTTGAGTAACGTAGAGGTAAAATCATCCATCCCTTAGATGCAACTATAACTCAATAACTCCAGAATAAAATTTCACTCGACCACACAAGATCTATACCACAAATTCGTTTGAAACTGTTAGCAAATAGATACTTCGACGAGTTCATATAAAATCCTGAGAATTACTTCGAGGTAAAAGGATTGCTTTGGCAGGGAATTGCAGTTGAAAGAATCATTTGAAGAAATTGTCCTTTTGGAGGAATTTACATAAAGCTTCATTCTTAGAAGTAAACTATTCCTTTAATTACTTTTCGGAAACTATGTTTAGGGACATGGTAATCTTTGTCGGGAACTTTCAGTGAACTTTTGAATGCGAGGAGGAATCGTCTTTACCTGAACTTACGCATCTGTCGCCCATTGTTAGATTCTCAGAAACGCGGATTTTGCTTCACAACTATATACCACATTTCTGCTAAAAGTTTGGTTTTTTGTGACTCCTGGACATTGTTCGACAAAGATGTGAAGATGACCGAGTCAAGGATTTGCATGAATTTACCGTGTTTTGATTTGGTTTATGTCGACTCACATAAAACAGGAGATCGATATTGACTCCTAATGTATATCATTTTAAAGACAAATAAATACTCTTTCGAACGATATATAACATGACCCAATGTAATGGCAGATCATCAATGGGTAACGCATCAAAGTCCAGGTCTATACTATTTTCAATCCAACAGTAGGAAGAAGTTGCAGCTTTGTATTTTTTAGATTATCAAAGTGAAGGTGTGCTACACAATTGTGAAAAAGCAGCAAAATTCTTTCCTTAAGTTGTAATTACATGTCCAAACTCATCAGCCAATGACAAAAAATTTTGAAGCCAATCCACTCCTGTTTGCAAGGTACAGACAGCACTAGTAAATCATCTATTTTCCACCCCTTGATTCATGTTTTATTTGCACTTTCACAATTGTACTTCTTTGATTGACAATGATAAATGTCTGACTGGAAAGGAGAGTCTGTTACTGATCCAATTAACTGGAATACTATCCTAATCAAGTGATTAAATTATGTATTACCTTAATAGTTAGGTTTTCATTCCTCAAGATTTGGCCGGAATAAGAGGCTGTCCAAATAAAATGGGGCCAAATTAAGCAGAATCAACTATATAACCTGAATCGAAATACATCTGCATTCTTCCAATACTGAAACGACTGCATACAGCAGTTTTTTCTGTCTATTACCGAAACCAAGAGTCTACAAAAAAAAATTTAAAGATGACCACAGGTCCAATAGTAACAACTCATACTCAGGAGGGCCTAGGACAGCCAGAAAACCACAGAACATTGGACATGTGATGGAAGTAATCTATGAAAATATGCAGCTGGCTACAAAGAAATCTCGAAATATAGGGGTAAAAAATGGAAAAAAAAACATTTTTACATTCATATGCTACTGTACACAATCTTGGTTATTAGCCCGAGATTATTAGCAGGGACTTGGAATTTCAAAAACAGTAAATTCAAGTATTCTGATCTTGTAAATATAAAATAAATACAGATCTTTCTTCAATAATTTCTTTGTTTACATTTTGCAAAAAAAATATCTTATTCTTTCAAACCACACTTTCTCTTTTACGCCCATAATTGTGCACACCCAAGATAAAGGCTCTAAAATTTCCTTCTTTAAAAAGAGACATATAGTCCTCCACCTTTATTGTTAAAAAAACTCATTAACAAGTTTGTAGTGAACTCTTTCTTTCCTTTGCATCTATGCTCCTAATATACATCCCACTGTTCTTGCCTTCAACCCCTTGGTATGCATCCCAACCCCTACATCTTCCCCTTCCTTTTTCATATATATTCTTGACCCTTTCTCAACTTCACCTGATGATGACCAAATTTGGCTGAAACTGGTTCTGTGTGATTACTATTTTAGATGAATTGTAATAATTATTTTATTTTGCCAAGTAAAATAGATTTCTAATACTAAATGAATCTCTTACATCACCTGATTGCAGAGTACACAGATCTCTCTAACCTTTTTGTGTATGGATTTATCATGGATTTACCGAAAATAGACATTTTTTATTCTATACAATAACACAGGTTGATAAATTACTTGTTACCCATGAAAATCTGATATTTTCTTACAATTTACAGTCCAAGAAGCTGGTCACCCTGCTTCCTAATAGTATATAAACTTATATTGGATCCCAAAGAGTTCCAACAATACAAAGAAAATCTGTGCTCAGGAAATATCTTTATTTATAAATACAGCGAGGAAATTACACCCAATTTAGAGATCAGTTCTGAAAATTGGCAGCCCTGACTTATGAAGTTGGTACTCTTGAAATGAATTCATAATTGTTGAAGAAAGATAATTGAAAGTAAGTTCGAGATATCAGCTTGAGTTTTATACGAAAATACATTGACACAAAGTAAAAAATCATGCTTGGATACTCTTCCCACAGATAAATGGGAGTTTGGAGTACATAGAATGAGAGGATGGATTCCGAAAACAGTTTATGAGATCATGAATTAGTTTTACTAAACATTTGTTAACAGTGTGATGAACTTGTGAAAATGTGAAAAACAATAACATGAAAAATAACAAAAATTTACTGTCTTCATCACCTCCTATTGAGTACTGCATTTCCTTTTTTTCAAACCTGAACATCATCATCACAGTCACAACCATTTTATTCAAAATGAAGCCATTTTTAAGTTACTTGTATGCTGACATTTCAAGTTTATTAATAGCAGTTGGCCAGCTACAAGCAACAAATAATAATTTAGGTACTTCCAACATTAAAACAAGCATGTACTTGATTGTTCCATAGAAACTGAAAAATCCTTTAATTTGTTTATCACACTAATCAACACCTTATAAATTGAGTGCCAGGAACACATTAATAATGCAAATGTAGACTGGAGAGATAGCAGCTGTAAATTTGTCATAAATGACTGCTCAAGTTTTGGAGATTCAACTTACAATGTAGAGCAATCAAATTCTAAGTTAACTTGCAATAGGCAACATAAAAATAATTGCAACCAAACTGCATCAAACATGATGACAATGTTCAAGATTTATAAACAAATCAATAATTAACAAAGTTTCCAAAATGTACAAAAATGTCTTCACAAAAGCTACTTTCATTTCAAATTATTAAATGGCTCTATATAATATACTTACTTGATTGGATGAAGTGTCCTCTTCTGCTTCAACAGCAACTGGAATATCATCTAACGATGGTGACTTATCCCATGGAGGTTCCTCAGTTTCTTGAAATTCACCATTCTCGTCAGCAGCTGAATTGAAACTCTCGTCCATGATGTACTCATCCTCCACCTCTTCATCCATTACCTCCTGTTTCACTACCACTCCATGGATTGACTGTTCCTCCCTTGGAATTTTTTCAACTGACTCTGTTTCCCCATGTTCTGTGTCATCCCAGTCTCCAACATCACTGCCTTCTGACATTTCCCTGTCTGGTCCAACTGCTTTTGGAATATGATCCTAGGAAAAAAATGTTTTCTTTTCTACTTTAATAGCCATTCTTCTATTAAAATGGATTGATATCTTTAACAGAAGACTTTAGAGTCCTCAAAAAATGTTTCCATGATACTCATACTTTGATGACTTAATCCCTTGCATACCAAGAAACAATAATACACTAAAATAAACAAACAAGATTGATATCATCACAGCTAAAAGTTGACTTGATGTTGTACCTATTTAACAAAGGCCTGAACTAGATATTGCATACAAATGCTAGCCATTATTTTATTTTGCAGAGAAAATTTATCCTACTGCATAGGAAAGAAGGAAAAGAAGAAGAGCATGTATTGTTTTACAATATTGTCAATTATCCATAAGTTTGAAACAAAAACCATAACAATAAACATGCAGAGCCACCTGTAATTTATTCAACAGAATATAAGTTGTACTTCAAAGTAAATACACAAAAATAGATCATGTCCAAGATGTGATGGGAATCAATTATCAATAAGGTAAATAAAATAACAGGTAGACGGGATTGTACTTCTTCCACAGATTTACATAGTACAATCCAGTCTACCTGTTATTTTATTGAAGATGGAGTTCCACAAAACTACGCCTTCCTCCGTGGATTTTAAAATAATTAAGTATTAAAATAATTTGATAAACCACAAATAGGAAAAGCATTGGAATCTATTTATATATCTATCTTCCACCATGATTTATACTGATTGCTATTAAATAGACAAAAAATTTTACTGTAAACCTAACTAAGGCAGAATCAATCTACATTTTCAACCTTCCATATGAAAAAGTAGTACAGTCATGAGCAAAAAAACTCAAAAATTGCGGGTAACATAAGATTCGGGATACTCTTAAAATTCCTTCACTGGAACACATGTTGCAACACTGTAAGGAGACCATGTCAAACATAACGGTACTTATATTCGCTGCAAGGGTTCGGTTTAAAGAAATGGTAGGAGCATTGCGAGCGGCTCCCGTAGCGGACACCCATTTAGAAGGACGGACCTAATTTTAAGAAAGGCATTGATGGAAACGTTGCGTATACGCGTTTGCAGCTCTAATATATGAGTTATAGACACTGCAGATTGAATGAATTCGCAATTTAGAATCGTCAATCAAGTCGAATACGTCT
>KZ308363.1:1507779-1557222 GCA_000376725.2 Ladona fulva | reverse complement strand
ACTGTCTATAACTCATACATTTTGAGCTGCCATCGCGTATACGCAACGTTTCCATCAATGCCTTTCTTAAAATTAGGTCCGTCCTTCTAAATGGGTGTCCGCTACGGGAGCCGCTCGCGATGCTCCTACCATTTATTTAAACCGCCCCCCCCCCCACATTTGCAGCCAAAATAAGTACCGTTATATTTGAGATAGACTCCATACAGCGTTGCAACATGTTCAGCGTTGCAACATGTTCGGTTAGGAGATTTAAACAACATATATTCATTTTTCTTTGAGAGAAATTGCTAAGAAGTAATAAGTGGTGCATCAGGAGGATCACCTGCATCCGAACTCATTTCTGAAAGAATGCATTTATTACTTTTAATATTGATCGCAGATCCCTTCGGTGTCCGCTTTCGACTAATTTACTAATAAATTACTTTCAAATTTAGTATCGATGAATGTTAAAGAAACAATAATGAAAAACACCCTAAAACAATCTACACATATTACTGAAAACGTTATCAGCACCGAATAATAAAGTAATCCCTAATAACATTTACGAAGTCGTTAACTTCCTGTTTCATTACTTTCAATACCTGAACCCACTTACGTAACATTGCAATGGTTAGTTCTAATAGAAATGTTATTACTAAAGATCCATGTGAAATATCCGAGATGAGGTTTGCCATCACTTTTTGGAACAGTGTTCTGAAATTACATATCGGGCATATTTGTGATAATGTTGGTGACAGTAGGTAAGAAAATACGACTGCTCCATGCACCTGTTCTCCTTCCATTAGAGAATCAGCAAGTCGGAGGTCCATAACGTTATTTTGTGGTAAAAAGACGTATTCGACTTGATTGACGATTCTAAATTGCGAATTCATTCAATCTGCAGTGTCTATAACTCATATATTAGAGCTGCAAACGCGTATACGCAACGTTTCCATCAATGCCTTTCTTAAAATTAGGTCCGTCCTTCTAAATGGGTGTCCGCTACGGGAGCCGCTCGCAATGCTCCTACCATTCCTTTAAACCGAACCCTTGCAGCGAATATAAGTACCGTTATGTTTGACATGGTCTGCTGACAGTGTTGCAACATGTTCCGCAGAAGGAGTTTTAAGAGTATCCCGAATCTTATGTTACCCGCAATGTTTTTGAGTTTTTTTTGCTCATGACTGTACTAGAACCTGTTAAAGGTATAACTGTTTTCTTGCTTACTAAACTATTTACTGCTGGCTTGCTTCTCTACTGGGTTGGTTTATGACCTTGAAGGAATGCAAAAACTGTTAACACTAAAAAATAGAATGCTCAACTAGAATCTCTAAGGGAACCTGAATTGTCTGCATCATAAGTATTGTATTACATTGATGCTTTGACACTGTACATAAAATTAAGGGCATAAGTGACCTGTTTATAAAAGCTGAGGAGTTGTTCTTATCTTTTAAACATGTTAGGAAGCTGATTTATAAAACAAGACAGCTAAAATTGGACACTTTCTTTAACTATATTTGATCAACAATTTACGTTTTTCATGATAAATTGAAGTTTATTTATTTTCCTTTTATTATATATAATATAATTTATTTGATCACAATTTACTATTTAAATTCATTCCGCTGGGGCTCCCGGATAGCCAAGTGGGCAACGCATTCGACTTCAGTGAAAGCGGTCCCGGGTTCGAGCATATGTGCGAAATGACCTAAGGTGTCGAAGCACTTTCAACAATACTACTACTACTAATTCATTCCGCCAATGGGACTCCTGTATACCAAGAGTTTTTTTTATTATTATCCAATAAATTTTGATATCCATTGCATTACTTACATATTTATTAGATAGCTTTCCATTTCTTTAAATTAACACAGCTATCAATAACATGTATGCCTTTTGTATTTTTTAACTAAACTTAAAACTTTACTTGGAACCTTGGTCTTCAGCCTCACAATACTTTTACTGTTGCAACAATGAATGTTCAGTAATGATTCATCCATAACAACATACCTTTGTATCATACTTGAGATAGTGATAGGCAGCATAATATATAGTAATGAAAATGTCATAGCAATTCTTACCTTATTGGCATGATTGCTTCCAATTCTCACATTGGATGAATTTTCCCAAGAGGTGTCTCTTTTATCATCATATCCACCATTTTCATCTCCTGAGTTAATATGATCATCCATTCCATAATCATCATCCGTATCCATAACTTCCTGCTTCACCACCACCAAGTTGGCCTCAAGCTGCTCCTTTGATACTGGCTGTTCCACTGATTCTGCAGCAGCTCCCAGTCCGGCATCTCCCCATTCTCCGGCCTCACTATCTTCAGACAACTCTCCTTCTGCCTCTGCTGCTTTTGATGTAAAATCCTCCTGGAAATAGACGTTGTTGCTCTGTTGATCAGATGACTTCCTTTGATAGAATTCATCTTCATTAGATGTCGAAGTGACTGAGTCACCAACCTCCTGAGGCTTTCTTGGTTTCTCATTATTCCAATTTACATCATTAGCTTTCTCCCTACTGCTGATGCTATTTGGAACAATCTGTTAATAATAAGGAGCAGAGAGTTGAAATCAACATAAGATACAATTTACTGTTTCCATATACATTCCTATGAAACGTTCGATTCCAAAGCTCATGACTTACTAATACCATAGTTTTCGCGCGGAAATTTCCCAAATTGTTTTGTTGTGGTTTTCACATTGATATAATCAGTTAAAGTAGGAGTAATAAATGATAAGCAATGACATTTTGAAAGAAAAACAAAAAGGAATTGAAGAAATGATCTTTAAAAGTACAGTGCTTTCAACATAAATAAAGCAATTGACTTGGAATTCTAATTTTAATTACGACGAAGTTTTTGATTTGGTTAGTTAAAAAGAAAATCACTTCAGTAACTAAACACAACTGTAGAATGTACTGAAATGCTTCTGGATTGATTGTTGTCGCACAAACCTTTTTCATGCTGAGATTGACCGTTATGATCCGACGAACAGTTTCTTTACTTAAACCTAACTTAACCGCTATCACTCGAGTTGTTATTCTTCTATTGGAACGAATTAGCTGTCGGACCTTCTCCACAATTTCATCGGATTTCTCCGTAGTCGGCCGGACAGATCTTATGTCATCCTGCGTGTCCTCTCGACCCTCAGAAAACTGTTTATGCCACTCGAAAACTGTTTCTTTCGACAAAACAGATTCACCATAAACATCTTTCATCAATTTGAAACTTTCAATAGGTGTTTTCCGAAGCTTCACCAAAAATTTGATGATAATTCGCTGTTCCAACACCGTATCAATCATCTTGCCGCGATCTAAGCTAAATAAAACCGTATTGGCAAATACTAAGAGATGCTCTAACTTTACAAAATATTTAAGACCGAGTGAATGATCGGCTACTTAAGTGACAGACGAAGTGCTATCTCCAAAGGACACTATTGTAAACGGCGGGTAATTCATATTAAAAAAGAATACAGCAGTTTCTCGCAACAGGCTGACTTATGTTGATCCTCGACCATACTTCGGGAGTCTTTCTTCTGTTCGAAATAATAAAAATTACTGCAGAGAACGTTTACAAATCATTAAAGCGATTAATAAAACCATTAAACGCGACCGATGCTCCTAGTTTTCTCTGTAACCGCTGTAGCATCGCTACAAACTATTTCGTAATTTTTTCCGCAGGGTCCAGGAATTCTAAGCTTTCGTTCTCTCAAGCGCAGAATTGAGCAATAAAATGTTAACCCTATACGCAAAACTCCTCGTTTTCGTCATTACTACGTATGGAAACAGACGCATCATTATAAACCAAGATCCCGCGATTTCCAAAGCTACCCATGACGGACACAGACCGTCATCATGCCCTAGATGCTGTGTTGGATACTGCCACCTAGTAAGAGAATCTCTAATCATTATTGTATACAACCGCGGCTACAGCCGGTATTTTTCAAATCTCAACACTCGAAATAATATTCTAATTAGTATCAAGAATATTAATTATTTGATTCATACTATCATTTCTACTCTTATAGTAAATTTCTTTAAACCCTTAATTTGAAGTATGAAAAATTCTGAACCATAATAATCTGATAGAGTTGTCTACAACAAACTTATTAGGTTAACACCATCTCAGTTTAATCGACGAAATTAACGCAATTCTTCGCAAAATTGTAGTTCAGTACTTTTTGAAGGCCCCTTGCATAAGAAAGACATTTGCTGAAAGTCATGGAGTATTGGAGAATAGTGGATGTAAGATCAGCAAGAAGAGCCGCATAAAATTAAGCAAGGTTAAGTTGAAGTAGCTTTTGACAAAGTAGACGTAGTGGTAAGTATACAAAGGAAAAGTCAACCCATTTTAAAACGGAAATGGTTACATTCTTGTCAAAGACTCCGAAAAATCATTACAAAAAGAATATTTAGAACAACTAATGGATAAAAAATAATATATTTCAAAATGATAGTAAAAGAAAGAAATAGTAGGTGGAATAGCCCAATGCTGATAATAAAGGCTTAAATAAAAGAGAAAAGTTAATGTTAACCTAGGTTTTTGGATTGCAACTGCAACAACAGAAGAGATTTGAAGCTATGGAGATGTGTTGTTATGCCATGACATATTCTGGATTATAGAATCATAAATATATAAACTATTATTTATAGAAACAAATAGTTACAATTAAACCTGGTTTATTATTTTTTCAGGGGGCTGAGTGAAAACCATGTTATGACCCAAATGTGTCATCTTTTTATTTTTTTGCATTGGAAAACAAAAGGGAAGGGTTTTTTGGCTCTTTAACTTTACAATAAGTGCTTAACACCTTAAAACAAAAAGGAATCTTCTTAGTTTGCTTTATTTACCCCAACTTAGATTGGATAGCTAGAGAGTATGTAAACTATTATTGTGTAATATAGGTAGCCTTCTCATAATATTTTTGAAGGATGGTCATTATTTTGGACTAATACCACACCTTTCTTTGTTACTTCATTTCATTCATTTATCACTCTACAATGATGAAATTTCACCACATACACAATTAAGGAAGAATAATGAATTTCTTAACAGCATTGGTGAAAGGCAGCTACAGACCACAACCTCCACAAAGACTATACTATACAGCCCATCAAGCACTCCATGGCAACTCTGGTTAATTTGATTTGTTTACAACATGAGATTGCAATAAAAGAAAAAGCACTAAATGACTACTTAATTTAACATTCTGCAGTGAGATGAAGAAGATCTCGCTCTCTCAGATCTGGTATTTGTTCCAACATCATTCCAATATTATTATTAGGTGCGTATAGACCTTGTTTGGATCATGCAAAGCATTCTGACTCATTTTTCACTGTTCTTTCTGACCTTCCAAACTTCTCTCATTCTTTCCCTGTGGATTCTTTTCCTCTCTTCCATCCACTTTGTCCCTGGTTTCTTTGGGATTTCATTCTCTGATGTCACGTTCCACTTGTTTCTGTGCGTGTTTCTATCTTCAATTTCTGTTGAGTATATTCACGCCCTTTTTAGATCACTTCTAACTTGTACCATCCATGGTGTTGTGGATTTGACACCTTGTATGTATGTAACTACTTTCTTGGTTAGTCTTGTCAATGGGAGTCTACTGATGTGTCCATAAAATTTTAACCTTCTTTTTCTGATGTCTGCTGCTAGGTTGGACATCTTCTCTGTGGTTTTCCTAGAGTGTAATCTGTATCCCTCCTCTGTTAATTTTGGGACGAGAATTTTCCTCATGATTTTGCGCTCTTCTTTTAGAATGTTTTCCATGTCGCCTTTTCTGTGGAGTGTAAGTGTCTCACTTGCGTNTTTAGAAGAAAATGTGCATGTCTTCCAATACTTAGCATCATGTTCAAATACTGATTCTCTTGTGGAACAAGTTAAGTGTCTGATAAGCATTTTGAATGCTAACAATTGTATACAATCTCATTGTTTTCTCATTCACAATTACTGCACTGCAAGGATTTCTTTCATACAATAATTATTTCAATAACATGCTTACAACTTTCCTTGACTCAAATTGCTTGCTATGACTCATTTATGTGATGAAGAGGATTAGGCTACTTCTTGGAAGTGATACAGATAGGGAGGAGATAATTTCTGCAGGTGATATGGAAGTGGACTACTTGGAGGAGAGTCACATGATATATGTAGAGAAGAATCTGTGGATGAAAATAATTTTGATAACATAAAGCAACATGAGCCAGTGTATTAAACCAGAGAAGATGGAAGTTGTAAATGGTGTGCACTTCCCCAATTCAAAAAACTAGAATAGTAAATAGTGATGGGTATTCTAGGGATAAAATAAGTCTGTGTTGACTGAGACTGTAATTGAAGAAATTGTTAGATGAAATAACATATGTATATCTAAAATTTGACAAAATTATTTGTGGTAGAAGGAAGCTAATAACTATCTGGTATTCATGAAATAAAAGTTTTACTTGGCCTTCTATACCTGATAGGTGTACTGAGGGCATCGTATAAAAATAATATAACAAAAAGGTAGTAGTGTTGTCATGATCAATGCATTATGATGATAAAATAGATAGGAAAACTCAATTCTACTTGATGGGGGGCACTTACCAAACCTGATTATTGATTTTGAGCAAAATTTTTTATTCTACAAGAATATGCTTGGAATTTTTTAGAATTAACAGTTATGAGATGATAGCATTTTTACTAACAAATTTCATGGTTTAAAGTTGAAGTATACAAAAGTTTTATGAATGTTGATTTCTTAATGACAATTGACAAGATAGTCATTCATACATTTAATTATGGGCAAACGTATACAAAATTTATCCCTCAACAATCAAACCATCAGCCAGACATAATTAATTTTTAAAGACCAATGATTGATATTTTCTGGATAACAAAGACCAGATGTATACAATAGCTGATATATTTTTAAAATAAGTTAAGTTCTGTCATGCATGATGGGGGAATTTACTACTAGTGTAATAAAAAAGAACAAGTTTGTTGTTGTGCATCATGATGATAAAATATAAAAAAGAACAGGAATTTCAAGCAAGCCAGAAATATTTTCATTTAAAAATGCAACCAAAGTTGGGATAGATACTGAGGATTGGCAGAAAGGATCACATTCAGCGGCAAGGAAAAGCTGTCATTGGCCACTGACTGTATTCTTAGTGCTAAAAAACAGCTGGGATCATTGCTTATATTACATTTCTGAGTAACTCATGGAGTAAGATGAATAGAAGGAAATAAAAAACAATAATTGAATAACTATGCATAGACTATTTGAAAATCAGGGGAGTCAAAGAGAATCTACCCTGTTCACATTTTATTTGTAGAGTGCACACTGCAATGACTTCTCTAGACTGCACTGAGGTTCACAATGAAGAAAAGGATGAAAGGAAAGAAACAAGATAACTCTAAGAATGGAATCTATTAATTCAAATCTAATCATAAAATATGTATTCTCTAATTTTAATTTTTTTTAATACCTAACATTGATTACCAAATAATTCTGGCTATGTATACGAGTTGAGAAGTCAATACATACTCACCCGTGAAAGATGTAAAAGCAATGTCAAAAATATTTAAAGAATGTATCATTGGTTGTTTTAAATGTTTTTTAGTAGAGTAAATTTATAATAAAGGTTTTTTCAAATTATGTGATCACTTTGCACATTTTACTAAATATCTTCATTTAGACTGTGTGCAACCTTTAACATCACGATTTAAAAGGCAACCTTGGTTAACACTGGAAACATCTTAGTAATTCTAATTCACTTAACTATGAGAATTGTAAATTAAATCAATGATGGCTTGTCTTTCACTGCATTGCATAAGTTTATTTGGACAGCTCTGTGATGAAGATAAGAGAAAATATGGTATTTTCCACAAAAGACCATAGAGTGAGATAATTGAGGCTTAAAAATGTTTGAGTTTTAATAGAACTGGTTGGATTATTTTTAGAGATATCAGAGCTGGTATTAGAAGAAATAAGGGAAACTAAGCTAGAATTAATTAAATTTTTACTTACATTAACATAAACTCTGACTACTACACCAAATCTCAGTAGAATTGCATCAAAGGAATAGTCCTTAGCATTGACTACAACTGCCATTTCTCTTAACCCTCCTTCACTTCGTCTCTCTTCTGAATCACCTGTTTTGGGTTTATTTCCTGTCCTTTCACTGCAAGCATCCTTCTCCACTTGCAGTCGAACCCACAAACGAAAGAAAAGCTCATTGCTTGCTTCTGAGGCTTTCTTTGCTCCATATTTCTGCTTGTTACAATTTGAAGCAATGCTGCAAAATCAATAATAATGAACATATGTTACATAAAATAAAATATAATTCACAATAGATATTTCAACAACAATCTCGAAAATCTAAATTGATATTATCACAAAATCCAAAGTTACTTAAGAAAAAAATAACCATATTTGATAGTATCAGTCAAATTTTGTTTATCAAAACAAAAAGACAAATGGTATTTTAGCATCTATTATGATTGTTGTTATTGGGTTACCACCCTTGTATGTACTAACATTCATGTGAAATAAATAAATAAACAGAGGGATGGGAATTGTGCTGCTTTGCAATATCTTCATTTTCATCTTACATAATTATACATCACAAAAAAAGTCAAAAGTATTCTCTAACAGATGAGGCAAAACAGAAGAGAAGTAAGGAAGGTGGTTACACAGATGATGTAATCATCAATCTATCTGCTATCTATCAAATAAGGTGGAGGATAGGCTATGTGTTACAGTGTATTTGGTGATTTGAAAAATCCTCCTTATAAGAGGTTAACATAGCATTTTAAGTAGAAGTGTTTTAAACAGGTTTTACTGTAGATAAGAAAGCCTAGAATCTATTATGTGAGGTAGGTAATAGTTAGCATTAAGGTTAAGAATTATTCAGGAATAAAGAGATTGGTTATGGCAGATTGGCTTGGAGAGCCGCATCTAAACCAATCTTTTGATCATTAGGTCATGAAAAAGATCACTTCCCTATGATTAGGGTTGCTTCTAATCAGGAATCAATATGATTACATACACATGACTTAAATGGGTGGCCAGAGCATAGCCTGTAAGAGAGAAAAATTCTAAATCTCTCTGTTCAGTATTAGTTCACTGACATTCTACCAAAGTCATCAAGCAAATAGGCTTGAAACTAAATAAAATAACAATCTTCTTAAAATAATAAACAGAAGAAAATCTAATTCTTTTAACACATTCAAAAAATTAACATTGAAAATTATACCATAAATCTTAAACTTTTACAGTGATTTCTGATTATCTGCAAAAAAAAAAATCTTCAAAAATTTCTACTTTTCAGAAGTTTTAAGCACGTTCAAGGAGTATAATGAAATTTTTGTTAATTTTCCATGGTATAAACGTTACTGATTTTACATACATTTTTAGAATTTTCTTTAAGTTACATATGTTGCTGCTTTACAACAAAATAAATTTACAGATAAATATAATATACATTTACACAATTTTTGGTTTCCAAGATCACTCCTTAACACTCATAAAACTGATAGTCGAAAGAGCACTCTCATTTTCATACATTTGGCACTTTCATTCAAAACTTCCTCTTTTGGCCATCCCATCCCTTTCATTTTCCATGCAAAAATTTTTCCATTAGCAGATGTGTTTAAAAATGAAAATCTGTACTCAAATATCAAGTAGGTGATTCTTAATTAAAAGAATTAAAATTTATCAAGGAAAGATGAAAACAATTTATAAGAGGATTTATATGCAATGTAATGTATTTTATGAAACTGATAATTAAACATAACAGTTATTAAAAGTCTTTGATTACAGACTGTTGATTGGTCACTACATTGTAAACCTAATTGTAAAGGATAGATTTATTTCTTTGAATTTTCATTACTTTTTCTTCTCTCCCTGGAATTAGAGTCAAATGCTTCAAACAACAAAGTAGGAGATATTAACACATCAATAGTTACCCTTTCACAGATGCAGTTTTCATCGGCTAGGGCATTTTTTCACAGCAAAGACAACTACGAAAGACTACCATTTAATTCCTAATTGAAATGCAGTGGCAGTTAAGTTAACAAGAAATTCCAAAAATTAATGAAAATACTTGTTGCCTTTGAACAGATTATTTGTTAATAATTCTCTTCGTAAGCAAAATCATATCAATAACTGTATCCCTGCAGTGTTGTTTTGATGAGATTAGATAATGAGCATACACAATTAAGAAAATGAATTTATTCTTTTGAACTGAAACAACTCATATGAATGTTGAAGAGCAAAGGAAGCTCTGGCTTTGAGCACTAGTCTGCCTTGAACTGGCCATACTTTAGAACTGTATATTTAAGGATATTAAAAAAACAATATAAAAAAATCAGTTAATTTATTGCTTTTTACAGTATTATTATACTCAAAATTACAAAGGCAGTCATCAGTATTAAAGTTTAAATAATAAACAAAATAATTTGACTAGGAACATATTAGAAAATTTTTGCTGAAAAAATGTTCAACATCTAATTGCGTAAGTTCTTGTTTTCTATAGCCTTCAATAACTTTAAAAGAATTTAAAAAATAGCACATTGTACAATTTCATGAAAAGGGCTAAGAGAGACACTTTTGTGCTTTGTTTATAAAGAAACAAGAATTTTGAATAAAACAGTCATATGATGATCCAAAAGTCACAAATTAAAAGGAATTATCACAAAAGAAAAGAAATCACAATAGTTCAATGTTCATTGAACTATTGATAAATATACAATCATAAAATAAAAATTTTCACATGATAATGTAATTTTCATCTGTAAGTTCATTCATGAATTTCTAAGGTACCATACCAAAGATAAATCATACACATTAAAATTTTTTAAGAGTAAATTCTGTAAATGCAACAGAAAACCTATTAGTAACAATATTTGATAACTCCCAAACAAATTTCATACAACAAAAATTTGATTTAATAATAACAACAGTACTTTCCACAATGGGAAGTGTCAGGTTCAGTGTCACAATGTTGCAATGTTATTAGGTTGGTCCTCAAATAGGTCAACATCTTAGAAAGAATGCAATGTCAAATATGAAATTCACAGTTAATAAGATTAATGGAATTTTAACAATGGCAACATCACTTCAAAATTTGCACTACATAGTACAAATTTTACAATATTTAGAGAATATTACAAATATTATCCCAAAATTGTGAAAGTTTTAGATACTGTGTGGATACTATTTTGTAATCTAAAAAAAAAGTGATCACAGAAATTAAGTATCATAAATGCTTGACTTCATGTCACAAATTGTAAATTATTAGCCTAAGGAGTAAAAGGATTGAGCAGTTCTGCACGGATACGACGAACTGTGTACGAATAATATATTTCCAATTTCACAATGCTAAATGTTGTTATGTCTTGAACAGGAGAATCAATAGAGACTGTTTTCTCTCCTGGTTTAAACCACTGAATAGAAATCACACTAGATCCATGCTTTTTTAGATGTTTGACAGCTGCAGGGAGTTTCTGCAAGAAGGATTTAGAGGGATTAATTTCTTATCTCTTCTATTTCTTAGAAAAATCTATTTTTGTATTCATTATAATCATTCTATATTAAAAGGAAAAATAGGTTACAGGTTGGGAAAATGTTACAAATGCTACATATGTGGAAAAATACAAGCATGGGACATTCAAACATGCATAAATACTGTCAGATTGCAAGATATTCATTCATGATAATTAAAACCCATTAATGCCCAGATGTATCTTAAGATAGTGTTACAGTTTAAAAATTCGTCACACATTCAAAAGATATTATTTTTCTACCATCCGAGTGAAACACTCCTTAGAGACCCTTTTCCTAACTCTACATGGGCAACTTTCTTTTTTATGATGGGTATACCGTTACAGCCGGCAGATTTTTACCATCCATGTACCTACCCTTCAGTTTGCACTTGGAGAGGACGGTGTTAAGATGTAAGTACCTTCTTCAAAATTTTTCGTTGCTTTTATATTTATTATTCTAATTCAACCTTAATCTTTAGAGAATTCATAGTAATTTTTTAGGATTAAAAAAAAAATTTTCATTCAATAATTTTTTGGAATTAATTTTGGACGTATCTAAAGATACATCTGGGCATTCGTGAGACTAAAATGTTTTTTCCTCTTTCAGATATTCCAGTTTATTTTGAATTTGAAGAAATCTTTCTATCATATCATATTGGCGGCGATTCCTCAAAATGTAAGTTATTCTAACTCATTCATTTACATAAATACCCTGCAAGCCGCCTTTCGGCGTGTGGCAGGGGGTGTAGTAACTCATTAGGTGAATCATTGCTTTTTAAAACTTATTTTATTATGAATACTATAATGTCGTTATCAAGATTGTACTGCTTGATATACTTATTATGTATAATGTAATGAGTAATTGTTAAATAATCTGTTTTAATGTAAATTTTTATTTTTCTAGGTATCAGCCTATGTCGGTGAATGATATTTTATCTTTGCTTGAGGAAGATGATGAGTGTGATGTGGAAACAATAATTATCAATCCACCGCTCGAGGATACAAATATGCCAACTGACGAGGAGTCTGATGCATCGGATTTAGAGATATCAGGCAACCCTCTGCATCTGCCTCGGAGAATTTTACAGGCGGAAGGCAGCATGATTCAATTCAACATTGAAAAGTCTACTTCACCTGTAAGGACGGATTCAGCTCCAAGTGTTTCCACTACACGAAGGTTGAGGAAAAGGAAAGATGTTCTAAATATAGAAGAACTACCATCTACATCGTCAGAATCACCATTGACATCAGAAGCTTCTGATCGAAAATTAAAAAAGAAGAAGAAAGTAGTAGAATCGAACCCTGCAAAGTGGTCTCAGAAGCCTGAAGAGGTAATGTACAAAATCCCGGAATTTGCATCACATGATCTACCAAGCGATCTAAATCAGAGTCAGTCTCCCTTCCAACTGTTTTCAATATTTTTTTCCACTGATCTGATTCAAATTATTCCAAATGAATCAAACCGTTATGCCATCTTGAAAGGGAATCACAATTTCAATGTAAAAGTAGAAGAGATTTATACATTTCTTGGTATTCTTTTACTGTCTGGGTACCACCAACTTCCAAATAGAAGGCTTTATTGGAGCAAATCAGAAGACTGTTCCATAGAAATAGTATCAAATTCTATTAGAAGGAACAGGTTTGAAGAAATCCTGAGATACCTTCACCTTGCCGACAATACTAGGTATGATGGGCAAGATAGATTGTACAAAGTCAGACCTTTATTTGGTGTCCTAAATAAGAACTTTTTTAAGAAGAAAAAATTCCCTTTCAAAGTGAAAATATTTCTTTTGATGTATCCATCATTCCGTATTATGGTCGCCATGGTTTTAAGCAATTTATTCATGGGAAACCTATTAGGTTTGGGTTTAAATTATGGTGCCTCTCAGATTCTGCTGGATATCTATACCATGCTGAACCTTATGCAGGAGTGGACACTGACTTACCTAAAACTGATTTAGGCCAAGGAGGAGATGTTGTTTTAGGATTAGTGGATAAATGTTGAGTACCACCAGGCACGAAGGTCTTTTTTGACAATTTTTTTACGTCTGAAAATTTGCTTAAAGAACTTACCAGAAGAGGAATCAGTGCAATGGGTACAGTCCAAGAAAACAGAGTGAAGGAAATTTACAATTTACCTGAGAAGATTCAATTTAAAAGACTTTAATGTGGAAAGGCTGTGTTCAGGTCTGATAGATCTCTGTTGATAATGTGCTGGAATGACAGCAATGTCATAACTGCAATGACAAACTGCTTCAATCACCAAATGAAAACTGCCACAAGATATTGTACCGTGGAAAAGAAAAAAATTTCTGTTCCAATTCCAAGAGCAATGGCAGAATACAATTCCCACATGGGGGGAGTTGATCTCTGCGATCAATTTATTGCAACATACAGAACCAATATCTGTAGTAAGAAATGGTGGTTCACATATTTTAGATGGGCATTAGATGTATCCGTTTCTCAGGGATGTTTTGAGCTGAAGACTCTGCAATAGTGTAACACTGTTGCAATTTAGAAGAAAATGTGCATGTCTTCCAATACTTAGCATCATGTTCAAATACTGATTCTCTTGTGGAACAAGTTAAGTGTCTGATAAGCATTTTGAATGCTAACAATTGTATACAATCTCATTGTTTTCTCATTCACAATTACTGCACTGCAAGGATTTCTTTCATACAATAATTATTTCAATAACATGCTTACAACTTTCCTTGACTCAAATTGCTTGCTATGACTCATTTATGTGATGAAGAGGATTAGGCTACTTCTTGGAAGTGATACAGATAGGGAGGAGATAATTTCTGCAGGTGATATGGAAGTGGACTACTTGGAGGAGAGTCACATGATATATGTAGAGAAGAATCTGTGGATGAAAATAATTTTGATAACATAAAGCAACATGAGCCAGTGTATTAAACCAGAGAAGATGGAAGTTGTAAATGGTGTGCACTTCCCCAATTCAAAAAACTAGAATAGTAAATAGTGATGGGTATTCTAGGGATAAAATAAGTCTGTGTTGACTGAGACTGTAATTGAAGAAATTGTTAGATGAAATAACATATGTATATCTAAAATTTGACAAAATTATTTGTGGTAGAAGGAAGCTAATAACTATCTGGTATTCATGAAATAAAAGTTTTACTTGGCCTTCTATACCTGATAGGTGTACTGAGGGCATCGTATAAAAATAATATAACAAAAAGGTAGTAGTGTTGTCATGATCAATGCATTATGATGATAAAATAGATAGGAAAACTCAATTCTACTTGATGGGGGGCACTTACCAAACCTGATTATTGATTTTGAGCAAAATTTTTTATTCTACAAGAATATGCTTGGAATTTTTTAGAATTAACAGTTATGAGATGATAGCATTTTTACTAACAAATTTCATGGTTTAAAGTTGAAGTATACAAAAGTTTTATGAATGTTGATTTCTTAATGACAATTGACAAGATAGTCATTCATACATTTAATTATGGGCAAACGTATACAAAATTTATCCCTCAACAATCAAACCATCAGCCAGACATAATTAATTTTTAAAGACCAATGATTGATATTTTCTGGATAACAAAGACCAGATGTATACAATAGCTGATATATTTTTAAAATAAGTTAAGTTCTGTCATGCATGATGGGGGAATTTACTACTAGTGTAATAAAAAAGAACAAGTTTGTTGTTGTGCATCATGATGATAAAATATAAAAAAGAACAGGAATTTCAAGCAAGCCAGAAATATTTTCATTTAAAAATGCAACCAAAGTTGGGATAGATACTGAGGATTGGCAGAAAGGATCACATTCAGCGGCAAGGAAAAGCTGTCATTGGCCACTGACTGTATTCTTAGTGCTAAAAAACAGCTGGGATCATTGCTTATATTACATTTCTGAGTAACTCATGGAGTAAGATGAATAGAAGGAAATAAAAAACAATAATTGAATAACTATGCATAGACTATTTGAAAATCAGGGGAGTCAAAGAGAATCTACCCTGTTCACATTTTATTTGTAGAGTGCACACTGCAATGACTTCTCTAGACTGCACTGAGGTTCACAATGAAGAAAAGGATGAAAGGAAAGAAACAAGATAACTCTAAGAATGGAATCTATTAATTCAAATCTAATCATAAAATATGTATTCTCTAATTTTAATTTTTTTTAATACCTAACATTGATTACCAAATAATTCTGGCTATGTATACGAGTTGAGAAGTCAATACATACTCACCCGTGAAAGATGTAAAAGCAATGTCAAAAATATTTAAAGAATGTATCATTGGTTGTTTTAAATGTTTTTTAGTAGAGTAAATTTATAATAAAGGTTTTTTCAAATTATGTGATCACTTTGCACATTTTACTAAATATCTTCATTTAGACTGTGTGCAACCTTTAACATCACGATTTAAAAGGCAACCTTGGTTAACACTGGAAACATCTTAGTAATTCTAATTCACTTAACTATGAGAATTGTAAATTAAATCAATGATGGCTTGTCTTTCACTGCATTGCATAAGTTTATTTGGACAGCTCTGTGATGAAGATAAGAGAAAATATGGTATTTTCCACAAAAGACCATAGAGTGAGATAATTGAGGCTTAAAAATGTTTGAGTTTTAATAGAACTGGTTGGATTATTTTTAGAGATATCAGAGCTGGTATTAGAAGAAATAAGGGAAACTAAGCTAGAATTAATTAAATTTTTACTTACATTAACATAAACTCTGACTACTACACCAAATCTCAGTAGAATTGCATCAAAGGAATAGTCCTTAGCATTGACTACAACTGCCATTTCTCTTAACCCTCCTTCACTTCGTCTCTCTTCTGAATCACCTGTTTTGGGTTTATTTCCTGTCCTTTCACTGCAAGCATCCTTCTCCACTTGCAGTCGAACCCACAAACGAAAGAAAAGCTCATTGCTTGCTTCTGAGGCTTTCTTTGCTCCATATTTCTGCTTGTTACAATTTGAAGCAATGCTGCAAAATCAATAATAATGAACATATGTTACATAAAATAAAATATAATTCACAATAGATATTTCAACAACAATCTCGAAAATCTAAATTGATATTATCACAAAATCCAAAGTTACTTAAGAAAAAAATAACCATATTTGATAGTATCAGTCAAATTTTGTTTATCAAAACAAAAAGACAAATCGAATGACAATTTTTCATGAATGAGATGGATGAATAATCTTTTTATATCTTTCTTATATCTCTTACAGTGGATTGTAGTAAGATAATCTTTTGCTGGAATAAAACAATTATCCAGCTTTTAGATTCTATAATTTACAGGAGATATTCTAGTGTATTTTATCAGGATAGATCCAAATCATAGCATGAATATTTTATCATTTTAAAATTAATAAATGACTGAAACAAGGATATATATTTCTTAAAATAAAATACAAATCTTGCTTGAATTAAAACATAAGAAAAACAGCTTCCACAAACCTCTGTAAGGACTTAGGATCAAGCAGTGGAGGAGGCTGATATCCTAGGGAGGCAGCAAGAAGCCGATGGACCATGATATCTGCATATCTTCGGATTGGAGAGGTGAAGTGGGTGTAAAGTGGAACATTCAAAGCATAATGGTGGGTGTAAACCTCCACTTCTTCAGCTGCTGTGCTGCTTTGTAGAATTCCTTTGATACTTTCCTCTAATTTAGCTCCATAGCAATAATATTCAGCTCTCTGGTAGGGAAAATTGGCAGGAGTGAAAAATATTATATTTTACAATACTAGCTTCAAAATACACAAAGATTTTCAAACAGTTATCAACAATAATAAAGAAGACATGTTAAAACAGGTAAAATCTCTGCCCTTGAAAGCCTCAACTTAAAACAACACATACCCACAGGTCTACCTTCATTCATATATATAAGAGAGATTTTTTCATTACTGACAAAACCAACAAATTGTGTAATCAAACAAGCAATTTTCTAGGAAAAACGTTTTTTTCCTGTTAATTTATGATTTTACCTGTTTGTCTTAGGGCTGGTTTGAGTCTCCCCTTCACTATTAATTACAAAAGGCTATGAAGATGGAATAAAATTACTAAGCAAGATGAGAAGAGAGGTAGTTCAGTGAGAAGTGAAAGCCATTGATCACACCATAAGAGCATTTACATTTTCACAATCATGGACATAACAAACAATGATACAGAAATGAAAGAAAGATATATTGTTCTCTATTTTGTACTAAAAGACAGAAAAATATTCCACTCATCAAGGTATAGTATCAGGATTACTATTCATAATTAAGTCCAGAAACCACAAGGAATATGCATAATCATGTCAATGGAACTAACTTATGCTTCATCAGTGTAAAATAATGTTCACAAAATAATATACTCACCATCATAGGTTTGGCACATAAATGATTCAATACCAATCCACGGGCCAAACCCAATTCTTCTTCACTTGGAACTTTACGAAGAGATGATATAAAACTTGTACCACCAGTCTGTGCATTGCCCTCAAATTTCTTTTCAAGGGATGAATTAGATGTATCACTGATGCTCTGGGCATTGGACAAACATACATCATCATTAATTTTGCCTTCATCTTCCAAACTACTGGAGTTACTCTCGTTTTCCCTCACAACCAAAGTTCTCAAGCTTTCTTCTATTGTAGATACATTAACTGAGGACGATGTGGATGTGCTTACAAGAATATCTTGCTGAATCTCTAGAACAGAATCTTTTGATGAGTGTGTATCTACTCCTGTACATGAGTCAGTAGAATTTTCAACTTCTTTTTTGTTTGCCCCCCTAGTAAGATGAGTGTTATCACAGGAAATGTTCCTAATGACATTCTCAGTGTTGCCATTCTCAACATCTTTTATTGACTCAATATTCGTTGCTCCATACCTCTCAAGAGAGGCATTTAAGGCTCCAGCAGCTGAGGTGTCAAGGTGTATGCCATAACGCATCAGAATCTGAGCTAGGTTATTTAGCATATTCATCTTTGGCCTACAGTGTCGCCTCAGAAATGCATGTTTAGGAAACATTGAGGCCAATCTCTGTGCAGTAAGAATGTTGGCCAACAGCATTAACTCCTCAATAAGGCTGTAAGTAAACATAGTGCTTATTATAGGACATAAAATTTTCAGTAAATACCTTAATAACCAACTACTATCTAATTGAGGATATAAGCATACACTTGGCTTTTTATCTGGTAACCACATTATGTGGTTTCCCAAGATTATTTAATTTTTAACATTTATTAAAATAAAGGGAAAGACATAGCTTACTTGTTGCTTTCCTTGTTCTCGTAAAGGAAAACTTCCTGAGGCATGCATGTTTCCCCATCTAGTTTGAAGCACAACTTTGGCTGATTGATTCTTAATGCTCCTCCTTTGTACTCTATTTCATCACTATCAGTTTCACACCCACCACTAGAAAATCGCCTCTCCCTCAATGCAGCAGAAAAGGGCCAGATTAAGTTCACTGCTCTACATAGATCTTCCACAGTATAGCCATTATGAACAACAGGGAAATCTTTAATGGAATTAATGCAACCTGGGTCTTTGATGAAAGCCTATTAGGATCAAATGAAAAATTTATCGATACATAATCAATTACAACCTCACATAAAAAGGATTGTTTTCTTGTGAAAAGGGATAGGTAACGTTTGCAACAGAAGCAAAAAATTCTTTTGTGAACAGAAAACAAGAAATAAAAGTTATTTTAGGACATTTCTAAATGATAACAAGTGATACTGGAAAGAACACAACTGGAGGGCATAAAAATTCATCACTAATGTGTACTAATACCCAGTGTAATGGGTACTGAACGTGGTAGTGTTTATTTTTTTTTGGCAGTTAATGTTTTTTTTGTTTGTTAAAATTATTTATATATTCTAGCTACGGAAGGTTTTTAGTTCCTTTCACATGTGACTTAGTATTTTTTTATTAATAGTTAATACTTTCATTTAATTTTTAAAACCTTCTGAGTTTCTGTTAAAGTTTTAGGTAGCAGGGAATGCTAAATAATGCCAATTTAACAAGTAGAAAGTCAAATTCTGGCAGAAAGATATGTAGTGAAGGATGAAATATGCACTGTTTATCTTCTTACAACTGTATTGTGTACTCAAAAGGAATATTATTTCTCAAGTTGGCAACTGCATTCTAGCAGCACTTGGGGGCGAAATGAGGAGAGAGAACAAATCCTTGCTCTGGGCCTTGATATGGCTTGTCATTTTCCTAAGGTGATACAGACATAATAGGGTCTTTGTATTCCCCTATTTGCTTTTAATTGCATAAACAGATAACTTTAGATATTTACCCCTTATATACATTCCTCCATGTCCTGAAAAAAACATCCTCCAAAAGCATCAGTCAAAGGAAAATCTCTTTGCTGTGTGGAGGTGATGTTTTGTTTCCTTCTGCAGACATTTCTGAGAATGTTTCCTGGATATTTTCAAGATAGACTTCTTGTTTTTCTCTGATTTATATATTTACTTAGTAAGAATTTTTAATATATCCTCTAAGTTATCATGGCATTGTCTGGTATACAAATCCAGGGTTCGAACTGATGAAATAGTAATAGTGGGTTTCTTTGATATGATTTGGAAGTAAGTGTGAGTTCAGGCAACGTAGGTAAGGATAAAATTGAATATCATGCTGTAATTGAATGTATGATAGACATGGATAGTTAGCAGAAAAATTATGATGCAGAAGAGTTTGTTTGGAAATGTTTGGTCAATTACATAATATCGTCTTTATTTAGGCGAACTGTGGTCTATTGAGACCACTCTTACAATTAACCTAGACGAACACAAACATCCATGCCCTAACATGGATTTGAACCCGGGACCTTGGCGTTGCTAGGCTAGCAAGCTAACCACTACGCCACCGAGGCCGGCGTAAGGCAAAGGGAACACTTCTGGGCCTTGATGGATGGCTAAGAATCTAATTGAGGCTGTTGAAAATTTTTAATTGTTTTTGACGAGGAATTACTCAAAAAAATTAGAAAGAAAATAAATAGATTAGCTTCAAGATACATCAAATCAAGTGTACATAAATTGCCCTCAAAGCCAAGAATTTTGTCTTGGAAACCAGTTATCATTTAAGATTTATACACAGACATAGTCTACTGGTGTGAGCAGAGTGAAGGTAGTTTCTCTATGGATTACTTTGAAGATTACCAAACAAAACTGAACTATTAAAGTAAATCCTTGGATTATTCACTGTATTTAGCAAAGAAATACCAAAATTCACCCTATATTCTCTGAGTTTATGGATATTGGCTTTTGTGTAATCTTCAAGGTTGTAATGTAATGTAGGTTGATTGCACAATATTGGCTATATTCCTAAAGCTGTAAACATTCTTATTATATTTATAGTATGCCACCAAACTTTGTCTAATTGCGGCGGAAAATTTTAAATCAGTAAAAAAATTACAAACATATTATTCTGTGAATGGGCACGCAGGTGTATGAGCACAAAGTGTATATTTTTCAAGGGTATTGATTTCCCAAAGTGTGAGTTAAATTAATTGAATACGAATACCATAAAATGTTTCAATGACTGTTCCTGTTAACATCATGCCTGTTTATCTGGGCAGTCAAAGAATCTCATTCCATTTCTCAAAAGAAGTGCAGTGCAACTGAGAGCAAGAGAGAAGAAACCTGTCTGCTCTTACAAAGGGCCAGAGAGTGTTCTGTAAACATTTTTGATGGTGATACTTTGTTTTGAGAAAGAAAAAGAGCAAATGATAATAAGCAGTTGGATCCAAGTCATATTTTTATTGGGTCAGCAGGATAAGGTACTGATGAGAAACCACTTTAGTTTGAGAATGAGAATATGATGATATCCCATAGTTGAAATAAGGTATTGTTTATTTTATATTGGCACTAAAAATTCAATGAAATGAAAACTTCAATGAAATGACCAAAATTTGTAATTATAAGGTTATAAATTGCAACTCATGTAAGATAAATGAATGAAACAAATATGGAGGCAAAAACAATATTTTAATAACACACCTCCAAATTTTATCAGATTGTAAATCGGATTTATGAATGGTGAGTAAAAAACTCTTATTTTGCAGCACCTTAAAATTGACCCCGCCCAGTGTTTCCCAAACTTTTTCTTGCTACTGCCCCCCAAATATGAAAATCTACGAAAATTAATAATTGTATGGCCATAGCTGAAGAAAGATAAAAAGGAAATTAAACACTAAAACAAAGATAAAAATACCCAACAAATTACTGTACAACGATTTTCTGATGTTGTATCGATGCCATAAATCAAGTAAAACTCTATTGAGGAAGAAAGATGACAGGCAATGGGATGAAATTCTTTTTCATGTAGTGCCCCCATAGATTTGACCAGCGCCCCTAGGGGTGGGGGCATCGCCCACTTAGGAAATCACTGCCTTAGTCCGTTTAATTCTCCTCCATTGTTGAGGGATTAATGACACTTTTTCATTAATGTTTACCTGAATTTTTTTCAACAGGTAAATTAGATGTTAGTTAATGCTTTTGAAAGCCCAAAGTTTACAACAAAGTCAATGAATTTTGAGTAAGGCATCTTCTTTGATAAGGCCTAAGTGATTTTCAAAGTAATATACATGTAACAAGATCACTAGATTTAAAATACTACTGGAACAGACAGCAGTAGAAGTTATCTAAATCAAAAGTATTATACTTTTAAAGCATGTTTATGAGATTCATAATTTTAAATTAAAGTAAATTTTGTTTTCAACTAATCATATTTTAATGAATTTTATTAGTTCAATTCATTGCCTTATCTACCAAGCTCTCAACAACAGGGTATACAAATATTTAAGGAATGATATAAATTTTCAGCTATTATCGAAATTATTCTAGTAATGAAATTAATAGTTCACTCTTAAGCATCCTGAGAGCCATCACATCATATATGGTGAAATAGATTTAATTACAACACCTGAATTGCTTTTCACAGAGGGTTAGCTTGCAACTGGTTTCATCTGTGAATTGCTCTAATTAGGCAGATAAACAGGAATATGCAGCTTTTAAATTTATGTAATCAATAGTTTAGGGAACTTTTTCTATGTCACCTTTCATGAATCTTTATTTTGGGAAGTCCTAAAAATGACCAGATTGGGCTAAAAGACTGTCATGAAAGGTTGGGAGATGCGAAAGATTTTACAGTTAAATCATTAAAGAGACTTTGGGCTCCTCAAAAATTTAGAATTCTTCAAGAGTTGAGATATCTTTCTTTTTGTTTCTTTCATAGTAGTCTACATTGTTGTCTCAACTTATCAACCTAATTTGAGAATCTAAGAAAGGAAAAATTTTAGTTCACGTGCTCCTCAACAAATAAATCTTTTTCTAGTTACTCAAAAAAATGAGGACACAGGTGATCTGATTGCAACATCTTCAAAGCAGTAGCAAAAAATCATTAATTAAAATCAATTTTCCAGTCTGTGCAAATCATGATAGGTATAGTGGTTTATTACATGCATTTTTCCTTTGAGTAATACTTGAGCATATCATTTTTATTTATGGATAAATTTAGCAGTTAAAATTCAACTACCTTAAAGTGTAGGTATTCATTGGATAACTCTGACAGAGCCACAGTTTTGTTAGCATGGCCATGAAAGAACTTTGACTCAAAGGAGTTATCAACACTTCTACAGAGGTAATAGGCAATGACATAATAAGGTTAAGGGATTAATGAAAACGCATGCATTATTACCCATAATTTTAGTGATAACTTGCATTGATACCTACCTGAGCATGCTCATAAGATAGTTGGGCACTTGAGTTTACAACTGAGCGGGAAAAGTCATGAGAAACAACTTTCCAAGTCTTAGTATCAACAGTCATGATGAGTGAAAATGCTAGTTTGTCTTCACCTGGCAGAAGAGAGCAAAGCAGGCAAAGTTCTTTTGGCAGCATATGGAAAACCTTCATGAAAATAATAACAGTCATGATGGAAAATCAAAAATTATATCCTTACAACCTTGAGAAAAAACCTATTTACAGAGTACTTACATCTTTACAAATGAATAAAACAGGGAACAAAAAAATTGCCAATCAACTGCAAGGAATTACTTATCAAGATTATTTCAAAGATAATGTTGCAACTGGAACTTAAATCCAACAACAAGAAGTAGCTCATTGTTATAACTATCAAATCTTACAAGAAATAGGTTTCTAATCTATATAGGTGAAACAAACACAACAAGAAACTTTCAAATTTCAAATGCTACTACACTTTGTAAAGTAGAGTGATTGGAATGTGGCCTTGAGATTTAATTGGTTTACATGTTTGCAGTGATCTGAAAACATCACACTTTCAGATGTTGTTCACCCATTTGTGCAGAACATTATAAGCAAGCTTTAGGCCAGGGCAAAAATCTAGCTGAAATTTTGAGACAAATGAAAGTGCAATTTGGGGAAAATAATGCTCTAAAACCCAAGATCATGGGTTGCCTGTGAGTGTGTATATATAAATAAAAATGACAGAATATTCACTAGCATTTATAATTAGGATTAAATTAATATAAATAAAATCTAGATAAAAAAAATATATTTCAAGGCAACTATTAGTTCAGGCTTGATTTTTGTGGTAGTGAGAGACAAAACTCCATAATGACAAATTTACAACAAAATAAGATTATGATAACCCAGGTTTTGCAGCAAACAAATATACCTATAAGGGGAGAGGGAGACAACAAATTTGTTGAAAGATAAAAACATTTTGAAAGAATATAATAAATTTGTTAATTCTCTCCCCTTTATGGGTATATATTTTTTAATTTGATTTTATTTCCATACTTGAGGACGCAGCATTTCTGTGAAACCCCAATCATATTTAGGGAGTAGTAAAGCTTTCATTATGGAGTTGTTTCTGAAGGCCTTAAATTCATACATTTTCTTTATATGATCAATGAACAAGATAAAAATAATAGATGTACTTGGTACTGAAAAAAAGAACTATCAAAATGGTACTTCCATACTTACATTTTGTACTAAGTAAATACTTGTAGCTCTCTCTCTTACGAGAAGATCAAGAGGAGAATTTTCCTCTAAAAAGAAGGAAGGATCTGCAATATGAACCCCAACTTCTAAGAGACCTTCTCCTATTTCTTTAACTGATAAAGCATCATCAAGATCTTTTGCAGTTTCAGGATCAATTGTGAATATTAAGGTACCCCTGAAATAGGATTCAAAGTAAATAAGTAAATTATGGAGTCAATGTTTTTTTTCTAAAACTATAAAATAATGAATTCATTCAAATGCATTGAACTAAAATTATTTCTGTTCTGAATTTCACTCCCTTTCAATGAAACAGCAGGTATTGGGATTGAACTTCAGCAAACGCTATCAAATCAGTTTTTTCCCACCTGCAAACAGTAAATATTATAGTCCTTTAAAAGGTTTTTATCATGTGAAACTTTTTAATAACATTACATTATTGCATTAATAAATACAGTGGTACCTTGATTAATAACAGCCTTAGTTAACGAGGTATTTGGTTAACAACAAATAGCTGTGATAAAAATGTCTCCGGTAACGACGCAGGCTTTGGTTTACGATGCCTTCTGGTGAAGATCAACCATTAAAAACTTTTTTATGACTAATCATTTTATCAATGATAATTTTTTGTTGCAAATATAATTAAATAAATCATATGTACTTTATATTAATGACTTTTATCTGCATAATTGACACGCAGTGTGGTTCTGGAAAATCGCGCCTTGGACGATGACGGATTCGGTTAACGATGAAAATCTTGGAACAGATTACCGTCATAAACCAAGTTACCACTGTATTATCTCATTCTTATTCAACAGATGTAATGTTGTTTAAAGAAAATCTTAAGATGATCAATAAAGAAATAAAATCAACTGTATTAAAGAAATACTTGAGTAAATAAAAAACTATGGATTGCTTAAAACCTGGGGAAACATTGTTAGAAATATATTAACGAGTTATATAAAAAATTATGATGAAGGATAGAGGGCACAGGATATTTCTAAGACAATCTCAATTCTGTTATAGAAAAAGAGCAATGTTGCAGAATGTCCGGAACATTGTACAATCAGTTTAAAATCTCATAGAGCAAAAGTTGTGCTCCTGAAATGGGTCCTGAATAAAATTTAAGGGAAAAATCAGAGAAGATCAGTTCAGATTTCAAAGAAGGAAAGAAATGAGGGATGCAATTAGGGTAATGAAGTTACTTATAGATATAAGCAAAGAATTTAAGATGGATGAATGTGTAAATTAAGTTTACTTGATTTTGATAAGGCTTTTGATAAAGTGCAATGGCTCATACTGATGGAATATCAATGGATATTGATTTGCATTGAAAGGATGGGTGCAAAATTTGTACTGAAATCAAACTAGACTTAAGAGTCTGGATAGAGGATGGAAAATCAGAATGGGCAGAGGTAGGATGGAGGGTAAGATAGAATGCCTTTTATCACCAGCACTTTATAATACATGTACAGAGGAAATGTGCCTTGGACAAAAGAGATGAAAGAGTGATATTTGGTAAGCAAGAAGTGAAGTTGGTAAGATTTTCAGAAAATAGAGCTGTTGTACATTCTGAAAAGGGTTTGAAAGCTCAACTAAATTCACTAAATTATACAGCAAGGGAATTTGGGATGAAAGTAAATGTTAGAAAAACTTTACTGGCAGTGGTGGTGGAGTGGTTTGTGTGCTAGCACTCTGATGCCAAGGTCTTGGATATAAACCCTACTTAGTTGGATAGGATTGGTGGGATTTTTTTTCTGTTTCGGGAATGTTTGTGTTTGTAACATTTAAAATGGATGTAATTGGGGTTTTCCTGTTTCCATTAATGAAATAACAATAACTAATGTAATGAGTTTTATCAAAGGAGGATAAGCTACACTAGTTAGGCTGATGGAAAAAAAACTACAACAGGTGGATCAATTCTCTTACATGGGTTGGAAGATGTACAGATGATGTATGAAAAATAGTAGTAGTAGCCAAGGAAGCGTCATGAAGCCAAGCTTTCATGTAGCAAAGAGCTCTGATGATGAAGGGCCTTAATAAGGGAATAAGTAAAATCCTTGAGGTGGAGTATATATATGGGTCAGAAAATCATCCTGAGAGGGGATGATATTAAAAGATTAGAACCCTTTGAGATGTGGATGTGGTAAGGAATGGAAATAGCTAGGCAAATAGAAAAACAAATAGAGGTACTGGAGATGGTGGAGAAAGAGAAGGTTTTGGTTGATGTAATTAAGCCATGAAAGAGGAAATGGGAGGGTCAAATATAAAGAGGAGAGGGATTATTAAGAAAGTAAGTAAAGAATCCCAAAAGAGAGATGGAAAGACAGAAATGTAGTAATATTAAGGACAGGATGTTTCCAAGAAATGAGAGAAAGGCAATGGAGAGGAGAATATTAGACAAAACAAAACAAAATTTAACAAAAGAACCAACAGAAACGTAGAGCACTTACGTAAATGTAATTTTTAGTTATGTGAAGTTTAAATTATGCCTTTCCATTTATTTTAAAATGGAAATGGAGTTTTTTTACACAACTGGAGCCTGTCAAAACTGCATTAAAGAAGAATAGACCATATTTCTACAAACCTCAAGTCCAACCGTTCCTTGAGCTCCTTTTCAGGAATTTCATATGGAAATGGAGGCAAAGTAAATATATTGTTAGGGTAAGGAGTGACATCTAGCCCATGCTCAAGGAGTAGAGCAACCGTTTCAGTGTCCACTTCATCTGCTTCACCAATGTACGTCAGCAGCTTACTAAAATAAAAAAGGGCCCTTTCAATGATCTATAAGAGGTAGTGAATAAATTTTGATACATCACTATCCCAATTCCTCATTATCTAAGGTAAACCTTAAGAGGACTTATTGCAATAACAATGTATGGTAAATTGTTTCAAAGCACATCCTAGATTTTTTACAAGCATTAAAAATAATTTTATCTTATCCCATGTATTGCAGGTACACACAAGTAAATGTGATTTTTGGACTAGTCTGCTAAGTACATGAAATATTTGTGATGCACAATTTTTTCACCCAGATTCTTCAAGTATCACAACAATGCATGGTTCCTGGATGGACTAAACCTATTATTACCAATTAATTGATTAAATATCCAATAAACCATAGGACTATATAATGGATTTTAGCTTTATTTTTCTATGGAAATATAGGATTTTGTTGGTTATAAAACAAACTTCTATTTCTTAGTCTTCGTGGTAACCTCTATGTTACTTAATTCTTAATTGTAATCTAAGCAATAACTTCAGTAAATTGTTGATACTCAGATAATTAATTTACTACTTTAGCCAGACATGTTTATACCTGTTTTTACCAAAATTATTTAAATATTTATTTCATGGATTATTGCAATAACAATGTACGGTAAATTGTTTCAAAGCACATCCTAGATTTTTTACAAGCATTAAAAATAATTTTATCTTATCCCATGTATTGCAGGTACCCACTATTGTTTTAAACTAGTAAATACCCCCGTCAAGCAAGAGAGAACTTAATTTAGTTTAAAAATATATCTATTATCGTATATATCTGGTCCTCCGAAGCCAGAAACAGTCCGTCGTAAGATCANCCAGAAACAGTCCATTGTAAAAACTATATATTTCTTACCATTATTTATAATATTTATTCAACTGTTTTCAAGTCATGAAATCCTACTTTATGTACATTTCTTATGGAAAAATATAAGAACTCGTTATCCCTGTGCATTTATATGGGATAATTCATGAAATCAATATTCAACTATGGCCTTAGTCGTCAAAGAGATGGGTTGTTTATTTCACAAAAGTTTTACAAATTATTTCCTTTCTTGCGACACTTATCTCAATTTCGTAGGACCATTTTTTCTAATTTAATTCTGTAAAAGAAACAACCTCTGCAGGTAACTAAAACATACTTTACATTCATCCGTTATGGAAATATATTATGGGCTCCTGGGTTCGAAGCCAGGCATTTACAGAGATGAGAATAGTTTTCCTGGGGGTTTCAGCATCATAGAAACACAATGCAGTTTGTTTCAGATCTCTAAGGTAAGCCATTTCTGAGATAAATAGGGGGACGGACAGACATTTGCTTTTTATATATATGACGTTTTTACTTCATTCTGGGCAGCCATAGTTTTCCCAGCTATTGGTAGAAACACAGCAGCAGTAAATAGCACTTCATTTTACATTAACCTGCTGCAAATACAGCAATCAATGCTAGAAAGGTCAGCAGTTAGGAGCCAGAGTTCTAAACGAAAGTAAATGAAACGACTAGAAACATATTTATCAAAATCCCTTCAAACCCAAAAGGGAGAGAAAAATATTTTCTTAATAGAGAATGAGAAAATGTGGAGGTAAGGCTCTATTATCTTTTGATTACACCATTTTCACTTTGCCTATTTACCCTTATTTTTACAAGAAATTGAAATACATTAATATGGAGAAATTATTTCCCTAAAACAACTTACCCATTGGCAATTGGCTGTGTACTCCATTCATGGATACAAACAAGAAATAAGTGGTTCAAACAATTGGTAGGGTTTAAATCAGTTGGTGATCCAGATGGAAGTTGAGATGTCTTAACCCACATACGAGGCATACGAGCATCTCTAGGAGAAAATAACACCTTGTCTGGCATCTTATATGGAGCATTTTTGGCTTCAGCAGAAGTTTTGGGGGATTCCAAAGAACCAGATGAACTGCAATAAGACCAATATATATTCAACATGAAAATTGAAGCAAAATTAATTATATATTTAACAAGAAAACAGGTAATTTTCCTAATGAGTGTGAGTATACACACAGTTACTGTTGCTGATTCAATTACATCTGCATTAGAAATCCTTTTCCAATAAGAAATTTTACTGAATATCTTAGCAATAGCAATCAACAATATTTTCACCATAAAACTAGGATTTAATTCAATTCTCGAATCAAATAATTCAAACATTTTTTAAAGAAAATACTTACTTCTGGTTAGATTGCTCGCCCACTGTTGCTTGGATATTGGGTGATAGAGCATTTGAACTACTATTACTTGAGGAGGCTGCTTCTAGAGATTTTCTACCTGAAGAATGAATTGAAATTGCTTTGATCAATCATGATGATCAAGAACAAAAAGTTATTAGAAAAAGACTTGTAAAGTTTTTTATTTACCCAAAAAATATATTAGCAATGCAAAAGAAATAGACAATTTACTTACATAGATAATGTATTGTTGTACGTAGATATTTAAATAGATAATTTACCAATAAAAAGAAATCACTAAAGAAATAAATATTTCCAGGAAAATATAGAACCAATTCATTTACTTTACTGTCCAGCAAAGTAATAGAGCATGTTGTATAGCTCATTCATGAAGTCCTCTGAGAGCAACCGTTTCCTCAAACATAACCAACATGGTCTTAGAAAGTCCTGACCACAGGAAACACAACTTGCGCTATTTGTTCATGACACCTTAAAGTCTGCCAAGAATAAATAGGAAGTGGAAACAATTTTTCCTTGATCTCAAGAAATCTTTTGACAGAGTCCCTTATCAAATATAATCACATACTAAAATTAGCAGCTATTAATAAAGAAGTAATTTCTACTGTTATCAAGTCATGAAAGCCTACTTTACGTAAGTTTCTTATAAATATTATAAGAACTGATTATCCCAGGGCACTTATATGGGATAATTCATGAAATCGACATTCAACAATGCCCTTAGACATCAAAGGGATGGGTTGTTTATTACCCAAAAATTTTATGAAATTTCCGTGTGTTTTATTAAAATCCTCAAAATTTCAGATCTATATCAATATTTCATGACTAAAATAAGAATATATCTATTTTATGTACATTTCTTATGGAAAAGTATACTAACTGATTATCCCCATGCATTTATAAGGGATAACTCATGAAATCAATGTTCAACAATTGCCTTGGTGGGCTGTTTATTTCAGGAAAATTTTATGAATTTTCCGTGTATTTTATCAAAGTTCTCACAATTTCGAATTTATTGGAATGATTCATGACTGAAATAAGATTCTATGATTATTTTCCTTTCTTGTGACACTTGTCTTAGTTTCGTAGGACCATTTTTTCTAATTTAATTTTGTAAAAGAAACAACGTCTACAAAATGTAACCATTACTTATACAAGTAATGGTTACATTTTGAGCAATCGGGAGTCGAAAGCAAGGTCACTTTTTCGATATGCCTGTACATATATTAGAGATCCCTTTTCATACTGTGTTGTAGTCACCAATGTCTAAGTGGTTTAAATAAGTTTTGTAGTTCACCTCCAAGTAATTCCATCAGAAAAAAGGAAGTGGCCTACAAAACAACCAATGACCATCTTACTTGATCTTGTTGTCTATTACATTTTGTTTTTTCCACTTTTAACTATTTCTATAGAATGGACTTGAAAAAAATCTGACAGGACTGGGAATAGAACCTGGGTCTCCCAATTGCCAGTCGGGTGCTCTGTCCATTGAGCTATTCTGGCAGAACATTTTCCCAAGCCATTCAGGAGACTTTGTGGGCACCACAGGTCAGGTGGTGCAGTGGTAGGGAATCTTATTTCAAGCTGAAAGGTCCAGGATTTTAATCCAAATATCTCCGAATCAATCCAACTTTCCAAATAAAATTTTCTCAAATGGCTTGGAAAAATGTTCTGCCAGGATAGCTCAACGGAAAGAGCACCTGACTGGCAATTGGGAGACCCAGGTTCAATTCCCAGCCTTGTCAGACTTTTTTCACGTCCATACTTCCTTGGGACTTTTCTTGGGTGCTCACCATCTTGTGCTAGATCACCCTAACCCATTTTCTATATTTCTATAGCTTAAAGCAGAATTAATTTCAGGAGGTGCATCTAATTAAAAATTCACAATGGCATTGTGATGTGTGCTGCTAATGTATAAAAGACGACAATCTGTTTTGTCAAAACATAATCACACTTCAACTATCTCCAATGTTGTGTTAATCTGAAATCTAATCGGGAAGCTCGATATGAAGAAGGTAAGACTCCAATATTCCTGCAAACATTAGCCTACCAGTTTCATTCTTACCGTAGATTACAGCATTTAAATTGTGTACTGTGATTTTTCATTTACAAAAAGAGGGAATACTTTTAAATCCCTGGAATTTTTTTTCACCAACCTAGCGTTGAACCTACTTAGGATCATTTTGGGAGATGTCTTTTCAGTACACCATAGAGAATCACCTCCTCTAACTACATGTTGAGTTTCAATTCCCTTTCAGTTTTTCCCAAGAAACAATTGCATCAGAACCACCTACACAAAATTAGTGGAACGAATTTAAATGTAGTCGACTCAGTATAATATCTTGGAATCAGCCTTACAAATAACTTAAACTGGAGCACACACATTCGAAAAATATGCGGTAAAGCAACTAAAAAGCTCGGTTATATAAAGCGTATTGTAGGTAGATGCGATGAACAAGTTAGAGAGCGATGCTATTTCACGTTAGTTAGGCCCCATCTGGAATATGCGGTGAGTATATGAGACCCAGCGGATGAAACGAACTCTCGTGAACTCGAGAAAGTGCAGTGTAAGGCGATACGTTTTGTTAAAAAGTGCTACGATAGAGAAGCAAGCCTAACGCAAATGCTCTCAGATGCAGATTGGGAATCCTTGAAAGAAAGGAGATTCGAAGCTAGGCTGCGATTGTTAGATAAATTCAGAGAAAATACGTTTTCGGAAGATGTAATTGGTATTATGCAACCCCCCTGCTACTTTTGCTGATCCAACAGTGAGCGTAAAATAAGAGAAATAGAAGCGAGGACAAGTTGTTTTAGGGACTCTTTTTTTCTGCGAACGATACGTGATAATAATAAATTAAAGAAGTAATTCTACTCTTGGTGTTTACACCCCCTGCCACATGCCGGAAGGCGGCTTGCAGGGTATTTATGTAGATGTAGAATTACCAAAAATTTACTTACAATTATGACTAAGTATACCTACAATGAATAACCAATACACAAGAAATTAGTTAACAATTGATACAATTAAAAATAATTTTACCTGATTTGGTGGGTGTGGAATTGGCTGCTTGATTAACAAGTTTCAGGTATCCCACTGTGCAGCGATTGTGGTTCATAGCCAATATGTAAACCACCTAAAATAGAATAACAAGGACATAAGCATAAGGATAGAACTAGGACAAATTCTATTTAATACACAAGAATTAGTCAATTTATGATAAAGAATCAATGCAAATACATTTAAAATGTCATGCAATTGCAGCACCAAAGAATACAATATCTCAATATGAACTGTCCAACTTTCACTGACAACAAGATCAGGTTTTTACTGAGTTGTAGACAATTACTAAGAATTTTATATAGTTTAAATATATACAAGGGTCATTCCATAAGTCATGGAAACTATATTATACTAGCCAATATGGCAGTAGGAACAGAAATTCACCACATATGACTGGAATGTGCTGGACTCCTGAATAGCGGGTGACATGTTCAACTTCAGTGAAAGTGGTTCCAGGTTCAAATCCCCATGGGAGCCAACATGTGAAATGACCTAAGCAATCGAAGCGCTTTTAACAATACTGCTAATGGAATGTGCTTTGCATGAGTTGGGGCATTTAAAAGATGCACGAACAAAATCATTGTTGATAAGGAAACAATTGTACATTCCTCACAGCCAACACCCTTCAAAATATTCTCTCAAGGTTTACACATATATTTGCCAAAAAAGAGGAAGTTGTTGGATACCATCAGCTGTGTGCAATTCATCTGTGTGTACCTCTGGCCAAAATGCTCAGTGAAATTAGACGGAGAAAGATCAGGTGCACAGATAGGGTACTCCAAGTCTTCCCATCCCCTCCGCTGCAAAAGGTACCTGAGAGGGGAGGCTGTGTTGGCTGTTGTATTGTCCAGCAATGCTGAACATATCCTTGAAATGGTAAGATGCAGATGGTGAATGAGGATTGATCAATAGGATTAGGTTTTGATGATGAGACCCTTATGGACAGGATTACAAATCAGAACTCTTTGGCTGTTGTACATCAAACTAATCATGACCTTCATGGGTGATGGATTCAGTTGAAGAATGTGTTTTCATGGTGAACCAAGGTGATGCCATTCATTTAAATAACACTTTAATTCTGGTTTCAATGACACTTTAATTCTAATAAGCTGGTGCCTAGTTATTTCCATTGTGTTGAAACCACTCTAGATGGATACAGCATTTCTCTTGAGTTAATTTCTGCAGCACCATTAACTTAATTGGTACCCTTATTGAACAAATGTTGCGCATATTCAAGTCCTCTTATAAAATAAAGAACACTGTCAATGCAGGTAAACCAGTGTGAGACAAACTAACTTTCTGCTGTTTAGCACTGGTTGATAACAGCCACATGCACCACAGTGCAAGTAGACTTGAGATGTCCACTGCACAGCATCACAACAGTCTGCCCATGTTTGAAGGCCTCCACCCAACATGTGGCACTTTGATAAGCCAGCATACCATTATCACCCAATGCTTCTTGTGGCTCTGCATGACACAGTTGAGTGTTTCCTCCACAAAGTAATTCAATTTTTGTACATGACCACAGATACACTTCACATTCATCTTTGAGCACAGCTTCTCTAGCACACACTTGTGTGTGCAGTACACTAGCATCATTTCACATAGATATGATCTGGGAGTGGCATCTTATACAGTGTCAAACAGGGTTGTCATGAATGACTTATGGAATTAATCTCTCGTGCATGCACCTGTGTTTGTGTGTACTTCTCTCTCAAAGCTGAATTGCAAATAAAACTCAGAAAGGCAAATGTCACATTTCTCAAATAATTAAATACATTTTTTTCCAAATTTTACATCAAATTGGTGTGGTATTCACATAAAAAAAATATTTAAGAATAAAAATATTTACTATTTGCCTATGACATTGCTTAACAATTTCTACTGTCACATTATTTTATTATGGATTTTCAAGCTTTCCTCAGTAATGGATTAAACATTAAAAGGCAATACTGGTCTTGCACTATATCTCTTTGTAGGAGTTTCTACAAGTTATACATAACATTAACTATAACATAGCTATTCTTCTATAAAAATTTATAGCTAACAGGCTAATAGGAGGGAGGTCAATTGCCCAGAAACCTGGCAGTGGTTGCCACAAGAACTCCTCTGACCAATGCTCAGGGACAACTATAAATTTATATAAATTGATTTGTAGTTAATGGAAGATATAAATTGGTTTATACCCATTGATTGCATTTCCTTTGTCCCACTGCACCAAAAATTGGCACTCTCTTGTTTTCCTCATTTTTCAGCTTATGCTGGGAGGATGACGTGACCTGACCTCAGAGAAAACCATGTGATCAGTGTAGAGTGAACCTGACCTTTGTAGACAAAACTTGATTGTGCATGAACTATACATTTGATTATCACTCTGCAAGGTGCTGTTAATTTGTTATTTACCATGAAGTAATTTAAATTTTGCACTTAAATACCTTAATGGCCACAATTTCAAGTTTCTTTGCTTTGTCTATTTCACCTTAGCTCATTTAATTCTTTGGCTCCAGTGAGTTGAATTTTTTATTTAGTAATTTTAATATGCTATGTTAATTTTATCTCCTTGAATTATTCTGGTTTCTGATAATAGTTTATCAATTAATTTTGAAGTTATGAAGTGTATCTGTTTGTAGTAATTGCTGCTTAATTGTCTTGTTATTATGTGTAATCATTCTGATTTTCTAGGCATCTATTTGCCTTTTGTTGCCTTCAATTACCTCAAACTTTCTAATCTTGCCAACACAATACATGTGGATGTGGTTTGCTGGTTAATAGTACATTCTTCCCACCATTGTAATTACTAAGTTTTTACAACACAGTTATCTAAGTGGAAAAGGAAGTAATTTTTGCAGGCTACAAAAATTCTGAATTCATCAAAAGTGCTTTAGGTGAAAATGATAAAGGATTCAACAAAAGCAGCAATGAATGTAATACTAAACTTGACAACTTTTCTATGCCCAAATTCTGTTCCTTTAGCTCTTTGTCCTCTTAAATGGACAGAGACTATAAATGAGCATTGGTGGAGTCCAGAGTCATGTTCTTTTGATGAAAAATATGAAGATTTATAGGGGAAAGTTTTAACATTCAGGGGTACAGAGAGAATAAAGAGTTAACTTTATCTTAGTAATACACAGAAATGCATAGGGGATCATAATGAGGAATATATAATCAATTGATTGAATCACAAGTTCTTCATACCCGTCTTACTTGAGCAATAGATAATTTTTTTAGACATGTAAATCAAAAAATTAAAATCTCACCATTCCTGTTTTTTGAATTCCTTGCTCACCATCACCATTTTCATCCACCTGTAAGAAGACATTCAATGAGATACAAAGTGATATGATTTTTACTTATAGTGATGTATAATCGTATTAACATAACATTTTTGATACTATATTTATAAATTATCACAAATTAAGAATATCGCACACAATAAAAGTTGTCACACTTCATCAGAGGTGAACAGACTAACATTTCATAGTCAATTACATAAATTACTAAACTTAGCACACCCATGGCAGTAACAATTTTACAATATTTTAAACAAATTTTAAAAGGATGGTAAAAATAAGCCATAAAAATCTTACTTAAGAACATAATTATTTTGATATTATATTAAGCTAAATGCAAACTTACCTGCCATTTTGATTCATCATACAATTTGACAGCAACCTCATCACCTTCTAATGCCCTGTTTCGATCTATGATACCATCAATGAGAATATCTTTGGAGTCTTCATCATCCTGTTTTAAGTACAAATTTTAAAATACTAATCCTTTCCACATTAATTGAAACATTTAAGAATTCTAAATATGGCCATAGCCATTTACATTTTTTGTAGTTCATATTATCTACTAGTAACTTTTTAATAATAGAAATGCTTTGTCATTCAATCAGTCTTTGAAAACTGCAACTTTATCATAGCACAATACATTTCCTGATTAAGAATCTAAATCAATCAAGAATTGTGAACAGACTCTTATTGGAATTTTGTCAGATGCTTTGAAAATTCATTTTCATTATAACAGAATAGATGAAGATGTGAATAATTTCCTCATACTGCTCATAATTAAGCTGATTCTTTAGCACCAGTACTTATAGGAAGAGTACATTTCTATCCCATTTTATTGTCTGCTTCAATAAAAACAGAAAATCTTATATCTATCTTTTTATTGTAAAGTAATTCCCAACAGAATGGCTTATTTCAATGAAAAATTATGTTTTTAATATGCTTAATATTTAAAAAAAATAAAGATTTTTACAGAATTACTTAACAGAATAGGATTTTGTTATTTTACATTAAATAATTAAAATTAAATATTTGCTTAATAAGACAAAGTGGGCAATACACAAAATAAAAATATGATAATGAAAATGACAATGGAATGATTATGATACCATAGTTCAAATTCTTAGAGAATATAGAGTTTGAAGAGAACTGAAATATTATATTTTAATTTATTGCAACACAGTCCCAACTCGTTTATTTCTCAGATGCTCAATGCTATCAGATATTTCATAATTTATAGGCCTTTAAATACTCATTATAACAAAAATTTTAACAAATTGTCATTTTGAAAATGATAAAAATATTTGTTGTCTTACTAACAGAAGCAAATCTAGAAAGTTTCATCAATACATATGGTTAAGGGCCAATGCTGATTTAAAATAAAAAGGAGACTGATAACTACAAACCGTCAAACCGATGAAGTTTGCTTATTTCAAGAAGAGGGGTTTAAAGCATCATCCCTTTTCTAATGATAGGTGAAAAGTCATTCATTAATATTTTCTATTTAACAGGAGACTATTCAATACAACTACTCTCCAAAACAGGGATGTTTAACAGTTATTTTAATTGGACCTTTCTCAAATATCAGCAAAAAGATACTCACAGCAGGAGTAATGTAGGCCTTCTGATAATTCCGGGGATTAATCCGTATGATACCCTGAAACCATAAAAAAGAACTTCAACACAAAAAACAAATTAATTACTCTCTACACAATACTAATCAACCTGCAAGTATATGCATTAGTTACTTAAGTCTTACAGTTAATCGTTAAGCATTCTACTGAATACACTGAACTGATGGAAACACACAAAAATGTCCAAGAGGTTAAAATAAAATGATTGCATAAAAATTCCATATTGTTTTAAATATCATGAGATTTAATGACAAGAGAGTTTTGACTAATAAATGGTCATTATCAGACATGAATTTAGGAAGATAATGAATTTAAAAATCGTATTGTTCAATAAGTCCTTAGAAAGTACATAGAAAACAAATTATTTTGTGTAATTTTTTTTTATTTTTCAACATAATCTCCTTTTAACTCAATACACCTTTCCCAGCGTTTCTCTAGCATTTTGGTAGGTCCTCAAAATCTGTTCGGGCGATAACCTTGCTCTACATGAACCATTGTCCACAGAGCAATTTTTCAAGTTTGGAAATAAAAAGAAGTCACTGGGGGCCAAATCCAGTGAATACAGTTGATGTTGTAATAATTTGAACTTCAATTCCATAATTTTGGCCATAAAAACTGCGCAGGTGTGCACCTGTGCATGATGGAAGAGGATCTTTTTCCAATGAGGGTGCCTTTTTCTTGATTTGCTCAACCGGTGCAATAACGATGCATAATACTCTTCAGTTATCATTTCCTTTTTTCCAAGTAATCGGTGCAGATGATTCAGCCTGCATCTCAAAAATAGTGGCCATCACCTTGCTGGACGATTTCACCGTCTTCACCTTCTTCAGAGTCTGGTTGCATTCCAAACACCCACTGTTTTTACTGTTCCTTTGTCTCTGGTGTGTAGTGGTGTATCCATGTTTTGTCCGCAGTTTATGCATTGGTGCAGAAACTTGTGAGTATTGCGATGGAAAAGGACCAAAACTCAGAATCGATCACATGATTGCCTTTATTCTCCTCTGAGAGCAAATGTGGCACCCTACTTGCCGAGATTATTTTTGCACTCAATTTTTCACGCAAAATTAAAAACACTGTACCTTGCAATATGCCTGTGGCTTCAACTATTTTGCGCACTTTGATTCGTCAATCACTGAAAACCATATCGTGGATTTTGTCAATTATTTTGAGGGTAGTCGCTTCCACTGGATGTCCCAAACGATGTTCATCTTTTGTTGATTTAGGGCCACATTTACTCAATTGCAACAGTTGCAAACACAGAAGCAGATGTGCCATGAACTTCATTCAATTTAGATTTGATCTCTTTCAGTGAAATTTAAGTGTTAAATCACATCCTTATATTATATACAAATGCTCTACAACACCTAGTTTGAGGCCAGCATAGTGAGTGTGTAGCAATAGAATCGAAAGAATGGGGGAGTTCACTTTTAAAAGGTGTTATACAAAATTTCATTAATAGAAATTTTCAGAAAGGTTGTATGTGTCCATGAATCCTTAAGTCTGCTTGTCCTCCAGTTTGGCCTATATATAAAGAGCCAGAGTCTTCACAAATTGGTTCTTACATCAAAAACACTAAATTTGTAAATCCCTGATTTATGAAGAAGAATTTTATTCACATAATTAAAAATCAATTCCAAATATAAAATGTATGTAGAATCAGGCTTCAAAAAGGAGGGGGAAAGGATTTGAAATTTTATAAATAACAGCCTCTACAAACAGGAGTTTTCACCATTTTCATTTTTAAATTTTGATTGTTTGTGAGAATAGCTGTCAATCAATTTTGCTGAATAACTTTATGAAACTGCAATTTGTTAATACCGGATAGCCAAGTGGGCAACGCGTTCAACTTCAGTGAAAGCATCCGATTCCTGGTGTAATTGAGAAGTACAAAACAGTGTTAATAATAATGAGTCACAGAGGGCAAAGATAAAATTTTTCGAATTGTTTGATAATTTATAGTGTTTTAACTTTCAAACAAGCCAAGTATTTTTTAGCGATTTTTTGAAACTCTAGATTAGAGATATCCAAGGTCTTTCAATCCCAAGGGCTACATTAGTTTAAAGACTTGGCTGCAATCAATGCAACAATTTTTTGTTTAAATTAAATAATAACACATTGAAAATAATTTGTTATACCATAACATTACAATGATAAGGATATTGTGTATAGTGCTTTACCAATGTGAGTAGATTTCAAACAGTACTCACTTTCTAGTTATTTTTTTACAGAGGTATAGTTTTAAAAATTGTATGAAACACCTAGGATAGAACTATGTACTGGGCTGCAGAAATATCTGTTATCATAATTATCACAAGATATACCATACACATGCTTTTGCAAATTAAAAGAAATATCATACTAATTACAGAGATAAGTGAACCAAATTTCAAGCCTGCTTCCACTTGCTGTGCTGTCCAATATGGCAAAAACTTCTCTTGCTTTGGAGAATCTAGCTTCTTTTTTGGTGATTGCCTTACATAAAACATTGGTTGTACACCTGCTGGTACATTTCTGAGATGCTTAGGAGGAGTATATTTTGGAGACACATTTGATTGTATGGTATTGAGGACTGGCACTTGAGCACCAGAAACCTGAAACAAAGTAATAATATTTTAAGGTCGAAGGTTTCCGAGGCGATCGGCTGTTTCCATGGTATCTCTTTCGAGATTCCACCGTGATGAACGTAGCAGCAGCGTAGACGTCTCGCCTACATTGCAGTAGGCTGAAGTACCTGAAGAAGCCTACTGCAACGTAGGTGAAACGTCTTCGCTGCTGCTACTATCATCGTGGTGGAATCCTGAAAGAGATACCATGGAAACAAAGTAATAATATTAATAATTAACAAGGATTAAGGAAAGGATTGAATGCTTCGCATCAAATTTACTTTAAATTTAGGCTTCAGAGAAAGAAGCTAATGCTCTAGCAAATGATCAGTGTACAACAAAGACTCGTCAGCTGGAAGCCAAGTAACTGTCGTTAAGTCAATTTGGACAAAATTTATCACGTCTTCTTTTCCATTAAACACTAATATTTTATCACTGAATACCTTACAACTAGAATATTGAAAATTTGTGCACGCTTCACTCTGGTGATTTTAGTAATACAATCACAGAATTTTTGCAGAATAATTAAAGGATTAAAATTTTAAGGCAAAAATTGTTTGTAAAATTATATAATGCTTTCTGATATTTAACCAATTCATGACATATTCATTTTTCCATGGCACATTTCATTTTAATGCCTTCCATTCACATGACCTCTTAAGAAGTCATGCCACATGCGGGGATGGCAGATGACTTCTTAAGAAGTCATAAAATGCACTCATTTCTTCCAGCTGCAGGGAAGAGCTGATGGGGAAAAACTCTTTCTTTTAATGCTTTGCAGTTATTTGATGTCCTGTCTTAGGCAAGGAAGCATTCATTTGTGTTTTAATCGTTTTCTGAAAATTCTGATGAGTTCACTTTTTCAGTATATTGATCTTAGGAAATTTAGTGTACTAAACATTTCCTTTTAAATATATACATATATAACATAGATGTTATATATGTGTGTAGTTCATTTGATTTTTCATTATATTATTTAATAAATTTAAAAGTTTTTAAACAATATCCCTTTATGTATTTGGTTGTGAATAAAGCCTTTTCTTTATTATCAGTCTCTTTTGTGGAATTTACCTGAGAATACAAGACAGAACTCAATCCTTTCTAGATTTATTTTAAAAGACTTTTGCTTCTGAAGAAGATATTTTTCAATCTTGCGGTTGACATTGGCAGTTTTTGATGACCACAACAGCTAAAGGTAGAACTCTTTCATTAGTTATCCTCAACTGTATTAATTATTATATATTTCTTATAGTTTTGATTAATTTTAATGTAGCTTAGCTCATATATTTATATTTTTAAGGCTAATTCATTTATACCTAAGAAAACTGAAATATTTTATGTAGATTAAACATAGTATTGATTTGTTTTCAGAATTTTCTGGCTACTAGTCAGTATGGGCATTGCATCTCAATCCGGGCAGTCCCTAGACAAGCAAACTCTTAAAATATCATAATAAAAATTGGGAAAAGAATGTTGTGCGGGTTGCATACATCAAAGTTTTATTACAGGTAGAGGACAACCATTTAAAAAGCCACGAAAATTTTTTCCGATTAAAAATTAATTACATTTAGTATTATATGAGTGAAACTTGCATACTGCAAGCTTAGGTATTATGAATTTTCCTGCCTCTAATATTTCAAAGTTCCGGTTTATGAACAGGTACAATTTCTCTCTAAGAACATAAGGAATAACAAGTGTGAAAAATAGCAAGATGACTGATACTCGAACCCAGGTATCCCACTTTCTGGGCAGGTATTCTGAATATCTACCCTGAAAGTAGGATATTCTTTTGGGATCAGCTGCAGGACTTTATCCTGCAAAGTTTTCAAACCTTTCCTTAATCCTTGAAGAACAGTTTTTATAAATTAAACCATTGTCATGTTGAGCCAAACACCATTCATATCAGTATTACTACTTATTACACTACGGAGTGTATTCTTCTATAAATACCTTAGGTTTCGTGTTGCAATCATTTCCGAAAGTTCTGCAAAATTAATTCAGTTTTCTACATGTTTCTAATGAATGAAGACTTGCCATGCCCTGGCAACAAACCAAGTATAAATTGGGAAAAAGTCTATCTACAATATGAAACATTGTCTCGCATCCAAGTATACATGTACCAAGTTATAGGATCCTATCTTTTTGGGAAGTGCCAAAATATATTAAAATTCTCAACCTGTATTTACATGGGCGAGATTTAAATTATCCCAGAATAGAATCCAGGAGTACTGGGGAAAACTTCTAATTGAATTATGCTTCAGAAGCTCTTCCAGTAACTATCTCTGTTTTTTCAAAGCAATACCATATTGGGAAGTACCTCAAAATTGTATCTGAGATACCTGTGGCTTCTTGGAAAGTGTCCCACAAGAATTATTAAAAAGCAACCCCATATATTTTAAAAAGATGAAATTTGAACCGTCCTAGCTTCAAATCTAGGAACATTTATGTGAATCTCAATTTTAATCATGCCTCAGAAGCTAATCAACAAACTATTCCTTAGGTTTTATGTCATCACTACATTGGGAAGACCTTCAAAATATTATCTGAGTTTCCTGTACATATGGAGGAATAATTAACGTGCCCTGGCACTGAACCATGGGCCAATTTGTAAGCGGTTAACATTGCATATAAAACCTAAGCAAGAATCAAATTCACATCCCAAGTTATAGCTTTTTGATAAGTGCCTCCAAAATAACCACCTTGTGTAGTTTAAATGTACAAAATTTGAACAGTCCTGGCACTGAACCCATGATATTTGTGGCAGATGTCCATTCATATTTTAGTTTAGAAGCTAAGTAACTATCACTCAGGTTTCAAGGAGAAATTGTACCAGGAAGTAGTTCAAAATATTATCTGAGTTTCCTGTACATTTCTTATGGAGGAATAATTAATGTGCCCTGGAATCAAATCAAGGATCAATTTGAATGTTCTTAACACATTCACTGTGGATCATTTCCAATAGATTTATCATTCCAATGATGGAGTGATCTGTAGTGAACGTGTTAAGCTTGATTATGAAATATAGCCACAAATCCTATTCATTTCCTGAATTTTAACTATTTTGCTTTTTGGAAAGTGCCCTGAAAAAAAAATTAAATGTAAAGTAAACCGATGAAATTTGATATGTCCCAGCACTGAACCCATGATCACTAGGGGCCACGTCTTAACTACTTGCAATAGAAAACCACTACTTCTAATGATATCATGAACTTCAACCTTCTGTCTTAACAGTGAAATGCCCTAAATGAATTTTTGAAAATCTATGAAAAAGTGCTGTTTTTGGGGCCTTCTAGGATCATTCCCATGACACCCAAAACTGATATTAGAGCTTGAGGAAAGCTCAAAAAGCTGCGAGCTGACTAATCGTTGAAAAATTCCAAGTAGCAGGGGTTAGGGTTCTCAGTGGTCATGCTTTGAATGTATCGTTCTCAATATGTATTTTGGCAACTATGATGCTATCTACGGGAGAGAGGAGAAGCATCTATATATATTAGAAATCAGGAGTAGGAAAAGAAAAACCTCCAGCAGGGGATGCAGCATTATAAATTATTGAAGAATGGAATGGGTTAAACAATACAAAACTTGATTTCTGCAGAATATTCATGTCATATCTGTAATTAGTCCAAAATTTGGCTAAGAATTATTCCATGTGAAGGCAATGAGGAAGAATATAGCTAGTTTTATTAGAGTTACCTGATGCACAAGTTTCACAATTTCCTTGTCTCAATTTTGTCTTTGAATTGCAACCAACAGGGGACACAGAAAATCAACGAAAATGATAAAATCATTTCACCTGTGAGGTGCTATTTCCGGCGACTGCTTTCTTTTTAGCATTTCTCCCTTTTTTAGCAAATTTTCCCACATCTTTTGAATGATTTTCTTGATCAGTCATCTTCTCCACTGCAGAATTTCCTGCAGCTTCCTCTTTTGACTGTAACTTTTTTGTTTCCAAAGAACTCTTGACAGTGTCAGATTGAGATGCTCTGTTGAATCATATAGGAAGACACTCAGACTTTTTAAGGTAGCAATTTTTCATCAAATCAATTGTAAAACACAACAATCAGTTAAAGTGCGTATTCATTGCACTTTTTATCTACAGTTGCATAATAAAACTGAGGTATAAAAGAAAGATGGAACAATGAAGGGAATTTTGCGAAGGACAAGTTAGGAACCATAGGAATAACTAATGGATTTCTATGACAAAAAATTAAAATAAATCTTACAACAATGAGACTATAAATATGAATGACATTCGTGACTGCGCCATAGTGAAGAAAGATAAGATACTATCATTACAGAGCTGTCCATCTTATTATGTTAATGTGAGAAAAGAATTTTTAATAACCATCTCACTGACAATGGTTTCCAGTGCAACAAAATACGTAACCATCATATAGAAAAATAGCTAATAGGCGAATGAAATTCATTCATGGCAAAATAAGCAAGTATTCATATCAACAGAGATTCTTTGTATTCATAGATCATCATTCTTGTATTACTAACATACATGGTTTTTGAAATAGCTACGTCATAATTCATCTCCGTTAATACAAAAATCTACATCAACTGAAGTCTTACAGTTTAACTCTCAACTTAGTTATCTATTACACTATTGATTATAAATGGAAGAAAATTCACTTCTAAAGAATAAAACCAACTGATGAAATAATTTATTTTGTTTTTTATTACACTAAAATATGGTTTCAGAGACTTAGCTCCTACTCTTTCAATTACAAATTTAATATAATTCTTCCAATCTGATGCATTTTCCCATTTTAGTGGAGCGATTACGCGGAACGTACTCTTCGCACCAAATTGCCAAAGAGAAATACATCGATCAACATTAAAATTCGAGACTTATAAAAAGAATCTGCGCGTATAAAATCTTTGCGAGATCGTTATTCACAAAGTACCAAGTGAAGGATACTCGAATTTTAAGAAACTTAGCTGTTGAATGCAAAATGATCATAACATGAAAAACTACCTGGTTACTTTACTGGATGGCTCTAAAATATGCACTTACAAAAACTTATCTTCAAAATTCCGTAATAGTTAGGGAGTCTCAAGGAGGAAATGATAAAAAAAATTCTTCAAATACCTCTCAGCGTCGGATGCAACATTATCTTTCGAGATATTCTTCCTGATTCTTCTCTTTCGCTTCTTCTTTGCGTTGTCTGCAGGAATGGGATTATTTTCTCCCATGTCTTTCTCTACAGCTTTACTTTCATTGCCCTTGTGAGGGCTTTTGTCACTGAACTGCAAGCAAAATGATATTTTAACGCTCTCATTAAAGACGTTAATTAGATCGTGAGGAAGCTGAAAAGGGACTGATAAAGAGCCAAATGATCAGACTTCTTAGCTTACTGGAGCGCAAATTCTTATCTTTTAAGGGAAAACTACCTTTTACATACTTCAAGTTTATTTAAATTTATTACTTACAACTGAATCAGCTGAATCCATTTCCATATATGATCCTAGCTTTCTACAATATTCAAAATCACGGATATGTCCAAACAGTATTAACCTAAAACCCCTAAAACGTCTAAAACCACATCAAACATATGTTACATGAAAGTTGACTAATGGAAATCGCAACCATGTCGTCGTGGCTCGATTGGCTGGATTGGCTGTGAGTTTTGGCGCTATATTTCTGTAGGAAAGGTAGGCAGAATGGGTAGTCGGCATAGTAAGCGACTCATGGATGTCCTATCTCCCGCCAAGGTGGAAATTCATTATGCCTGTCAGTGCTGATAAATTTTAAGTACCCAGTGTATGCTATATCAGTTTATCTGTGACTTATTACCATCTCAATAGCAAAATTAAGCAGAAAATGTTGATTATAGCTCGTTAAAAGAAAGGTTTGTTTACGTTTTGGGAATGATGCGAAAACATTTCCCTAATCTAGTTTCAGGAATCAAAAGAAGTTAACCGAGAAGAAAACAGCGTAATGAAGTCCATCACTGATTATTTTCAACGTGAAAAGAAATCTGATTCTTCGAGTCAGAAGGTAGACTCGATAAAGAATTCATTCGACGAAGATGAGCCGAGTTCGGATGTATGGGTCTTGTACTCTTCAGGAGATGAGGTAGAAGGAAGTGATAATGAAAGAACTAATAAGAAAGGTCCTCTGCTTGTGCAAGTTCCTCAGCCTATTCTAGACCTAGACGTGGTTAATAGAAAAAGGAAACGAAGTTGCCCTGATGAAAGTATTAGTGAAAAATTCTCAAGGGAGGATGAGGAAAAGATATTGCATAGTAGTGTACATGGTGTCAGCGAGGACGAATGCAGCTTTTATATGTCTCCTCTCCGACTTGAGAGTGATAGCTCTGTAGTGACTACTCCATCATCGGTAAAAACTAAAATTTCTGCAACTTCAAATTCCATTGCGTCTTCGCCAGTTACAACAAGAACGCCAAGTAATCGAGTCAGTCGTCGCTCGTTATCGTTTAACAATTATGAGAGTTCCTGCCAGAAGCAAGATTGTGTAAAAGGGGAGAGGATTAATTCTGATGGCAATGGAAAATCAGGTATAGATGTAGAAGAAAGGAAATGCCTGATTATAAATGAAACATCTTTTGCTCGAAATTCCCCGGAGGATTTCAACTGCGCTGTTGATGACAGATTAGAAGTGGCCTCGATTGCCAGCAAGGAACTTATAGTTGCAACAAATTCAGATGATGAATCAGAAATCAATCTTCAACCGGTCGATGAGGCGACAAACTCATTGGCTAGCATTATCTGTATGAGTCCTAAAAATGTATCTAAGAAAGGGGTTGATGATTTTCTAGTTGTAATGAAGAAGAGAACTACTTCCGATGACAATTTGGAAGCGCTCGATGATCCGCAACGAAAAGCTAAAAGAAGAAAAAGTGATATTCCAAAGAATGTGTTGGATGACAATCCATGTGAAAACCAAAACAATCTTTTTAATTATTTCTCGAGGAAGGAAACTTCTTCCACGGTTATCAAAGAAGATATTTTTTCTGACGCTGAGTGTGAAAGTATACATATTCATAAATCACCTCGCCGAGAGCAAGTAGAAGAACGATCTCATTCACCTGTAATCCGTATAACCCCCAGAAAAATTTCAAGAAGAAAATCTGAAACTCATAGTGGAACAAAACTGATTAAGGAGAAGGAAGTCGAGGAGAATGCTCAAGATTTTTCTTCACAGAAATCAATTACTTCTAGTAATGGTGAGTTATATTTAGAGGCAGGATTATTGTTTCCATGGTAGACTGGTTTGGAATAGAAACTAACACCTACTAATGTCTGTGTGAATTATTGAATTTTTCTGTAGTTCTTTGTCATTATCTTATTTACCTTAAAAATAGTGATTTATTTTAGTATAACTTGGCTCCTAACAAAATTTTGCATGGAAATAACATATTACTTGTCATTCTTAGCATTCCTATATCCATGCTTCTTGATAACGCTCCCAATGTTATTTTCATGTTAATACTCTCCGATTTCATAGCATATCAACTTTGGGACTTAACAAGTTAAGGCTGCTAACCCTTAACCTAACAGTATGAAATGAAGACATTGTGGCTGGCATTACACTTCAACTGCTTATTGTTATTTACTGGTAGTATTTTCATACTTTCATCTAAAATTATCAGCTATATATCAGAACAGAAAGAATATATTGCTCAAACAATTACCTCTAGTCGTGCATTGGGCTGATTGACGATTCTTTGCATTTTTGTTGGAGCTCCCAAACCTATCCTTAGCCTCTCCCTTGTACCTTCCATTATCTGCCCATAGGTAATGAGTGGGTGCAATAACCATCTTTTTCAACTATGTCTGCCATTGATCCATTTAATCAACAATAATTTTTTCACCAGAAGGTGGCCCTCTCCTACCGATGGTAAAGAGAGTTTTTGGTTCATAATGCTATTAATTTAAAAAAATTTATTATTGTCCAAATTCTATTTCCTTACATTTTAAACGTTTCATTTATTTTGTGATGCAGTTCACCATTTGAATTTGGTTGTCAATTATTTCATTTTATTTAAAACCAGCTGTTGATTTCTGTTTTGACATAATTCAGGACTGAGTTGTCAATGTCTTTCATGGCCTAACAAATGTAGTTTGTAGATGATTTTGGTTAACCCTTAAACACTTGAGGTGCCAATATATCGGCATGCACATCAGTATCTTAAGTGTCTTGGGATTAATCTCAGATTAACTTTTCATGAATCCTTCTTCATGTTCTTATGTGTACAATAAACAAGCAAAGCTCTTTTTTGTTTAGGAGGAAATGGATCATCCTCAGATATCTTGGAGAGGAGATCATCCCTACGGTTGAAACATAAAAATGAAAATAAGAAAGGTATGTCCATTTCAAATCGTTGGTTAACCTTCTGCCTATCATTAAGGAATAATTAAAAATCTCTTATGAGGTGTGGCATTACCCACAAGGTAATTCCCTTTTATTTTGGAACTATTTGTATTTATTACATGCTTAAGTTAAACTTGACTTAATACATAGTAGGGGGTCATAAATCCTATATTTAATGTATGAATAATCAATATTGCATCCACTGTCACAAGGTCTTGCACCTATCTGCAGTGATTTTAATGATAATAATAATCTCAACTTCAACACTGAAAGTGACCGCAGAAATTTAGAATGCAGATTTAATTGATTTGTCATGCAAAAACACTGTGGTTTGGCCAGATGGCAATGATTGAGAAAACTTTACCAGATCTAACAGTGATTCTGTTATCAAAAGATAGTACACTTCTCCCCACACTATCTGTGATATATCTGTGGGATGTATTCTGAAAAAACATTGGGAATGCTAAAGTTGCAGATACTGTATCATATCTGATAATAAGGGAGATGAAGTCTGCTTTGTGGCATGAACCTTGCAAAAAGGGTCATTTCGACATTTTTGCATTATTTAGGCTTACATTTATATTTGTAATACTAGATAATTCATCTATTTGAATTTGAATATTTTATCGTTTTCAATAATTTCTTGCAAGGATTAGAGGAGACCAAATAGAAAGAGATAGTAATTGTATTTCAAAATAATAGGGAACCTCAATATCACCAACATTGAATGTGAATAAAAATACCAAAATGTAAAGTTTATTACAAACAGGATTTTCGTACATTTATTATGTACAAGAAATAAATTTAATAAAAAAATCAGGTCACAAATAAATTTAGTATTAATGAGTTAATTATGTATGATAGTTCTTGTTTAGCCCCTTAAATATATAGTACAAAAGGGAGTTTCACTAATGACTTCTTTAATAAATGCCCAAATTTCTTCGTCTCCTCTTGGCTTGCAGATTTCTGTAAATGCTATTTCTTTCAGAAAATCACTAAAAAGAAGTGCTTAAAATTAATAATAATAATTAATAAT
>KZ308363.1:1362271-1504319 GCA_000376725.2 Ladona fulva | reverse complement strand
ATTTGGGATCCTCACGAAGTAGGATTAACATCCCATCTTGAGATGGTTCAACGTAGGGCAGCTAGGTTCGTTAAGGGAGATTTCAGATTTGACAGCAGTGTTTCGGCAATGATAGAATCCCTCGGATGGAACTCGCTTAGTGATAGAAGACTTGAATACCGTAGGAAGCTTTTCGATAAGTTTGTTACTACGGATCTCGGGGAGGAGATAGTTGATTTTCTCATACCAGCTAGTAACGTACGCAATCTTCAAAAGAAAACAAAAAAGCAATACAGGGAAATAGTCGCCAGGACTGATAGTTATTTCTGTTCGTTCTTCTAGCGAAGTATTAGAGAAGCTAATAGCTTTCCAGGTTAGTTAGGGATATAGGTGTTTTACACCCCCTGCCACGCACCATTGGCGGTTTGCAGGGCTTAAATGTAACTGTAAATAATTGAATTTATTTTGGTTGAAGTTTATTAGTTTGCTTTTGTTAGCGTATCATCCCATTGCCTGTGCTGAAACAATATTTACACAATTTTTGGCAGATTGTTTATTCAATTTTCCTCTCATAATTTTAATTTAAACCTTATATTTCAACAGAATCAATTAATTCCAATGAAGAAGAAATTTCTCCAATATTACACCAAGAGAGCAAAGCCCAAAAGAAATTGGGGAAAAATACTGGTGCAAAACAAGCACTTCAAGATAGCCAGAAGGTTGCATCAAAGTCTGGAGAGGCTAGCAAAGGAAAATCAAGCGTTGCAGATGGAGAAGAAATTGTGGTATTAACAGATTCAAGCTCTGGAAATTCAAAGAAGGTCATAATCAGTAAGTCCATTTTCTCTAGTTCTGCAATTAAGATTGGGAATATAATCAAAATTGTTATTGTTTTACATTATATGGGGGGATCCTGACAGCCATGAAGTAAACTTGTGATTACAAACAATCAAGGGACTAGAAAATTCACCCAAAATTTACTAATTATGGAAACATTCCTATTTACTTATCCTGCAAATTTCCAGTGGTGTATGTTACTGAGAGTTACATTTATATTTTGTATTCAATTATCTATATAAAGATCATATGATCAGGTGATCAAATCATTGCGATTAGCACAAGTGATTGGAAAAATAGAGCTTAGCTCAGTTGTTCAAGTCATTGCTGTGCATCCCAAGGTCTGCATTGCCTCCAAAATCTAAATTCGTTTATATACTTAATATGGTTGTAATTAATCCTTAAAGTAAATTCAGTATATTCTCAGAAACTTTCTTGCTTTAAGATTTTTCCTTTGGAAGTACGACAAAAAGTACCTTTCTACTGCATTTCTCAATGTGGTTTGCTGAGTACTTGAAATTCCCATAGTTTATCCCAAAAGATTTTTCTCCATAATTTTTAACAGGAAAAATAATTACATTGGTGGAAAGTGGATGAAATGGGGAAATTTTTGATACCAAGAAAGACTATTCCTTTAAAGGGCTGAACACACAGGGGTGGCAAACTTGATGCCAGCAGCGGAGGCAAAGTTTATGATACCCTTAGAGAAGAGTTTGGTGGTGTAGAAATGCTTAGGGACTGTGTAGTAGGCCCTACCAATGTGGCAGCAGCTAGAGCAAAACTCTAATATCACTCTTGAGGAAGGTGTCAGTATGTCAATCGTAGGGTGTCAATTACCTCAAAAGTCTTTTCATTTTTCACCCTCTTCCTTGTTTTCACTTGCAACGATTTGAGAGAAGTTATACAGAAATTTTGTTGGAGGGCAGAGCTGCTTTGAGGCAGGGAAAATCCCAAATACATGTGGGAGCTAAAGTATGCCTCCAAAATGGTGCATTTGTTAATTTTCGAAATTTTTGTCCTAAAAACAGAGGGGGCGGTTATTTTTGAGTAAATACGGTACTTCAGAGAAATTGGAATGTGCTAACATTTTTAGTCTTGGTTGCATCTCTTTGAATATTATCCCATCTGCTGTGCACTATAGACCCATAAAAGATACTCCATCTGAAAATTTCCTTGCATTCCCATATGATATACCCACATAATTTGGGATTATTTTGCTATTAACAAGAAATAATCCTATGAAAGGAGTAACAGGAAATTAACTTATACAATGGAATAGTATATTGATTTGCCCATTGCAAGTTACAAGAGGGCATTTTTGAGAATCTTATTTCTTTTTCTTTTCTTTTGAAATCTTTCTCTCTTTTTTTTTAAAAAAGAACTAGAAAATCATCAAACATAAATAATGGTTGACTAATTTACCTCTATAATAAAGTAAAAAAATCATGTGGAAGAAATTTAAATTTATCTGTCCAAAATTAAAACAGATATTTAGTTAACCTTATTCAAGATGACAATATTTTACATTACTTTTGACATTTAACAATTTCTGTTGAAATTGATGAAATGTGTATGATGGTAACTTAAATATTTTTTACTTTCCATTCATTGAAGGAAGGTTGAATTCGAGTATGTAAAACATGATTCATTATTTCAACATTTAATTTTAAATGTATAATGAAGGAACCTTATTAACATTCTTTATTACATGGAAATTAAAAAACTTTAAATAAATCAAGTCATTCTGCCAATAAATTCTTAATGCAAATTTCCATTAATTTATAATTAGGCCATTATTGTCTGATAACAGTAACAGTTCCATGACAACTGAGCACCTGCGACAATTGAATGCATGACAACTGAGTGCTGAAACAATTGAGCATATCTCACAAATAAACTTAAGGTGGGCGCCTGGTTTAGAAGGACAAAATTTAAGAGTTTTTTGGAAATTTCTTTTAGAGAAACGGTAAAATATACAGCTTTGTAAGCTTGTACATACCTATATTATACCTTTGATAGTATGTAAAATATTTTTTCATTAAAGATTAACTAAATTTATCGTATATATCAAAGGATATCTACAGGGCGTTCGCGAAAGCGTTACCAATTGGTGTGCATTCTAGCGTCTACAATATCCGTTCAAATTTTGAAAACAATTTTTTTCTTATGNACAATTTTTTTAAATTACGAAAACGCTCTTTAAAGTGAAAGTTTCGATTTTGATGAAAAAATTCCTTCACTTTTAACAATAATAATTGTTTAAATTAATAATTCCAGCAATATCTGAGGTTCACTTAATAGAGAATATAAAGCTGAAGAAGCATGCATAAGGAAATCTTGTAGTAGAAATAGTTTTTGAGTTATCGTGCACACCAATTTCAAAAACACTGTTTCGAGAAAAACGAGTTTAAAGTTTTTGTTATGAATATCTACCATAAACAATAACTTTACGATTATTTACTGCTTATCTAAAATACCTAGTGCATATAGCAAACTTTTTGCGTCTTTATGACAGTCATTTAGCTCCATTTTTTTCTCTACGAATTATTTGAGCCTCCATGGCTCTGCTCAAGCTATGGCGCTGCTGCCTCTCCAACCTCACACGGTCATAGATGTCTGCATCAATCTTGAATTGCTGCCTCATTTCTGTCTAATTCTTCCATTATGTTAGTTACAGTAGAGTAACCTTCATATAAAACATCTGCAGTTACGTAGGCGGTGATTTCACTATTTTTTTGCTGGAATTAGGGTGTTTAGGAACCAGGTGCCAAACAGTTGATCTCTTAAGTAGAAAAGGATAAACTTGGTAATTTTCCACACAATATAGTATATATATATAGTATAGTATATTGTGTGGAAAATTACTAAGTTTATCCTTTTCTACTTAAATGGCTTTCCACAAAGTAACGCCTAATCATCTAGATTTCAGTTGATCTCTTGTTGGTATTTTATGTATGCTCTCCAATAAGTCTTTCAACAAGTGCACTAGAAACCGTTGAAAATTCTATAATCCTGTTAAAATGCATAGGATAACAACCCACACTTTTATTAGTAAGAGTGTACATTTTCCTATCAGTTGCACTCTTTACAAGTTTTTCTTCTTCTTCCTCTGCGTATTGATTGCCGTAAAACTTACATTCCGGGTTTTTATTTAACAAAAACTTTGGTTGTTTCTTTTTTTCGAATAAGGTATTGTACGGTTAAACTAAAAACACGAGAAACTACGACTGAAACATCCAAAATTTTCTCTAAGACTGGCTTCACCTAGAAAGAAGAATCGGAAGAACCCTTGCAATGAATCATAGTGCACCTAACTTTTATTACATCAAGGTATCTCTGGAACTTTCTTATTGCGAGAAAGAGAAGAAAAGGATGCCCTCAAAACATAAATAGGGTAGAAAAGAATACCCAACAATCATATACTCTGTTAAAACTCTGAGTGGAGACACTGAGCTGAGGCGAGATTTTCTTTTCGTTCAACTAACTGCACAAACAGCAAAACCATGTAGCCAAAGCAGTTGTTTACAGGAACAAAATCTTCCAATAGACAAAGGGTACATTTGTGACTCATATGAAAAAAATGATAGAGGCTTCATAAATTTTCAAACCGAATTTCAGAGATCAGTATGGTGTACAGAGTGCTGTATCTCAACATTGGCAACACGTATAGTATGTAACATGTATTTTACCAAAATTTGCACCTAAGAGTTAAGTTGTATGTTTAGGGCACCCGAAGTATTCTTAAAATATGAATGGTCTAAGCCAGTGATTCCCAAAGTAGGCGATACCGCCCCCCTAGGGGCGCTGATCAAATCTAGGGGGGTGCTAGACGAAAAAGAATTTTATCCTATTGCCTGTCACCTTTCTTCCTCGATAGATTTTACTGGATGGCATCGATACAACATTAGAAAATTGTCATACGGTAATCTGGTGGATATTTTTATCTTTGCAGTTTTTAATTTCCTTTTTATCTTTCCTCAGCTATGGCAATACAGATACTAATTTTCGTAGATTTTCTTATTTGGGGGGCAGTGGTATGGATCCAAGGGGGTGGTAGCATGAAAAAGTTTGGGAAACACTTGTCTAAGCCATAAAACATCTGTTCCTCAAGTACCCGCTTAGAGAGAGCCGTAAGAGACTTGACCGCTACCTCTACTCTCCGCCCACAGCTGGATAGGTTTAAGAAATTGGCTGTAGTTTAGTTAATATTACATATAAAGATCTGAAAATTTTGCAGTATATTCTTGAAATGTTCTTCTATTTTTTAAAACAATAAAAAAATTCGATTTTTTTGATGGGATAAACCAGGAGCCCCACTTAACCTAAAAACCATGTTATATTAATTTTTGACAATATAACAGATAGCATAATTTGTAGAATACTGTTATAGTTAGGTATATCTTTGTTCAACCACAGATGACGGCAGTATTTATGTATACTCTACAATATATATGACAATTTCGTTTTTCGTGAATTTAAAAACCCATAAATCACCTGTTACACTATTTTAACATTCTACATTGTATATTAACATTATTCACATTAAAAAACATGTATTAACAAAATTCTAGACCAATTGAGCGAATCTCTTTACTTAACCTAACATGAAACCATGTTATATCAATTTCTGACAATCTGATGGATGTCATAATTTGTCAAATACTGTTATAGTTATATCATTCTTTGTTTAAGAGTTGTAACTAAAACAGCATTTGTTAATTATCTATTAAATTTTGTCGGCAAAATTTCCTTTAAATTTCATTGGTTTCTGTTTACTCTGGAAGATGTCTGTTTATTGATTATCTGTTATATTGTCAAAAATTAACAATACATGGTTTTTAGGTTAAGTTTAGTTGTAAGCGCAGCCGGAACTTTGGTCTGCTACGATTTGGTCCCACGACAATTTGGTCCCGCTACGATTTGGTCTGCGGCGGCTGGGTGCTACGATGATTTAGTAACGACACGCGATAAATTTTTTGTTGGGCAAGGCTGAGATTTCTCATAATTAATTGTTATTGTTGTTGCTGGGTAGAATGCAATAGTTTTGTTAGTATTTAACCTTTTGTTAAACAATTATTAGAAGTATGCCTTACTGGAATCGGAGCGTGCAATACGGGAGGAAAACAGTTATCCGGACGTAAGAATATGACAAAATATTGTTTATTTATAAATTAAAGTCTTTGATAAACAAGGAATACGCATCTTCAGATAAATGAGTGTTGTTTCAGAGATAAATATCGAAGGGAGTAAATCGGCGTAGATGATTAATTTGAATGGTACTTAGGAAGAGAGACTGCAAATAACCATAGAAATTTACAATAACAAATTTGTTGCTAAAAGGATATTGTTCATATCGAAATCATTGGGAGAAGAGGAAGGTAGACAATTTCAGGACGCTGACGTTTGCTATAAATCTCCTGGCAGGTAATTTTTGTAATACTTTACGTGAATGACATTCTTCAGATGACTGTTGCTTTGATCGCTTTTAAAATGTTGCAGAGCATAAATTAATGTTAAGGTATCATAATAATGCATTTTTATAAGAAAAGTAATTAATACTTCAAGACATGGACTGGGTTGAAAGGGGTAGGTAAGAATCAGGAAGCAGCGACAGCTGTAAAACACTACAATTCCTACACATGATTTTAGCAACCGAAAGTGTAGGAGGTCTTTAAATTCCAGATTTTTCAAAAAAGTAGTGACAATTCTCGCATTCCTCATCCTGTTGGTTACTTTGAGCAGGAGCAATGAACTTCTCTAAAAGAATAACCCATTCACTCTCCTCTGTTTTCTCACCCTATATATTTTTTCTTGCATCATGTAACTTACTTCAGAGGAACTACTTATTTGTTAAATTTAGGTGATACAGAGAAATATTATGTAAGAAAACTTTGTTTTCTGATATATGGTAGTAATTCACTGGACAATTTTTTTTTTTACAGAGGAAGCATATGTAAGACTAGCCCCTCTTTTCCTTGCCAATGAGGAGCTTAAAAAGAAGCAAGTGTTTTTGCAGAGTGGCACCCCAGAAGTTTTAAAAAGGAAGCTCCAGCAGCAAAAACAGTGAGTTAATCTGACAAATTGTGAATTGAGTTTAGAGTATTTTCTTGATAAGATTATTTGGGGACATTTGTGTGACAAAGATTCTTCAAATGAAGCAAAGCTACTACATTACTGTTCATAAAACAGTATGGTGGCATGTTCCTTATTTATTACTCCATTATTTGACCATCTTTCAATATAGAGTGGGTTCTAAATAAATATTTTTTATTTGCTGATATCATCAAACATTATTATCCCAGCCTTGAAGGTTAGTTTGAATTTAAATTATGTAAACATTTTGGAGTCGTTCAACTAGTAAAGTATAGTCAATATGCAAGATTATTAGAAATCAGAATCATTATTGCTATTCTAAGGTGATGTTCTCTTAATCTAATTTTTTTATTTAAGATGAGGAAAGAAAGTAAAAGAGACACGGCTGTTAGTAAATTATCTAAACAAGAGAACTCCAAAGCCATAAGTTCACCAAGGTAAGAAATAGAAACTGGGACTTACTTCGGAGTGGTTCCACTGCTGCCTATGGTGAGTCCAACATTGCAGGGGAAGCACCGGTATTTAGAAGACACTAAATACATATTTCAGAAACAAAGTTTACATCCTCAGTAGTTATGTCAGACTGAAGTGTTGGTCGGTGTGTGTCTGTATTTATACCCAAAATGTGGAGGGTGGTTTTTCCATTGCGTGAGTGAGTAGTGAGAACAATGGGGTCCAAGGGATTGGGCCCTGGTCACTGTTCATTGTTTGTGTTTGTTTACAAATTAAGATACTTTCGTAAGCATCTAATTTGGACTCTAACAGAATTACAACACACAGAAAATGCAGCTAGACAAAATGGCTTTGAGACCAAGATGATAAATAATATTCTTAGAAAGCACTCCCAAAAACGTAAATTAAAGCAAAACACTACGTTAAAAAACAACAAAGAAAAGACTAAAAAATGTATCAAACTACCCTTTGCACCTGGCCTCGCAAACAAACTAATACATACTTTTTCAAGGCAAGATTTACAACTCGTCTTTTTCAACAAAGATAACTTCCGAAATTTATTAAAAAACCCCAAAGATACCAACCCACCCATACACAAATCAGGCATTTACCAAATAGCATGCAAAGGTTGCAATAATGTTTATGTAGGCCAAAGTAAGAGGAAAATTGAAACAAGATTGAAAGAACACATTGCACACTTTAGAAACAATAGACTTAACAAATCAAGCTTAGCTTTACACATCCAAGAATGCAACAACACAATACATATAGATGATTTAAAACTACTAAAGACGGTACAAAACGAGTCCAAATTAGACGCTTACGAAAGTATCTTCATTTGTAAACAAACACAAACAATGAACAGTGACCAGGGCCCAATCCCTTGGACCCCATAGTTCTCACTACTCACTCACGCAATGGAAAAACCACCCTCCACAGTTTGGGTATAAATACAGACACACACCGACCAACACTTCAGTCTGACATAACTACTGAGGATGTAAACTTTGTTTCTGAAATATGTATTTAGTGTCTTCTAAATACTGGTGCTTCCCCTGCAATGTTGGACTCACCATAGGCAGCAGTGGAACCACTCCGAATTAAGTCCCAGTTTCTGTTTCTTACCTTGGTGAACTTACGGCTTTGAAATTCTCTTGTTTAGATAATTTAAGATGAGGTCACCTGAAAGTTAAAATGTAAAATATGACAACCATCTACCAAATATTTTGTCATAATTTTGTGTTATGAAATTCAAATTTGTTGAAGATTTGCTACTTCATAAAAGTATTTAGCGTGCATTTTTCTGCTAGGGACCTTATCTCTCTTTTACAACTGCTTTGAATCATCCAGTGTGTCTGGCGACCTGGAAAACCTGGAAAAATCAGGGATATTTGTTGTTCTGGATAACTCTTGGATTTATCAGGGAATTTTTTCATTCTTCTAAAAACCCTGGAAATTGTATGGCAGCCGATTTCCTTTATGGATCAAACCGGCTTGGCTCTCGATGGCCTTGGCATGAAATGCTGTCTCTAAGCCCATTTAAATACTTCAAACTTTGTTGTTTTACAATGTAACATTTCAAAGATTTGCTGTAAATCGTTACAAAGTGTTGTGGTTACCAAAGTGTCCTCGTTTCACTCGCACGGCGCATCTTGCTTGCCATAGATTTTTTCCGTAACCAGCAATAAGCTTTGAGTGTAAAGAACTGTGGCTAAGGAGAAATTTTCTTGATAGTTTGCGTCTTCCAAAATATAAGTACTACTATTTTGCTTACTAACATGATGTAGTTTTGACAGAGACGTGTCTATTCAGGGAAAGTATTGTGAAAATTGTGGAATATGTATCCTGATTAATTCATTTGGAACCAGGGATATGTCGTACTTAATAGATTGTAATCTGACCTTTAATATTTACAATTTCATGTTCTCAGAAATTGCCAATTGTTTAGAATCTGTTCCAAAAGGGTAGAAATTGATTTCATATCTGTAACTACGTTAATATTACAGGTATCCAAGTTTTTAAAGCTTGTAAGCTACCTTACCACTTTTTACTTATGATGTTGAATCATTCTCTACGTGTTTTGTTAATGAAACAATTTACGTTAATAATATAGACAGTTTATGTTAACACACCATGTGACGCCACGGTGGCATTGCTGAATTTTGTTTTAGTATGCCTGTGAAAAAGCATATCGTCACGCCAAACGGAAATATTTTTTCTCCATGTTCTCTATTATTAGTCCTGTTTGTTCGCGATCTGAGTGATTTGAAGGTGGTACGATTTTGGCGACGCGTTTTTCCGCCGCACATACATCCCAGTCCAAAGTAAACCTGAAAGGGCAAGTCATTCAGGTCTCCATGGATGGCCCTAACGTAAATAAGGCATTCCTTAAGGAACTAAAAAGTAAGCTGAAAGTTGAGGGTGAACCAGAGGATCCTGCACTTATAGATTTTGGGACTTGTGGATTACATACTGTACATGGTGCATTCAAGACAGGTTGCGTAAGCGCTGGCTGGAACCTTGTCCAGTATCTGAGAGCTGTATATAATCTATTCAAAAATGTTCCTGCTCGGCGAGCTGATTATACCAACATTACCGGCACCTCTGTTTTCCCGCAGAAGTTTTGCGCCATACGATGGGTCGAAAATAAAATTGTGGCCGCTAGAGCACAGCAAATCTTACCAGCTCTTGAAGCGTATGTAAAGGAAGTAGAAAGAGTGAAGAAGGAACAAAGGGAGGTAAAACCCAAACCAAAACTCACTATTGGAATTCCTGACAGTTACCAGGTAGTGCATGAGTGCTTGAATTGCAACATATTGAGAGCTTGCCTTGCCTTCTTTGAGACTATGGCTGCTCCAGTTGAGCCGTTTCTGATGAAATTTCAGTTTGATGCTCCATTAGCTCCTTTTCTTCATACTTCCCTTCAATCTCTTGTGGTAGATTTGATGAGTAAGTTTGTGAAACCTGAAGTCATAAACAGCCAGACTATCTTTCAGATAGATCTGACTGCCGATAGTAATCTGCTACCACCTCAGAAAGTTGATATTGGTTATGGAACCAAAAAAGCTCTTGGTCAGTGTGAGGTGTCAGATAAGGATATCTTAGGGTTCCGACATGAATGCCGAATTTTTATGAAGACTATGGTATCAAAAATTCTCGATAAATCCCCCCTGGCCTATTCCTTCACAAAGGCTATCACATGTTTGGATCCAGAAGTGGCAATTGACAGCAAAGTTGCCAAGAGACGTTTAGGCTTAGCATTGACTCATCTCACTGAATTGAACCGCATTGGTGGCTATGAGGCAGATGCCATTGAAAAAGAGTTCAAAAATCTTTTGGAGATCAGGTCAGTGCAAAACATGCTGAAAGAGTTTGATAGGGATAATGATCGTCTTGACCAGTTCTGGATTAACATAATCGGAGATAAAAGTGGATTTGGCAATTTGAAGAGATTGTCAAGCTTATCTGCATTCTTTTCCATGGCAACGCCAGCCCTGAAGTGGAAGTTAAATTATTGAAAGAATTATACCATTGACATATTTTATTGGTATGTTGCTTCTAATATTCTGAGTTTTGTCACCTTCGTTAAAATTCTTTTTGCAAATTTTGTTCTCAGTATTTAGCAGAGAATTTTAATTTCCATCTCCATAGATTTATTCCATGAATGTCAATTTCATTGTCATATGACCAGTTTTGTATATTTTTCTTTGAAATATAACTTGAAGTTTACTTGTTACTTACCGCTTTTTACCTGTCATACAACTCAAGATAGCCATGGTAATTTTTTTCGTCTTTCTAATATACGCATTCAATAGCAAATTCAATCAAAATTTATCTCGAGCAAAACTCAATTAAGCCCTGGAAATTTTTTAGGAAAACTCAGGGGGAAAAAAATCTAGAGATTTGCTGGACACCCTGTCATCACAAATTATCCCTTTGTAGGTTTTTTTGAAGCCGTTGAAGCAATATGATTTAAAAAGAATAGCAGTTTACTTGAATACAAAAACATTTTGTATTTTTTTGAGTGAAAGTACTGGATTCTCATTAACCTAATTTGTAGCAAGGTTACCTTTGGTGGAAGTGGACATGGGTTAAATCCTTTTGCAAGCCCAATTTTTTTATATTGGCTATCACTAGGAACTATATCTGATTGTAATTGTAATGCCAAACCCTAAGCCATCATGATAATCTTCATCTGAATTCACGAGTGATATCAAAAATCCGGTAAGAAAATTTTAGAGTATGACGATTCAGAGATGATTTCTGACAATAATTATTCTCTGTGAAACATCAGGAACCTTGTCCCCCTTCTCCTCAACTTATAGAATACATTATCTACATTTTAGAAGTGCTTATCTTTCTCAGAAACATATTATAATCCTTTTTTAGGTTGCGAATTTTTATTCTTATCTCTTACATATTTACTAATGTTTACCCTTATTTTTAGGCTTGAAGCCGAGTTGGAGGAAAGAAATGAATTTCCTGTCATATCACATGTACTTCAATGTGACCATAGATTGTTTCCTTGGAATCTTGCATCGAAAGAAGCCTTGATGTCAAAGCTGCCAGAAAGAGAAGCATTGCCTTTAGCCCAGCAGGAAGTTGACTCATTGATAATGAAGGACAATTTTCACCTAGGAACTGTAACTGATATTTCTACCCTTCTGGCCAACACATTGATATCAGCAAGTATGTTATTTTCTTTAGTCTCTTTGCTTCTATATTATTTTTCAACTGTAGATAGCTTATGCATTACTTCTTGTTCACAAATTGAATTAAAAAGTCATTCTTGGCATTACCATGTACATATAGACTCAAACATCTGTAAACTATGCTTTGATATTCACCTTAATCACTTGTCTCCTCAACTATTGTGGTTTTCTTCAGGATTTATCTTCCTCTAATTGCTTCATGAGTTCTCAACACTTTAACTTATGCTTTTTTTAGTGCAGTTGCCAATTCAGTAGTTCAGTCAGTATAAAATAATATTTATGGTTTTGCCTTTACTTGGTGGTATGGCATAACAGAATGAAGTAAGATGGTAGAACTAACACTTTAATTTATACTATACCACAATAAATACACACACGACCTATGTTTCATTGCTTAGCAACATCATCAGGTGATTTATTGTAGCATTGTATAAAGTAAAGTCTTATTTCTACCATCTTATTTCATTCAGACAGTATAATACTACATAAAGTTTTGTTTTATTTCTAACTCCTAAGCTGTTTCACAAACAACTGATGTATTGTCTGCAACACAGTTTGCATTTTCTTGACCTGTTCTTCACTTAGTGTTTTAATTGTCCTACTTTAGCAGCATCAGGAAATCAGATATACAGTGGCATACAAAGTTAAATTTAAATGCAACATCCTGTTACATTTAAAAGTGGCAACTGTTTGAACTATCTTATGGACAGGGAAGCCTCAAGTGCTTATAAAGACAGTAGCAACTCTGATTGAGGGATATGGTTAGGGATAGGGAAAAGGTTGGTGCCACCAACATTTTGTGAGAGACAGCTAAGAATGAAGACAAAGAACAAATTCACTTATGAACACAAAGCATCTCCTTTGCAATGCTGAGTAAATTAGCTATGCCATGGTTTAAAAGTTTAGGAATCTCATCACAAAGCTCTTGTAGAGAATAATATCATATGGAATAGAAAAGTTGCGATAACATGTAAAATACTTAATCTTATTTTTTTAAATCTTATACAAATCTTAAACAGGCATTTCAAATCAGCTGTAACATGAGTGCTTATCCTCTTGACAAGTCCTTATACACTGTTTTCATAATTGCAGTGAGACGTTGTTTCATTGAATTCACCATTAATTGACTTTCAATAGTCAAATTTCAAGGGTGGGGGTGGAACATTACCTAAACACCCAAGGGTCTGAAGGGTGGAAATTAACTTGTTACAGGTATTCATAACCTGCTTACAAGGAATATTAACGGACTGTTACCATCCAATTTGATTCAAGCTTGTTAGGTTCATAGTTTATAAGGAAAAAATAATATCTGTGAAATTATACCTTCCCTTGTGGCCTAGGAGCCGAGATATTCCAGGTCAAAAATGTAAACAGACCACCCGGGCCCCTCGCTGTGATGCTACACTCCCAGGCGGGAATTTGAAGTGGGATCAGGTGAGGGATGGAGAGTTACAGTAGCACGTTAAGCATTTCCCAATCTTTACCCTGCAACTTATGAAGTTTTATCTCGATTTAATCAGTCTTAAGTTAGTGTCACTTTCGGATGTAGGCCTCTCCAAGCGCTTTCCAATTCTCTCTATTCTGAGCCTCTCGTTGCCATGTTACCCCTAAATACTGAATGATGTCTCTGTTCCATCAGTCCCTTGGTCTTCTTCTTGGTCTCTTCACATCTCTTAGTATCCAGTTCAGAACTGCTGATGTCCATCGTTTGGTTGTCGTTTCTTCTCGCAACATGGCCTGCCCACATCCATTTCAGTGATCTTACCTTATCTATGATGTCTGTCACTCCTGTTATCTTCCTAACCCAGGTGTTGCGTTTCCTGTCTCTTCTTGTGATTCCAAGCATACATTGTTCCATACTTCTTTGTGTAGTTGAAGTCGCTGGGTTATTGCTGCGTTTAACACCCAAGTCTCACTTCCATATGTCAAAACTGGTAGAATGCATAGATTGAAGACCTCTTCAAGACTATTGGCATTTTTGACCTCAGAATATGGGCGTATCTTCCGAAGGCACTCCAGCCTAGTTTCATTCTTTGATTCACTTCATTAATCCTGTTTTTCTATCCTGTTGTAACCAGTTGTCCCAGGTAACTGTTAATTTTCCATCAAGAGAAATATTTATCCCGTTTTTGTCAGAAACAACTTATTTTTCCACTAATAAATTTCATCTTTTTACCATCCAGATATTTTTTATCTTTCTCATCAACATTTATTCTAATATACGTTAGGTAGGTACTCCAGTATCTAATGTATGCAGGTTATGGAGTCTCAAACTTAACTACAAGAGTCTTTGACTTGGTCATTTTGTGGTATTAGTACCTACAAGGGAAACCCCAAAGAAAAATGAGACATCGATCATAGCTGTCACAGCTTCGATCCCAGAAGACCCAGAATACTCATTTTATTTTCTCATGATACAATATGGTCTTGGATTCGTTTCCAGACCAATACTAAATTTTTCTATAAGAATCGATGACTTATAAATTGTAGCATTGCTGCTTGAAACCCTTCCTTTTAATTTGCCATTCTTATCTTCATTTTTTAATGTTTTTCTCTCACGAAATTTCTAGAAAAGAAATGGCTTGTCTTATTGTGGTACTTTAAGTACAGTTTCTTTTAAACTATATAAAATGTTCTTCCCATATACTTATGGCGTTGTGCATACGTGAATTTTCTCTTTGTGGTACAAGAAGGAAATGCCAAAGACACTGAGGGAAATTTTATTGCACTAGCCCTCTTTACCATCTGCTCAGATAACTGTAGACCTCTCTTATCCCAGAATCCCTGGCTTTGTAATTTGAAGTAAATATATTTCTTATTACCTCTCCAAAACATTTTCTCAAATTTTGACTCAAGAATTTAGAAACTGCTCATAACTAGGAATAAGGTTGTAAGTAATGATTTATTTCTCATTGTTACATTCTTGCTTTCTTATAAACATCGACTTTGCAGATGCAAGGTCAGCAACCAGGTCAGGTTTTCAGCAGCGATAGTGAAGAACTTCCCAATTTCTGGTCTGATTTTGCAAGAAAAAGCAAAGAAAATGGCAGATATACTTGAGATGGATTGCTTTTCTGCACTAAATGGGTAGTTGCAAACTTTTAGGAAAAGGCATGAGATTACATGTAATGTATCATGTGGGGAAGCAAATGATATTGACCAAGATAAAATGGAAAGTTGACACAAAAGGTTGAAAGAAATTGTTTGCCATTACAACCCAAAAGATATTACAAATGCTGATAAAACAGTGTTACTTTTCAGAGCTCTGCCTAATAAAACATTGCAAATGAAAGGGGGAAATGTTCCGGAGGTCGCTACTTAAAAGAGCAATTGACTATTCTTTTGTTTGCATTTGTTAACAAAAAACTAGAGATATGTACATCTACCATTGATAATTCATAAAAGTGAAAAATCCACGTTGTTTCAAAAATTTGAGGAAAGACAAACTTCCAGTGGAATGGAAAGCAAATAGGAAAGCTTGGATGACGTATTTGAGCAATTCTTAAACAAATTAAACAGAAGGATGGAAAAAGAAAATAGGAGCATTCTATTTTTCCATGATAATGCAACTTGCCATCCTAATGTTCAACTTTCAAATATTCAGATAGTCTATCTCCAGATACTACATCAGCTCTATAGCCTCTAGATAATGAAGTGAAAGAGAAGGTTTAGTTAAACTATAGAAAACTGATGCTTCAGCATCTTATTACTTATATAGACAACTGTAGGAAAGTATCAGATGTGAGCACTGAAATTGATGTTTTACATTTTTGAGCCATCAATCAAGTATGAAAAAGGTAAGACCATGAGGAAGTGTTTCATAACTGTGGATTTATATTTGATGATGAAGGTGGTAGTAGAGAAGTTATTTGTGATAATGATTTTGGTGAAATTCAAACCCTGATTTTATCAGATTTTAGAAGTTTTGTATGACTTGTTACAAGTGTATATTATTTAGAAATTATTTTGACTCCAATATGCATTTTATTTTTATTCCAACAGGACCTCCAAATCTCATGGATGTAGAACTGGATTTTGATTTCAACTTCTCATCTGATAAACTTGATGAGTACATCCCATGTTTTTGTTTGCCTCAGTCCTCCAAGGATGGAACTGCCTCTAAAGTTACTCCTACAGATGTTGAAAAATTTTTAAGGGTTAGCTTGTGGATTATGAGAAATATGCTTCCTCCTGTGGCTGCATATAAAATGCATGTTGACTTGTCATCTTTTCTGCCAGTTCCTTCTCCAGAAGGATTCATTTTTGATCACATCTCAGCATTACCAACAGACCAATTTTGTTCTGATTTAAAGAGAAAAATGTTGCTAAAACTTAAGGAAGATTACCCTGGTCTACCTATTCATAGATGGTATAAGAATATTTATCAAAAGAGAAAGTCTTATGGAGGCTTATGCAGTTATGAAAACAATGATGTGGAGGACTCTGAGGGAGATACATCTTCTGCCAATACTAGTGTTGGTGTTAACTATCTTGAACATGCAAGAAGAGGCTCAAAAAATGGTAGTGATTCTCTTAACTCTTCCCTGAAATCAGTTTTACAACCAAAATCCTGCTCATCGTTGTCAGAATCCTACCAGATTTCTGGCAAAAAGAAACTCATCAAGGAAAAGCTTTCATCAGAATCATGGACTGACATATTTTCTCCTAGATGTTTTGATGATGCCTGCATCTTGGGAAAAAATTTGGGCTCACTGAATAAACTGAAGGATTGGCTGCAGAAGTGGAAGGACAGGGGTAGCAGAGTGGACAAGAAAACTAAAGCTAAAGGTTACTGCTATGATGAAGGTAGGCTTAAGTTTTCCTTCCAAGCAATGAGATTTATTTTAAATCGTGTGTACTGGCTAACATTAGAAGTTCATTGTTTCCCAGAGGGAAGCATTGGACTGAGCATTCCCTAACTCTGTAGAAGTATGACCATAATATTACCATTCAAAACTTGATGTTTCAGATTATTCCAGTGGAGGTGAATTTTATAGTTCAGACGATGAAAGTGATGAGGATTCAAGGAAAACAGGAAAACTGCCAAATGTTGCCATTATAATTGGAGAATGTGGTTCGGGAAAAACTTCTAGTGTTTATGCCATCGCAAAAGAATTAGGTTTAAAGGTAATTTGATCTTTGATATATATGTTAATTTCGCTTCATTATCCACTTGTGAAAATGTCAATTCAATCATCACAGATTTAATATAATTAAATAATATCAGTTGGGAGCTGAAATTTGTTTGTATACGAATCCATGTACCAGCACAATATTTCCAATACATTCCATCTCGATGGTCTTGCAGATATTGAAATTTGCAAAGTATTTTGCTTTTCATTGACCATATGCTATGTACTTCTTATTCACTTTTTTATGGTTTTTGCTAATTTTTTGTATTTAAGTGTTGTTAGCCCTCAAATACTCCAGGTACCAATACACATACTGATGTACCCAAAGATAATATGGAAATAATGAATTAATAATTTTGTGTGTTATCATTTGATATAATTTGCATTATTAATGTTTCAGATTTAAAATGTATTTTTTGTGCTGTTGTCACTGCCTCAATTATCAAGTTAGAAGATGAAGTATTGGTTTAATTATGAGTAATGTATCGGAAGTCTGTATGTTGCAGCATTGTACATTAATGTTAAAAAAAATTGATTCATGAATACTTCGTCAATGTTCTCTAACTTGATAGGAATCCAAATTGAAAAGGAATAGATTGCATAGATTTTAAAGTAGTAATGTTATAAATACCATTGAGTGGCTTGCACATTTGAAATAGATATTGTTGAACTTATTTGAAATATTATCCATCTTATTAGATGCTGTTAAAAATATTATCCATCTTATTAAATGATGTTACAGTTCAAAGTTATTTTCTGGATACTTCAAGTGCCTGTAATGATTCACCAAGTTTTGGAACTGATTCTTCTTGAACTTTTTCTTCATCTGTTACGTTATCTTCTTCCTCCTTTCCCTCTTTGCCTTCACAGGTTTCTTATTCATCTAGTCGAGGTCCACTTGTTTTCCCAAGATCATCAATATAGACTATCTCCTCAAAATGTATGTCCTTGTCTTGTGCAATTTCCAGTCAATTTTTATTCTTAACTGGATTCATATCTACATAAATTTCTAAAGCGTCATTGCAATTTATACCACCCTTAGTAAAACAGTTATAAACTACTTGAGGCATTACTGATTTCCATTCTATGTCTATCAATTGCATACTCTGAAGGATATTTCAAATCACAGGAAAATGGGTAAGGGTGACTTTGCGCAAGATGGTACGCACCCAGGAAAAAATGGAGAAATGTTCTGCTGGGACAGCTCAACGGACAGAGCACCCGACCGGCAATTGGGATACCCGGGTTCAATTCCCGGTCCCATCAGACTTTTTTCAAGTCCATTCTTCCTTGGGATATTTAGAATATTTTTCATTTCCATTTAAATACTTCTCCAGAACTCTGCTCTCAAGGAATGAATAAGGTGTAGGTTAAGTGGCTGCAGATGACTGATACAATTAACCAGAGATACCACCACTTTAATATTTTAAAGAAAATTATAATTTTAAGTATGAGCAATTGAGTACATTTATCAACAAAAAGAAGTAATTTTGCATAAGCATCACCTTCTATGCATCTAATGACATCAAAAATATTTTAAATGTAGATGCTGTCACCCATGCATTTTTCACTCTTAATGTAATTTCATGGAACACCCTGTAGATTTATAAATCATCTTGGTTTTGCAAATTTACTTAAAATTGGTGGACTTAACTTTCTACTGCCATCTGAATTTACCCATTATTTGCCAATTATTTCTGATTTCATTTCCAGATATTGGAAATCAATGCATCCTCCAAACGATCTGCCAGAAATGTGCTAGATGCAGTGAAAGAGGCAACCAGGTCCCATCAAGTAAATAGCTCTCCACTTCATTCTTTTCTTAAAAATGCAGGAGGTGAGTGTAATTCTCTGTTAAGTAATATTATTATAAGAAGGGTAGATTTTCTCATTGTTATCATTTAGAATATTCTTATGTCAACTGAAATGTGAAATTTTGCAGGTATGAATTCAGCTAAGAAACCAAAGAATCTTCAACAAAAAAATGGAGAATCATCTGGAATGTCGGTAATATTTGTTGAAGATGTAAGTTTTATCATATTTTAACATTTCGCTGGCTTAATTTCTTATGATGATACTTTATTATCAGTGATATTTTGATGAAACTATTATCAGCAAGAACCTTGCAATATTATTTTCTATAGATTTTGAGTTTCAGTTTTTTGTTGACAAAGGAGAAATTAAAGGAAGTACAGGGAGCCAATCGATTTAATTTCTATAGTGAGGAAAGAGACTCAGAAAGAATTCAGGAAACTGAGAAAACATTCTTGTTACAAACTGTATCATCCATGTAGCAACACCAATAGAAGCACTGTCTAATGCTGTCCTAACCTCAACTGAACAGGTCACAATCTAATTTGCACTTGAAAATCTTGGCTAGTGAGGAAAGGATGTTCATTACAATACCCTCATTTTGTCTTTTAAAACAGGGTTTATTTATTTATTTAATTATTTATTTAACGAGCCAGGAGCCCATTTTAGAATACCATTAATATCACATCACATAATTAATCACAAGATACAAACAGTAATACCACAAAACTTGCAGCCACAAATATCACATAAAATTACAATATAAAAAAAACGTATATCAAAGAATATTTACATTGCTTTTCAAATAAAAAATTAATTGCTGTAATTATATTGTTGTAGCAACGAGACAGTTGTGGAAACGAGAAAGAGTGATCGTTGAGAGAGAGATCACAGCAGATATCTTGGAAGTGCGGTGAACCAAAGATGGACATTATTAAAGTTCTTTAGAATAAAGTGCGGTGTTTTTTTTTGCTCACTTATTCCTGAACCTAAGGGTACTTAACAATTTTGGTGTCAGAAGTGGGATAAGTGAGTGAAGATTCGCAAAACTGTAAGTGATTTATGGTGAATCTGTTATTCCTGTGGAAGAAGAGGGCATATTAGTAATGATTGCCACCAACTCTTTTGTTCTGCCAAACAGAACAACTGAAGTGGTAGCCCCAGTCCGGAACACAAGACCGGTTTGGGAAACGCCAAGTTGCCAGTGTAAGGGAGCGTAGGGTGAACAGGGTTCAAGCCACTAGAATTAAAATCTCAACCACCAAGAAAAGAAACGGAAGCCTTGTTTTGCATTTTGAATGGATAGCCTTGCTATTTTACCATCAATACGGGAATTACCGGTGATAATACAGGACATGTCTTTTACCCGACCAGTGACCCACTTATCAAACAAAGCAATGTTGGATATAGTTAGTGGAGAGCAATTCGCCATACGAGGGGAAATCTCAGTCAAGATCATCTTGGGAAGCGTAGAAATCGAAACTAAAGTGCTCGTTTCTGACATCACGGACAAATTTATATTAGGCCTGGACATCATGACAGACTTTGTGGCATGCTTTCAGAACTAGCTACTTCGAATCAGGAATGAAGAAATTTTGTTTTCATCATCTGTGTCACCAATTAAACGGATCAAAGTTCCCATAAGCAAAGACTAGAGCATTCCCCCAAATTTGAAAGTTGTGGTTGAAGCTCAATTGAAGAAGAATGCCCCAGAAGAAGGAGTGGTAATTATTGAACCAACGAAGACCAAGAATGGACTACTAATTGCCAGGAGTTTGGTCAAACTGAATAAAATGGTGACCGTAAAAGTGGCAAACTTGTCAGACAACAGAGTAATGTTGAAAAATGACGAAGAATTGGGAGTTTATGAACCTAATGTGCGAGTGACATGCTGCTATATCGAATTTGATAAGGGGAGTAACAACTAGGAAGACAAAAAAACTTGTGGATAACTTTAAGAAGACAATGAACCATGTTCCTTTGAAGGAATTAGAAAAAGTGACAGAGTTTATTGCAAAGGAAGCCGTTCTTTTTGCTACTTACAAAATCACGGGCCGAACGAATCTGGTACAACATCGGATTAAGATTGAGAGAACACAACCACCTCGACAAGTTCCATTTGCAAAACAGCACAAATTGTACAAGACCATTCAGAGCATGTTGGAGGATGAAGTGATCAAAGAATCCTATAGTCCATGTTCATCTCTGGTAGTGTTGGTCACAAAAAAGGACGGATCTATGTGATTCTGTGTAGACTATAGGATACTGAACGTCGTCACCAAGAAAGACAGTTTTCCACTACCTCAGACTGATGACATTCTCAATATGTTATCTGGGGCAAAATGGTTTTCAATGCTGGATCTGAAGAGTGGCTATTGGCAGGTTGAAATGCGCAAAGATAAAGAGAAGACAGCGTTTTCTGCAGGAAAGGGGCTATATCAATTCAACATGATGTCCTTTGGTTTATGCAATTCCCCAGCTACATTCGAAAGACTGATGGAGTTGGTTCTAAGAGGTCTCACGTGGGAAACATGCCTAGTGTAAAGGAATAACAAGTGTGAAAAATAGCGACACGACTGGGACTAGTCGTGTCGCTGAGTCCCAGTCGTATCGCTATTTTTCTCACTTGTTATTCCTTTGGGATTTCCGTAGGTTTTCAACCTACTAAGATACCTTCCTTTCCTTTAATCCTTGTGATTTCCTTGGGGGGAAAAACCTCAATAATACCTGGTTTGTGAGTAGGCTGCCTCTGTGAGGACCTCGGACGGCAGGTTGTGCCACTATGTGGAGACTGTCCGTCTTGCTCACAAAGCATTCCCTTAACAGTGTGAGAGAGACGCGGCATGGTAGTTCAGTGGTTAGAATACCTGCCCGGAAAGTGGGAGACCTGGGTTCGAGTCCCAGTCGTGTCGCTATTTTTCACACTTGTTATTCCTTTGGGATTTCCGTAGGTTTTCAACCTACTAAGATACCTTCCTTTCCTTTAATCCATGCCTAGTGTACTTGGATGATTATTGGGAGGGATTTTGACGAGCATCTTGTCAACTTGAAGAATGTATTTGGAAGACTTATAAATGCTCACCTCCAGCTGAATCCGAAGAAATGTTCACTGTTTCAAGAGAGAATCAGTTTTCTGGGACATGTAGTTTCATCTGCTGGAATAGAGATGGATGCATTCAAAATCCAGGACGTAAAGGAATGGTGCCAACCAAAGAAAAAACACCAAATCAAAAGTTTCTTGGGACTGTGAAGTTACTATCGACGATTCGTAAAGGACTTCTGACGAATTGCCAAGCCATTGCATGGCTTAACGGAAAAGAACGGACCATTCATTTGGACAATCTAATGCAGCCAAGCATTCCATGAATTAAAGCAACAACTGATTACAGCACTAATTTTGGCTTATCCAGTGGATAACAGCCCTTTTGTGTTGAACACTGATGTTTCCCATCATGAAATTGGTGCAGTTCTTTCCCAAATACAAAATGACTAAGAAACGGTCATCGCTTATTTCATCAAGACTTTGGGAAAGGCAGAAAGGAATTACTGCACAACGAGGAAGGAGCTTCTTGCAATTGTGAAGGCAGTGGACCATTTTCATACTTTCCTCTATGGAAGGAAGTTCCTCATTCAGACGGACCATTCTGCTGTACAGTGGCTGCTGAGGTTCAAGAACCCTGAAGGCCAATTAGCTCACTGGTTGGAGAAGTTGCAAACTTACGAGTTTGAAATCTAATATCACAGAGGTAAAAGCCACAACAATGCTGATGCCCTGTCAAGAAGACGCTGCACAGAAAAGTCAGGCAAATTTTGTACTCTGCAAGAAGCAAAAGAAGATGCTGAGAATAGGGAAGTGTTCAACAGAATAACAATTAAAATATTTACGGGAATGGACTCAGAAGTTACCAAGGACACTGTGGCTCAGAAACAGTGAGACAACCCAGACTTAGAAATTGTCAGACAATGGTTAGACAACAGACATCGACCAAGCTGGCAGGAAATCTCGAGATATGGACCAACTGGTCGCAGTAGGACTCCTTGAGCTTGTGTGAAGACGTGATCATCCGGTAGTGGGAAAGTGTAGATGGAAAAACTGTCTCCAATCAGACCATCTTCCCTCGGGGTCTAGTGGGTGCCGTGCTAACAGAGCTTCACAACAATCGAACTGGAGGTCATTTTGGTGTCAACAGGACATTGGCATGACTAAGAGACCAATTCAATTGGATAAACTGTCGGGAAATTGTAGAGCAGTGGTGCAAACGATGTGATTTGTGTGCATCAAAAAAGGGTCCAAGAACTAAATCACGTGGAAAAATGGTGCAATATATTTCGGGAGCACCGTGGGAATGCATAGCGGTGGATATTTTGGGTCCATTTCCAATGACGGAATCCTGAAACAGATACCTTATGGTGGCAATGGACTACTTCTCAAAGTGGCCGGAGATTGTTCCACTTCCGAGTCAAGAGGCAGCTATAGTAGGTGAAGCCTTGCTGGAGCATGTAATATGCCACCACCAAGTGCCCTTGGAAGTTTCCACTGATCAAGAACGAAATTTTGATTTCAGAATTATGGAAGCATTTGATGGATAAATTGGGAGTCAGGAAGACCAGGACTACACCTCTACATCCTCAGTCGGATGGCATGGTGGAAAGACAACCGCGCCGTGAATCAGTACATATCAATGTTTGTAGACCAGAACCAACGAAATTGGGACAGTTTGATGACACTTTTCTTGTTGGCATATAGAAGTTCCCGACATGTAGCTACAGGTTACACTCCTAAAATGCTTTTGACCGGGAGAGAGACTCCCCTTGACTTTGATTGTCTGCATACCAACCACTGAAGAGAAGGACCGACAAGTTGTACTTCCGGAATGTCAGTCAGCTAGTAGATCGGTTAAGAGTCACCCACAATTTTGCCAGAGATAAGCTGAAGATGTGCAGTGACAGGACAAAGATGAGACTTGACCAGTCACCCCTATGAGGAAGGCAACTTTGTGTGGTTGTATCAACCCCAGAGAAGAAGGGGACTAAGTCCAAAGCTGCAGAGATCTTGGGATGGGCCATACAGAGTTATGAAGCTGATCAACGACATCGTGTATAGGATCCAATTAACGCCTAAGACGAAACCGAAGGTGGTTCATATGGAACGGCTAAGTCCATATAGAGGGAGAGACACATCATGTTAAACATCTGGCAGCACTATTCGGGATGAATAGCATTTATAGAAGAGGGCAGTTTTGTAGCAACGAGACAGTTGTGGAAACGAAAAAGAGTGATTGTTGAGGGAGAGATCGCGGCTGACATAAGTTCTTTAGAATAAAGTACAGTGTTTTTTTTGCTCTATTATCCCTGAACCTAAGGGTACGTATCAATATAAAAAAATGTCTATTGAATTTGGAAGGTTATTTGCTCTTCTCATCATTCTAGCAGTAGGCAAATTATAAAGGTAATGATTGTGATAAAAGTTAACATTAAATAATTTATTCTTCTAGAATTACAAGGAGGAACATTGAAATTTACTGTTTGCAAAATATAGGGACAATCAATGACAGAATGTACTACCGTATTTTCTGGTAGATAACCCATTTGTTATCTATACAAAAAATATAGAAAAATGATAAATATAATAGTGATAACAGAAAATCTCGTTTCATTGAATATCTTGAATATTGAACTCGGAAACAAATGACTAAACAACACACATCATATATCACGGAAGTCATGGAGTATATACTCACCTACTAGGGCAATTTTATTTCAACCAACATATTGTAAATGTTAACGTAATCAAATAATTCCATTCAAAATACAAGAGTAATTATCATAAATATTACACTAGTGAAAAAAAATTCTCGTCAACATAATAACAACTTTGAAATACGCGTTATCAATGCATTTATCACAGAAGAAATTTTTGAAATGCGTGTTATCTAGTAGGTGCGTGTTATTCACCAGAAAATACGGTAATAATCTATAAAGAAATAAAAGTTCATGAAGGTTTCTGCATTGTTGAAGCATTGGAAGACCTAATTGATACATCATGTCAGAATAGGGAATACTATCAGTGGGGTAATGAAGTTTGACAGTGACCTAACGGATGAACTTTCTTTGAATATTTTCAAGTTTAGCTTGATATGTTGCCTGATGTGGGGACCATATGCATAAAGCATATTCCAAGGAGGAGCATACAAGAGAACAATACAGAGGCTAAAACGCATGAATGTTTCGAAAGTCACTAGTGCCTCTGTGAAGAAAACCTAACATTTTAAAAGTCCTACGTATAACAAAATCTATATGTGGGGAGAAATTCAATTTATAATCAAAATAGACACCTAGGTCTTTTATCCCAATCACCCTTTCAAGTTTTTTAGAATCAATATGGTAATCAATGTGTATAGGCTCATAAATCCTACTAAATGTTAGGACTTTGCATTTACCAATATATAAATCCATCGGGTTATTGACGCACCAATTACTAAGTCTAATAAGCTGAGCTTGAAGGAAGTGACAGTCTTTCATAGTGTCAATGATCTGATATAATTTTAAGTCATCAGCAAAAAGAAGGAAGTAATTGGGTTTAATAATTTCAGCAATATCCTTTATAAAAAAATAAAAAGAGCAATTGACCCAGATGAGATCCTTGAGAAAACTTTCCCATCTCTTCAATGGTTCATTGTCAGTCTTCAAGCACAAGTACACAAATTTTGTTGAAACTCGACAAGTTGACAGAGGTCCATAACAAGGTTTGTAATCAATCAACATCTCATCAAATGAGAAAACCACTCTTATACTTAAGGTTTCCCATAGCACTGTCCTTGTAAGCTGTGTTTAATATTACAACAGTTTCTGTGGCAGGAAAAAAAACTAGCATGCAATAATAGCTGCACGCTATTCTCTTAAATTAACCTTTACAAGATTTATGCTAAACTGCTTTTACAAATGAATTCACTGTTGCTAGAGAGAACCTTCCTTGGCGATGTCACTAGGTACACCAACTCAGAGTGAGTTGCTGAAGCTTGCCTTGCTGGAAAATGTGCATCACAAAATCTCCTCCTAGGGCAGCACTATTCTAGTTTTTTTTTTACTACCACATATACTAGGGTGTCCCAAAAAATCAGCTTTTTTTTTTTAACGCATACCCTCTTACTTTATTTATACAATGTCAAAACAATTGTGAATAAAATTTCATAAACGTAGGACCTCGGCAACCTGTGCCGACTAGTATTGAAACATGTCAGTACTTGGTAAGTAAGGTGTCACTGAAAACCTTTCATATGTTAATGCGATTTTAGCAAAAAAAACATTGTAAAAGGTGTGTAAATAAAACAACTCATCTTCTGATTCAAATGATAATAACATGCATTTAAAAGAAGATTTTCCGACTCTGATCGAAAACATACAACCTGGAACCAGTAAAACAACTCTGCAGAAAAATTTCATTATTCCAAAATTAGCAGCAGTGCTAGATAGGTGTCAGTTAAGTATGAGAGATTGTGTTTATTCTTGAAGCTATCATTGAGGCACTTGGATATAATACTTATGAATTTCCTTTAAGTTAGTCCTCGATTCAATGAATTTGTATGGAAAAATGGAAAGAGCATGCAGAAGCATTAAAATTAATTTTCAAAATGAGGTACCAGATGTTCTGACTTCACTGGGATGGCAAATTGTTGCCTGCTTTAGATGCTTGGAAAATCAAAAGAATGTCTTCTGATAGTTATCTTATATGTAAATAAAGAACAACTTATTGCCCTGCCAAGGTTGGAAAGTTCTTCAGGAATCAGACATGTGCAGGCTATTTGTAATGCGATTGTAGACTAGAATCTCGAAGATAAGGTGCAATTTTTTGTTGTGATACTGCGGCTTCAAATACACATCATATCAATGGTGCCTGTGTGCTTCTTGAACAAAAACATAATAGAGATATACTTACTTACAAACAAAATCTTTTGTGTATGAATTGGTCTTAAATAGTGTGTTCGAAGTAAAAATTAGTCAAGTGACAACAAATCCTGATATTCCACTGTTCAAAAAGTTCCAAGATAACTGGAAATTTTACATGTTTGGCATTGAGTCTGCATGTGTTACCATAATTCAATCACAATAATATTTATTATGTGAGTTATTAAGGTCTAACAGAAAAAATATAGAGGGTATGTGCATTTGATTTCACAAAAAAAAATTTTCCCTTATCTCTTGGGACACCCTAACATATACCCATTCTCTTCTGTATTTTTTTATCCCACATATACCCATTCTCTTCTACACTGTACCTGGCAAAGATCATCTTTGTAGCCTCTGGGTCCAACGTTTCTGTAATTCCTTAGGTGTTTGCACATAAGCCAGACATAAGAAGATGACTAAGATTACCTTCTTTCTAGACTCCATCTCTGGGGTCTTGTTTGGAATTGCCCTACTTGGAGATAGATTTTTCAATAAAATGGCTGTATCCACAGCCTCTGCCCAAAATCTCCTTCCAAGTCCGGCAGCTTGGAGCAGATTTTCTTTATGATTGTCCTAGTTGTACGTTCAGCAGCTCCATTCTGCTGTGGTGTGTATGGTGTAGTCCTTTGATGCTAAATTCTATCTTTGTAGTAAATACTCTTTGAACTCCATTGCAGCGCTCAGAACCATTATCAGTCTGAAAGTTGACAATATGGCCTCCTGTTTAATTTTCTACAGCTGATCTTAATCCTGAAAATAAATAAAAGGATTTTATTGCATTTAAGAGAACTTTCTACACAGTAACAGATTTAAAGCTATACATTTTATACAAATACTATCTTTCTTTCAAAATAAGACACTGACTCCATCTTGAACTCATAGGCAGGTTTATAGAAGTAGTTTTAGCATTTTCTTGACAGTAATCTATAAAATCTTTCATAAATAAATTGTCAAGTTTCAAGTACAGTAGAGTGCATGAAAGAGTTTAATCAATGTGGGTTTCATAAGATTAAGGATACATGAGACAATCCCCCGTCCATTATCACTGAATATGCTGGCGAGTTAACAGTACATAAAAATGTGTCTTCTCACTGTGTAGTCGATTTGTACCAAATGTATAATCTTCAAAATAAATTAATGGAAGTGAAGTAACATTCTCACCTTTGATAATTGGTTCAAATATCTGTTCAATCAAAAACATAAAGCTATAGTACTAGCAGTATCTACAATGCATATTAGGTTGTGACTATCAGCAAATTGAATTTTGAAAAGCATTTGTTTTTATTTTATTGAGTTAGCCAAATGCTATCTTTCCTCTTCCTTATAATAAGTGTGTTGGTTCCATCCAAGCTGGGTTCCTGAGTGCTTGCCTAATATTTTCTTAAGTGCTGCCTTACCAATCTAAGGGAGAACTATAAATTTCTTGGCATATTAGGATGAGACCAAAAGAGTTTTCGTAATTTCTTTTTGTGTGAAATATAGTCACCAGTACATGAATAGATATTCCAGTGCTAATTTGTCAGTTTCAAAAATATAATTGCAAATTATATGTCTGTATTCATATTTCAAGATCCTTGTGTAGCAACGTAATCAAAGTAGAAAAATTCTGGGCTAATAATTTTAAATTATAGTTTCATGGAGTATATCCTATTAATAATGATTTAATGTTCTAAGGAGAAAAGACTTAAAGAAATGTGTGGATTGATATTTTACAATTATAGCATACATTTTCTCAGCATTTAAACAATTTACTGGCAATATCTTACTATTTTTACAGGTGGATGTAGTCTTTGATGATAGAGATGATGGCTTTATTTCAGCCCTAGCATCTCTTACTTCATCATCTAAGAGACCCTTTATTCTTGAGGTGCATGCATCAGAACCTCTGAAGATGGGATCTAATAACAACCTACTTCTGCAGGAAACTCTAATCAGATCAAGTCCACATCTGAACACCCTACTTGCCAAACAGTCCACATATCCCCTACTTCTACCATTTCAGCTTACTCCAAAGAATGTTAATGCTGGTAAATAATCTCTAATGATTTCATTTATTACTTAAGTATGGAATTTATATTGTGTAATTATAAATTATTCAAATTTTGTAACTTCCAAGTATGATTTAATATACCCTTTTCATTCCAATGTGTGGTCTACCAACCATCTACTGAAAAACTAGAGAAATGTTTTTCTTGGCTTAGAAAATAAATTATTTTCAGGCCTTCAAGACACTCTTATTATCCAGACAATCAAATCCAAGTCATATTAACTCCAACTCATAATTATGGTGGTAGATCACATACTGGTCAATACATGACATATTGGAAGATTACCCAAATTTCAATGCAACTTAGAAATATTTCATAATGAGAGAGGAAACTATGTTTTACATCAAACATTGAACTTATACTTCAGTGTGTGTTATTGTTTTCCATAAATCTTTGTAAAATTATTAATTATTTAAATATTCATGTGCAAATATAAATTTTTATTTTATTGTACTATCCTTCATTAAAATTACTTTTACACATTTCTGTGTGGAATTCGTACTTATCTCTTGGAAAATACTGTAAATATTAGAAGGAAATTTTAGTTGCCCTGTTAGCTGACAAATTATCAATTGTCATCTAATTAAGAGTTACACCAAGGATGAACGAACTTGAAATAGATCAAGACATCTAACTGGAAAATAGAAGCCCTGGTCCCGTCTGACTTTTTTCATGTCTGTTTTTCATTGGTGCATGCCTTTTATGTGCAAAGTTACCTTTCACCCTTTTCCTTCCATGAAATTAACTCTCCAACTGCCAGACCAATGGTGGCTGCTATCTCCTATCCAATGCATGAGCTTTATGACCAGTTAGTGTGATCCACAGTTAAATGCTACTAAGTCCATAATTTAGTGGAAGGAGTTTTAAGGAATAATAGGTGTGAAAAATAGCAACATGACTGGAACTCAAACCCAGCTACCATGCCAACAATTCAGTGGTTAGAATACCCACCCGGAAAGTGGGAGACCTGAGTTTGAGCCACAGTCATGTTGCTATTTTTCACACTTGTTATTCCTTAGTTTCTGCCGGATGGCTCTTCTGGGTTATTCACCTTTCCCTAATTCCTGGAAGGAGTTTTGTTGATATCTCATCATCTTTGCTCATGTCATAAGTTTTGGATGTTGCGACCAAGGTTTGGTGATAAAAATCTTCCATCTTTTTAAAGATAACTTCCATTATCATAAGATGCTTGTTGGTATGGGGTGTACATGCGATACATGGGATCATAAAATGTGTCATGTCCCTGACTTTGCTTTTTGTGTCTCAGAATAACCTAATTTTAATTCTTTGTCAGCCCATCCAAAATGCCACTGTGTGTTAGGTTACTGTTGAACATCATTGTAAAGTGTTATCCAAAATTAAAGAAACACTTGGTGACAAGGTATAGTGGGGAGATCTCAAACTCTTTGGAGGAATGCTACTTCAGGAGGAGGAGGAGCTACTTTGGCAACATTGGCAAGCAGAGGAAGGGAGTGTGTACTCTTAGGGAAGGGAAAAGGGTTGGTGAGGGCATTAAGGGAATTGTGAAAGAATTGTGCCTGCCCAGGGTGTGGCAGAATAGTGAAGAAGTTCTAAAAAGGAATGTGTTGAAGGAGATCCTTTATAGGGGGCTTGTCAGATATTACTGTATTTATCAGCATACATTTATGATTTTCACTCATTGAGTTATCTGAATTAGCTCCAAGCTTTTTACATCGAATGTCATTTTTTTACTAAATTTTCCTTCTTAAAAATATGGTGCGTGGTGTGCGCCAATAAATATGGTAATTTCTGACAAGCCCCCCAAGAAGGATCTCCTTTTGCACATAAGAAAATTCTTATTTTGGAACTTGCTATTCTACCATACGTCGAGCAGGTGCAATTCTTTCAAGATACCCTTACCGCCCTCACTGACCCTTCCGCATCCCTAAGCATATGTATGATAAGTACCTGTGTTTAGCGAATAATGGCACCACTGACACAAAATGTGTATGCCATAATGTAACGCCATCTTTAGATATATGACTCAAAATTTCAGATAGATTAATCAAGTAGTTTTGTTTTGATAGCTGTTGAAAGTAGTCAAGTTCGTGTTTGCTTGCCACCATGGAGAAAGAGCAGAATCGATCAGTGATTCGATTTCTTTTTTTGGGGAGACATGTGAGAAAATCAAGGTGAAGTTGCATGCTGTTTATAAGGACCATGCACCTTTGATGACTACCATAAGGTATTGGTTTAATGACTTCAAGGGTGGCCGAACATCCGTTTTTGATGAAGAGTGCTTAGGCCGTCCAATTGAGGTGACTACAGAGGATATGGTTAACAAAGTCCATGATATCATGCTAACAGATCGTCATGTGAAGATCAGAGAGATTGTTGACATTGTAAACATCTCAATTGAACGCATACAAAGTATCCTACACAAAAAATTGGGCATGAGAAAGCTATCGGCAAGATGGGTGCCACGTTTGCTCACAGTGGAGCAAAAATGGAATCGCATGACGACTTCATAGCACTTTTTGGACATGTTTAAGCACAATCGGAAAGTTTCTATGTTGTTTTGTGACTGTTGTCGAAATATGGATCCATTACTATGCACCAGAAATGAAAGAACAGTCAAAACAGTGGATTTCACCCGGCGAACCTGCTCCAAAGAAGCAAAATACGGTTCCATTGGCAGGAAAAGTCATGGCCTCTGTTTTCTGTGATTTGCGAGGCATCATATTCACCGACTATTGGAAGAAGGGAAGGACAATCATGGGGCAGTACTATGCTGATTTACTGGACCAATTCGATGCTGAATTGGGGGAAAAACGGCCCCATTCGGCAAAGAAAAAAAGTGCTCTTCCGTCATGCCAACACACCAGCTCACTCATCTGCAATCGCCGCAGCAAAACTGGTTGAATTATGGTATGAATTGCTACCCCATCCATGCTATCCTCCAGATTTGGCCCCATGCAATTTCTTTTTGTTTGCAAACATGAAAATATGGCTTGGGGAAAGCAATTCATGTCAAACAAGGAAGTCATTGCCACAACAGAGGCCTATTTTGCGGAGTTTGACAAAACATATTTTTTGGATGGCTAGAAAAAGTTAGAATATCGCTGGACTAAATGTATTGAGTTGAAAAGAGACTATATTGAGAAATAAATCTAAAAGAAGTTAAAAAAATGCTTTTTCTTGCCTAACACAGGTACTTATTATACAGCCCTCGAATACCGCCTTCCTCTGCTTGCCAGTGTTGCCGTAGGTGCTGTAAGCGCTTTCCAAAAATAGTATGAGACCTTCCCACTATACCATGCCACCAAGTGTTGCTTTAATTTTGGATACCACGGTAAATATGTGTAAAGTAAGCGTATTCTATTCCTCTCTCCGGGTGATGGCTGCATACTCAAAAACTGGTCATGTTTTTTTCCATATTTTGGTGGAAAATTGGTTTTTAGCATGTTTTTGTATTAATATGTTCAACCTGCCTCATATTACGTATCAGATAAGTAGATGTAGCTGTGACTCACCAGTAACCCATGCCTAGTAGAACATGTTAAAATAGAATGCCTTTTACCTGATATCTTTCCTTAGTCATCATTGAAAATTTTACTGGAAGCCAAATCTTATTCAATCATATATATATACAGCTAATGTCTGTCCGTCCACCTATTTATCTCAGAAATGGCTTGACATAGAGATCTGAAACAAACTGCATTCTGTTTCTATGATACTGAAACCCCCAGGAAACCCAAGAGCCCATAAGAGATGAACGTAAATTACATTTTCATGACTTGCAGAGGTTGTTTCTTCTGCAAAATTAAATTAGAAACATTAGTCCTACGAAATTGAGACAAGTGTCACAAGAAAGGAAAATAATCATATAATCTTATTTTAGTCATGAATCATTCATTTAATTTTGAAATTGCGATAACTAAAATACATGGAAAATTCATAAAATTTTTCTGAAATAAACAACCCATCCCTTTGGCGACCAAGGCAATTGTTGAACCTTGATTTCATGAGTTATCCCATATAAATGCACAAGGATAATCAGTTAGTATACTTTTCCATAAGAAATGTATGTAAAATAGGTTTTCGTTACCTGCAGAGGTTATTACTCTAACAAAATTAAATTAGAGACAATGGTCCTACAAAATTGAGACAAGTGTCACAAGAAAGAAAAATTATCCAATATTCTTATGTTAGTCGTGAAATATTGATATAATCTGAATTTCGAGGATTTTGATAAAACACACGGAAATTTTGTAAAATTTTTGGGAAATAAACAACCCAACCCTTTGACGACTAAGGTCATTGTTGAATGTTGATTTCATGAATTATCTCATATAAGTGCGCAGGGATAATCAGTTCTTATAATTTTTATAAGAAATTTACATAAAGTAAGTAGGTTTTCATGACTTGAAAACAGTAGAATAAATATTATAAATAATGGTAAGAAATATATTGAGTTATTATGATCTTACAGCGGAATGTATCTGGCTTGGGAAGGCCAGGTATATACAATGATAAATATACTCTTAAACTAAATTAAGTTCTGTCATGCTTGATGGGGCGCTTACTAGTATAAATATAATAGTCGTATCTAGATACTGAAAATCAAGAAATTCATTGAATATCGATTTTCATGTGTTTATCTGAATAGAAATTTAAGTAATCATACATTCTTGTGTAAAAGGGGCATAATAATCCCTTTTCCATGTTGATTTGAAGGAGGGTATTGCCCCTCTTGATCACATTCATTCAATTCTTTTCCTATACAAATGGATGCAATGTGGAAATTTTAAAGAAATTTCAAGTTAATTTTATATTTTGTTAATTATTGAAGTTTATGATTTTAGTATACCTTTTATAGGGCATCTTTTGTCAAAGACATGTTCAATTTTCCATGTGATGTGGATGTTTTCTTTTCTTTCCTTCTCTTCTCTTCTGAATAATAATTAATTCCAGGTTATTTATGATTTCCAGTGCACAGTTTTTCTTCCAAAGATGTATTAAAAAATGCTAGCAATGATGTTTATAAATGAATTCTCATTCATTGATTGTTCATTGACATCTGTGATGTTCCTTTGATTTTTCTACTTATCTTACTTCATAACATTTAAACTAATGCAGTTTGGTGTTAATTCTAAAGACCATATATTTATAGGTTTTATTATCTTCCAAATGTATTTATCTCATTTATCTTTTAGCCTTTTATAAATCAGTCGTATCACATGTTATCTCTCTTTTTTTCTTCACTTTCAGAAGCTTTTCTGCGTGTGATTTGTCTTAGTGAAGGAGTGTGGGTCAGCAAGCAATGGTGTGAATGCATCTTCAGTAAATCATTAGGTGATTTTCGACATGCTTTACAGCAAGCTCACTTCTGGGCAGGAAGTGTAGCCAGAGCAAATATTTTACATGAAGGTACAACCAGATATTCTGATGATGTTTTGGAAGACATCAAGCCAGCCAAACATATTGAGTTTTATCAAGATAATAAAATTGTTGCTAACCCTTGTGGATGCAAAAATACTCGCAACTGTTCATATCCTTATTCATGGATGTTTAAGGATTACATAAAACAACTTTGGTTGAACTTGGATGGGATTGTGAATCAAAGAAAAGCAAATACATTGATAAAAGGTAAGTAATTAAACTCAGACATCTATTAAACATTCAATTTCTCCCATGGTAGTGGCTTTTTATCATATTTCCAACACCAGAGTAATAGATTTGAAAGAATCTTGTTGAGGATACTATTTTCAACCCAATATTTTGTTGAGAATTTAACTATTGAATACTAATAATATATATAAAAAGCAAATTTCTGTCCGTCCTCCTATTTATCTCAGAAACGGCTTGACTTAGAGTTCCGAAACAAACTGCATTGTGTTTCTATGATGCTGAAACCCACAGGAAAACTATTCTAATCTCTGTAAAGGCCCGGGTTCGAACCCAGGAGCACAAAATACGTTTCCATAAGAGATGTAAGTAAATTACATTTTCATGACTTGCAAAGGTTTTTTCTTTTACAAAATTAAATTAGAAACAATGGTCGTATGAAATTGAGACAAGTGCCAAAAGAAAGGAAAATGATCATAAAATCTTATTTTAGTTGTGAATCATTCATATACGTAATTTCGAAATTGTGAGAACTTTGATAAAACAGACGGAAAATTCATAATTTTTTGAGAAATAAACAACCCATCCCTTTGAGGACTAAGGCCATTGTTTAATGTTGATTTCATGAATTATTCCATATAAGTGTACGGGGATAATAAGTTCTTATAATTTTTATAAGAAATTTACGTAAAGTAGGTTTTCATGACGTGAAAACAGAGGAATAAATATTATAAATAATGGTAAGAAATATATTGAGTTATTATGATCTTACGNTGAAATTGTAATCCGACGGCCTATCGACACAACTCCAAAATTTCAAAAACACATTACACAGTTTTGTAAAAACTGCCAACAAATGTTTTCCTATATCAAGGCCTTCGCTACTGATTTCCATTTGTAAAGATATTGAGATTCAGTATGGATAAAATTAACTCGGCAATTTGCATAACAAAGCAGTTCATAGCTAGTTACTTTGAAAGAGATGATTTTATAAAAAAGAGTCACGAGAGCGCTTAAGAGATTAGATTAATGATCCATTGGATGTAGTATAAAATATTTATAAGAAGAAGAGCGGGCAGTATCTGAAAATTTGCTTAAGGAGTTGATAGACTAATCTCTTATAAACAGTAATCTCTAAGAAGCTCTAATCTCTAATAAACACTAATCTCTAATAGATTAATCTATCGACTGATGGTAACAATAGCACCATACTAACATAAAACCCTGAGAGTAGGTCGAATTCTCATCATTTTCTTCAGTAAATTTACTAGAGTTACTTAAAGGAATTAATCGCCAAATACTCAATATTATTATTCAGGTGAATTTACCACCTTTCTCCTTCGAAAAAGCGTCCTCCCAACCTCTCCAATTAAATCCTTATGCCCGAACCATCTAAGAGTTATTTGTTCCTTTTCCTTATTCTTGAGTGTTCCATAGCTGATAAAGCTATTTATTTATTTAACTCTTGACAGGCACAATCGATTCGTTTCGCGTGAAATTTCAGAGGGCGAGAAACCTTTTGAGACCATTAATAACGGAGTGGCTCAAAGGAGAGCCATTTAAGGGGAAACTAATCAAGTCCGATAATTCCTCTGGAGCATTAACACTTCTACACTTTGCTTTTATGGCTCTAATTGCGAGCACATTACCTATATTGAAATGATAAGCAAGATCCAAAATCGACTAAATTTTGGAAAATATCATGGTGCAGCTGAAGTAGAGTCAAATCACGCAATACAAGGAGACATGAAACATGAGAGCTCCAAGTAAATTGTCACAAAAGCAATTGGAAAAATTTTGCAAACATTTTTTAGAAATCGTCTCAGATTTAAAATAGTAACGGAAAAATGCTAAGCACTCTCTTTGTTTGATATTTGTCGTTACGTCGTTGGCAAACTCAAAAATTACCAATCACCAATGTCGCCCAAATTTTCGGCGAATAAAGATGAGAGGATGCGATTATTTATAAATAACGCTTTTACGAAAACATTCGCGACATCTCAAGTACAAACTAAATGGCCCACATTTCACGAACTGAATCAATTTGCCTCGACTGGTAAAAACTATTTGCCAAATTTATCTCCACCATCGTAAGAACTGCAACTGAAATAGCCAACCGCAGAAAATAAATGCCATCATAGATTTGCCGAATTTTAAACCCAAGAATAATCGGTTAAGGTTATTTAATATTAATAAAAAAATTTACCGGCGATTATTATCTCACATATAATTTGAATTTTTGAACTTTATGATCAAATTCACAATGCAATTGTTTGATTTTAATACCGTCTGATAGTTTTAACTTTTAGATATTTGTGTCTTTGAATACGACGGAGAGGAAATTCCGTTTTTTCGAGGAACCGAGAATTTGATATTTCGCTTTAAGTTGGTAACTCGGAATGACACGTTGTCCGCGTGAGGAATAACTTTTTATTATTATTAGAAAAAATTAATATGATAGAAATAGTATAAATAAACGGGTGAAATATACGGGTGAAACTGCATAGAAAAACTTAGCCTCTAGACTGAAAGATCCAACGTATTTAGGAAAAAACGATCAAAGTTCGATCTTTTACTAAAAGAAAAGACGTCGGAAAATTTTCATTTCTAAACAGATCCGTATTGGATTGGAACACGTTGCCCGAAGAAGTTTTCAATCCCTTCCACCAAGGACCAGATATATACGATAATAGATATATTTTTAAACTAAATTAAGTCCCGTCATGCTTGACGGGGGCATTTACTAGTTGAGTATAATGAATATTGCTACCAAGATCTTGGATAGAAGTCTGTGGGTTTCTCATTGCAGAGATGGAAACGGAGGAAAGATTTGGGCTAATGACCTTGCCATCCTATGATAGTTCATTGATAGTATTATGTAGTACTGGTGATCTCAACTTAATAGAGGAAAAAATTATTCATGTGGTGAAAGTTGAATCCTTAACACACTGTAATTATAAAGTGAAGCATATCTGTATACTTAAAAATACCACATACATGAATATCCAATAAGTTTCGAAGATTTACCACATTTTCTACCTTTTCTTGTCTGTAACTTAAATATTGAAGTCCTTCCTCTTGTTAATCAAGTATAAGTTGAATTGAACTGTTTCTTATCTTCTGTAAAACAATATTCTCTGTCCAATGATTTCTTAAAAGAGAACCTATTCTTCTTTGTATTTTTGGTAAATAATGAAATATACATTCCTTGCAAATTTCTTAATGGTAGATATGATCAAATATTCAAANTGCTATATTCCTGTATTTTATATATTACAGTTATAAATGACCAGTATTAAAGCTGCAAACAAATATATTGAACAGACTTGAAAGTGAAATATATTCAAACCCATGGCTGCATTTGGAAGTTGCATTTTAGAAAAACTCCATTAATGTACTTCTCACATTCCCTTACATTAGGCTTAAGGAAGAAGCGGCAGCATACGTTTGTTCTCCAACCCATTTGCTAAATAATTTTGGTGGGAAGGCTATAAAGATGCCCTTCCAAGGAAAAGGGCTTTGTTCCTCCACTCTCTGCCACTAACTCAGGGTGGGGATATTCCAGATTTATTTGTTAAACTTTCCAAAGGGTCTCATTGTTAGCAGGTTTAACATGCTAATTATGGAAACAAATGCCACCTGAGGTGGTTGCTGCATCACCTCACCCATGGCCATGGCCCTGTGTTTGAGTGTGTCACGCCAGTGATACAAGTTCCCAAAAATGTATTTGTGATTAATTATATGTAAATTATTTGCAGTTGATGATAGATGCCCCTTAGATTTAGTTTATCTTGTTCTTAAGGAAAACATAACCGTATATCTTTCCAAAGGATATTATTATGCTAAACATTCTATTTTCAATTTCCAATGAGAGCATGTTGTTTGTATCACACAGTTTATTGAATTTTTTCCATTTTTTTTTCAGGTCATCCAAATTATAAAGATCTTAGTAATTCCAAATCCACATCATCATGTGAGTCAAATTTCCAGAGCTCCAAAACTGACTCACGCCTGTTGACGTGTAAACAGCATAAAATGGTTGTCTCTCCAATGGAAATAGAAACAAATATACGGAATGGAAATATCTGCCTTGCTGAGGGCAAGGAATTATTAGCAGAAAACTTTTCAAGTGAAACTCAGCTCATTATGTCATGCTCACCCAAAGTCAAAGCTGGCAAAGGAAATAAAGGAAGAAAGAAAACTTCAGCAAGACGTAAATTACATATCCCTGATGATGATGCTAAGCTGAAAGATCAGGAAAATAGTGGAGGTGATGAAATACCAAAGATGAAGGATGAGGTTGAAGAGGCTCTATGCAAGAGTAAACTTCAGAGCCATGCTGGAATGAAATCTTATTTTGAAGCTCTTGACTTGCTCAGCACATGTGATGTGTTCCTCAGCAAATTTGAAGAAAGGGAAGGCAATGATTTAGGGAGAGACATGGTATTTCAGATGGGTATTCTACCAGATGTCATCAACCTGTTCATGCAAGTAACTCCATCAGAGAGTAGTCGGTGAGTCATTATTTTCCCACCAGTCTGCTATATCAGGATTGTCAAACTCATTGCTGTTCTGGAATTTTTACTACCAAGTTCAATTCATCCAGGCTGCACTAAATGTAATTACTAGCCAAACTTTCCATTGGGTATCAGCAGGGAAATGAAACTTGATAAATATTGATAGCAACTTAATGGACTATAGAAAAAAATAGATAGTTTATTTAACTAACGAGGAGGAATAACTATTTACTAAAAATGTTAATTTTGTTGATTCATTGTTAGTGAGATCATATTGATAAACAATCGTTCACTTCAAATGTTTATGTGGAATATCCAAAGGAAGAATTCAAACTAAGATTAGAAAAAAAAGATGCAGAGATTGACCAAAAGAAGTCCTCAAAAAGAATACTGATATAAATCCTCATGGTAACCCTAATGTTTTCAACACATGACAATATTTTTTGTACACCTAATTTTTTCTAACAATCACCTCAAGTCCCATAAAGGTTTCTCTTTTCTGTGCCTGCACTGATGAATGCCTTATTTCGTCTCCTTGATCATGAAAAATCATTAAGTAACTGTCCTTGTAGTATGCAAAATTGAGTTGATCAAGAACACCTCTACAACACTCCTGATTGGTTGTAAATTTGACCCCACTATTTACCACCTCTTCATATCAGTTATCAATAATCATTACCCTTACTCAAATGGATTAAAATTCCCTGTGTATTCTTATGGGGGAATGCATGAGTTCGACTTCAACAATTGCCTTAGTGGTCATCATTACTGGTTTTTTACAACCTCTAAATTTCTCAAAATGCTCATGTATTTGATTCAAATTTATGCAATTTCAAATTTTAAGCAATATTCATTAACAAAAGTAAAAATTCTTACTCTATTTCCCTTCTCTTGGTGCTTGTCTCAGTTTTGTACAGCTGCTCCTTATCATTTAATTTTCAAAAGAAATATAACTTGCAATTGATAAAAGTGAACTTAACATGCATTTCTTATGAGAAAGCTTTTACTCATCAAGCTGAACTACGGATTTTTGGAGCTTTTCTCAAACTCTAATGGTAAATGACAATTAGTTGCTGTTTTCTTTGAACAGATGTATTTATGTCTATCTTTCAAGGAACACAGTCTTTCTTGTTATCAAAATCTTCCCCATTTCATCCACTTTCCTTTCAATGTTATTAATTTTCCTGTTATCCTGTAAGAAATATGTTGGGCCATAAAATGTATGCAGTGTCCTCACAGCGTTGGGCAGAGTATAGTACCAACATCCCATCTAGCTCTGTAGCACGGATGGACAAACTCAAGTCCATTTCAGAATTCCATCTGGCCTGCAAAGCTTTTGCTGTTTCAATTCTTTTTTATACATATTTGTCCCCTGGAGAAATGATATTGGCATCAAACAGCCTACAAAATAATAATGCATGGAAATTTGGCCAGCAAAGTAAGATGTTTGTGCACACATGCTGAATAGTCTGATATGTTCTTTAGTGCTCATTAGAAGAATTTCCAGAAGTAACTGTCTGTCTCAGCAATTGCTATATTCCTGTATTTTATATATTACAGTTATAAATGACCAGTATTAAAGCTGCAAACAAATATATTGAACAGACTTGAAAGTGAAATATATTCAAACCCATGACTGCATTTGGAAGTTGCATTTTAGAAAAACTCCATTAATGTACTTCTCACATTCCCTTACATTAGGCTTAAGGAAGAAGCGGCAGCATACGTTTGTTCTCCAACCCATTTGCTAAATAATTTTGGTGGGAAGAAGGCTATAAAGATGCCCTTCCAAGGAAAAGGGCTTTGTTCCTCCACTCTCTGCCACTAACTCAGGGTGGGGATATTCCAGATTTATTTGTTCAACTTTCCAAAGGGTCTCATTGTTAGCAGGTTTAACATGCTAATTATGGAAACAAATGCCACCTGAGGTGGTTGCTGCATCACCTCACCCATGGCCATGGCCCTGTGTTTGAGTGTGTCACGCCAGTGATACATACACAATATGTTAATGAAATTTGTTAAATACCCATTGATTTATTTTAGAGGACTTATTGTTGGAAGTTCATCTACTGGTAATATCTCTCAGGTGCATAGATCTTGTTAAATGAATTTTAGAATGTAATGAAAATTTTTCTTTCAGTTTATGATTTGAGCATTGTGTAGATTTGTCCCATCCCTGAGAGATCCTTATTTCTTGATAATACAAGTAGTTAATAAAAGCAAAAGGAAATGTTTTTAATTTAATGTTAAAATTATTCAAATTTACTGAAACAATTTACTTTTATTGAAATATTGAGGATTGAAGGTAGCAATAAATGGCAGTCTTGCACTCAGAATAATTTATTCAAACAGAGCCCTATAGATACCACCTAATATAGACATCTTAAAAATGTATTGAATAATTTTATGTTGGGGTAAAATTCAAATAGGTTTTCTTTATATATATTCAAAATTAAGAATTCAGTATTTATGTTTTGTTTTATTTTTCAGTGAAATGAAAGCAAAGATGCAAAAAACAGTGTGCAGTGCATCTCAGCCACAGTTGATCCTTCCTCTTCTCCCTACTAACTGGGTCCTAAGAAACAGAATGTTAGCCCATGATGTGCTTCCTCACATAAGAGAAACCTGCAGGATCCAAAATGATCTGGCTGCTATGGGGAGAGGTAGAACACGCCACTCTACCAGACATCCAACACTGAGACAATTCGGCCCATCACTGAGAGATGCACTGTGTAGCACATTGGTTGATAATACTGCCAACATTTCTGAGGATAATTGTGTATAAACGCTATGCAATTGATTGTATTTTCATTATTACCTTGTATCTTTTTATTGGGAATGAATGTTGTCTGAGTTTTAATATTGGCATAAATTAATATATATATATTTTCTTGGCTACATATTTTTACATTAAAGTAACTTGCATATTCATGTAAAAAATAAAATCTCTTTAATTAGAGCATATTTTTTTATTTATGCCATCTTATTTATTATATTTATCTTAATTATTTATTGTAATGTAATGAGATTTGTCCCCTTTTCTGTAATGTTTTCTCTTGAGTATAGGAAATCAAGAATTATCGTAATGTTCTTAATGTGAAGATCAATCTGGATATTATTACCTTGGTATACTACAAAAGAAAACTATTTGAAACAGTCTTCATTTGTCTTAATGTCTAATTGGTTTTCAAATTTTATGCTACTGCCTCTTCTTACTTTAACTTTTGCTCAAGTATTTACTTGAAATCCCATGTTCTTTACTCCTTGCCTATTCACATAAATTGCAAAGTTACATTTTTATGCATCATGGTGGATTGTGTTTTTCCTTCTATTCTACCATAAAATGAGATTGATAACACTTGAGTGAATAATTTTTCCTAAAGTTTCATCATCATCGTTATTCTGTCCTAGGACAGGTCTCAACGGCACTGCTGTCTCCATGCATCTCTATCCTGTGCATCCTGTTTCACATTTTGGTATTTCCTTCCTTTCTTCAAATCACTTAGCATTCCATACCTCCTTCTTCCTTTTCCTCTTTTCCCATTTATCTTTCCTTTTTTTTCTTTAGGCAGATTTTCTTCTGTAGGCAGTCTGCTCTTAATATGCGGCCTATCCAGCTTGCTTTCCTTTTCCTTATACTTTTCATGATGTCTCGTTCTTCTCCAACCCTCCTCGGTACCTCTTCATTTCCAATCTTGTCTGTCCATCTTATCTTCTCCATCTTTCGCCATAGCCACATCTCAAAACTCTCCAAGTATTTTTCTTCCTTCTTTCTCAACGTCCATGTTTCAGATCCATATAATACAATGCTCCATATAAAGCACTTTGCAAATCTTTTTCTTAACTCCATCTTGATGTTCTTAGCTGTCAACAGTTCCTGGATCTTTTGGAACGTTGCCTTTCCCTGAGCAATTCTACTTCTTATTTCCTGTACACATCACCCATTAGATGTGATGGTGCTTCCCTGATATTTAAAGGTTTGCACTTGCTCAAATTCCTTCCCGTTCAACTTAATTTTTACTGGCCCATCCTTTCTTGAAACCTTCATCACTTTTGATTTTTCGATGTTTATATTCATTCCATATTCTTCTCCTTTCTTACTGATTTGCTCTATCATTTCTTGTAACATTTCTTCACTCTCTGCTATTACAGCCTGGTCGTCTGCATATTTAATAGTCTTCACTCTTTCTCCTCCTACCACTATCCCTCCATTCCCTTCCAAGGCTTCCTCTATCAGTTTGTCACCACATATGTTGTATAAAATTGGTGACAGGCAACACCCTTGTCTCACACCTCTTCCTATAGATGTCTCATTTGTCTCATCTCCTTCTATCTTCACCACAACTCTTTGACCTATGTACAGTTGTTTTATTGCCCTTCTATCTTTCTAATCCACTCCGATTTCTTTTAGAATCTGCAGTAGTTTATCCCATTTCACCCTATCAAATGCCTTCTCATAATCAATAAAGCATATGAATATCTCTCTGTTTACCTCCAATACCCTTTCGCTTAACATTCTCATGCATCCTATAGCATCCCTTGTTCCCCTTCCTCTTCGAAATCCAAATTGGTCTTCCCCCAAGTTTTCCTGTATCTTAGTCTCAATCCTCTTCATTATTATTCTAGTCATCATCTTTGCCACATGAGCTATAAAACTGATTGTACCGAACTCTTTGCAGGCTTGAGCATTACTTTTCTTAGGCAGGGGCATCATTATAGTTTTTAAGAAGTCATCAGGCCACTCTCCTGTATCATATATCTTGTTAACAAGATCAGTGAGCCTACCAATTGCATTTTCCCCTAAGGTCTTCAATACCTCTGCTGGGATTCCATCAGAGCCCACTGTCTTCTTGTCCCTTAGGTCTTTTATCACTCTCTTAACTTCATCTTTCAAAATCCTTGGACCCTTAGAATCTTCCTCACATGTCCTCTCATCCTCTAGATCTATTCTTCCATTGAAATCATGTGTACAGTACAATTCTTCTATGTACTCCTTCCACATAACCTTAATCTCTTCCTCATTTGTTGTTACTGTCCCATTTTTATCGATCATTCCTTTCTTACTTATCCTTCTTTTGTCCCTCTTAGTCAGACATCTTGCAGTTTTATACATTTCTTCTATTTCTCCCAGCCTTCTCCAGTTCCTATATTATGTGTTCCTCTGATTTCAACTTCTTTACGTCCCATTTCTTTTCTACCTTTCTTTTCCTTTTCACGTGCTTCAGTTTTGTCTTCAGATCTGCAATTAATAGGTTATGGTCTGAGTCTATATCAGCACCTGGAAGGGTTTTGGCATTCTTAACGCTATTTTTAAATCTTTGATTAACTAAAATAAAGTCTTTGGTATCTATTTCTATTCCCAGGACTTTTCCAGGTGTACAACCTCCACTCGTGATTCTTAAACCATGTGTTTGCCACCCATAGGTTATTCTCTGCACAGAATTCCAGCATTTTCTCTCTGTCGTTCCTGTTCCCCAGACCGTATTCCCCCACCACATTATCTCTTCTGCCTTTACCTATGACACTATTCCAGTCCCCCATTATCACAACTCTCACCTGTCCCTTTCCATTCTCTTCATATACCTGTGATAATTGTTCATACACTACCTCCATTTCCTCATCCTTTGCATCTGACGTGGGCATGTATATTTGAACGACTAGAGTATCTACTGGTTCACTCCTTATTTTGACCGCTATCACCCTCTCACTAATGGCGATCACTTTAGTAACACAATTATCTATCTCTTTCTTCATCATTATACCAACTCCTCTATTTTTGCTACTCTCTCCTTGTGTACCATCTTGTATCCATCTAATATCACAAAGTTTCATATCTGAAGATAAATGTCTTAAGGATTACTAATCATTAATTAACAATTCAGAGAACTAATTAACCCTTTCCTTCCTATCTCAGCTGAAACTGGCCAAGTTTTAAATCTCCTCTGAGATTGAAGATTGAAATACCTTGTATCTCTAGAATTGGGAGTATTAATTTGTCATTAGCTCACAAACCTAACTTTGGATAGGAAAATCAGAATAATGGAAAAGCTTTTGAAATTTTAGGATAGAGTTCATTTATCGAATTAAAATTTTCCTATCTTATAGGATTATTATATAACTCCTTTTTCCTCATGATAAGCAAGATAGCATCCCACTTGATGTAGAGGCATATCACAGCTGCATTTCTCTGAGGTTTTAATGTCTTTTGTGGCTAGAGGTCTGCATGGGCCAAACTTTTTGATACAAATTCATAATTTACTTAACTTCATTAACCCTTCAGTAATGCTGTGATATATTCTTCACTTTCAACTTTTCTTCAGTTACCTCCAACAAGGGTTAATAAAAAATATTGTTATATATCTCACCGAAAAGGCTTTTATTGGACCTAAGTAGACTGCCAGCTCTACTTGGCACGTTGGATGGACTAGAACCTAGGCATGGCTAGGTGTTAGTCCTGCCAAGCAGACCTCTACTTCCAGCTGGTGTTTGTCATTTCTTATGATTGCAGTAAGCATACTCTTTATTCTTCTATTCTTATCAAAATGTTTTTGTTGATATTGAAGCTAATGTTAATGGAAATATTTTCGGATAAGAAATTGCCAATCATTTGTTTATAAAGAACAAATCTGAAATCATTGTGTGGATCCATGATGAGAAACTGACAGAGAGTTAGTTTCTTTGTACAAAATATAGCAAAGTACAACTGCAGTGTTTACAAGTATGAATAAATATTTTCACCACTCGGTGAACAAAATTGTAGTATCTTCCCAATTGATCAGTCCTTTAACACCACCCATATATTTATTGTTAAGTATAACTGAGTATGGACAAGGAATTTGATTGTTATCTTTCCCTATTTTTCTGGGAATTGAGACACTTGAATTTAGGTCACAATTGGTTGAAAGCACACAAATGTTTAAATTATTATACCACACTGTAGGCGTTACTTTCTCTCTCGGCAAACTTTTTCTGCTTTTAAATCTTTAATTCTGAGGTCCATTCTTTATGAGTTGGTCTGGTTGGTTGGTCATATGAATACCTTTATTGTTGCATGCCCTTCCCCAAAGAGGAGGAAGCCTCTTCCTCATAAGTTTCTGTTAAACTAAAAGCAATTATGATCATCAAAGCCAATTTAATTAAGATTTATACAGAATTCCTAAGAGCAGTTCACTTGCCAGAAAGATGCAAATAAACTAGAGTACAATAAAAAAAATAGTAATTTAATTTTCATGTATTGTTTTTGTTAAGTCTCAATAATTTNAAACGGTCGTATTGAATGAAGTTGTCATGAAAATCCAACAATTACTGTACATCGTCGTCATCATAATGAGTCTTTGCCTCTCGTTTAATTCACACGCCCTAAGATTCCATATTGAAGGCGATATCCCTCAACCTACGAAAACCAATCCCTCTCTTTAGTAATACAATTCTGTCACATCATAAAATATATTAATAACATACAATATAAATTTTGAAAAACCATAACATGGATTTGAAACAACTATTTATTGCTAAGTAAGATAGTCTACCTTATCCTTATACATTATTCTGATTGTCATAAATAAAAGTCGACTTACCGTTAAAATCAGGCATTCTTAACGCATGAGGACGTCTTATTTTTCCAAATTGTCAATACAATGACAAAGAAACATTGCTGAGCCGTCCAAATTTACTATAACAATGATTGGTCCTTGTTTGTACGATTTATCTCTCTGAATTAATACAGAATTTAGCCTTATGAAACTGAATATTTTTTAGAAGTTCTGATTTCCTTTAACTGAAAATATAACAGAATTTAATTACTATGCAGACCTTCGCTTCCTTTTTACCTAACTAAGCGAGAAGTCCGCTAAAGAGTTAGCTGAAAATCCCGCCATGAACGTTAATATTAAAACAAAAGATGTAAGAGCACCGTCATTCCTTCAGGATGGCAGCCTTTGCCGGAATTACACGTGTTGTATCATAATGTTCATTTGAATCATATAATATTTTATAACCTATTGAAAACTTGATTAATTTTGGTAAGATATCGTCTAAAAGTAACTTACAGTCAGTTTAAATGACATTCGTTCTCTGATTTTGTGTTTGCTAGTAATTGAACATTCTTGCTTCTTCGAACATTATAGCGAAACAAGATGATGTCAGTCCAAAAGACCAGAGAAGTAGATGCCGTGAACCTCAGGAAAGGATCAAAAAGAAAACTACAAGAAACCACTTCTATTGAAGATGTAGATGACCAAATGGACATTCAGCCATCAACTCTTCCTGCCAAGAAAGGGAAATTGGATTACGAATTACGGAAGATTCCTGTGCCATCCCATCGATACGGACCACTCAAAGAAAATTGGATGAAGATATTTGAGCCCGTGGTTAAATACTTGAATTTACAGATACGCTTCAACTTAAAGCACAGGACGGTGGAAATAAGAACTTCCAAAGAAACTGAAGACATTGCAAACTTGCAGAAGGCAGCCGATTTTGTGAAAGCATTTGTGTGCGGTTTTACTGTCGAAGATGCCCTGGCTCTTCTACGTCTTGATGATCTATTCTTAGAATCATTCGAGGTACAGGATGTGAAGCCACTGAAAGGTGATCATTTATCCCGTGCTATTGGTCGTTTAGCAGGTAAAGGTGGAAAAACTAAATTCACTATTGAAAATGTTACTAAAACTCGCATTGTTTTGGCAGAAACCAAGATACACATCTTGGGTTCTTTTAAAAATATTCAGCTGGCCAGAAGAGCAATCTGCGATCTTATTCTTGGTACTCCGCCGTCTAAAGTGTACGGTCAACTCCGACATGTTGCCGTAAAAACCTCTGAAAGGTTGTAATAAATATTATATCTAATTTCTCTGTTGCCATTTGTTTGTAGCATTACACCTGAAACGCGACTTATGAAATAATTTTACTCTTAACAAAGACATGTTGAGATGCAAACCTGCTCGAGCTGTGACAAATGTTTTAGCGATTAGTGTAAGAAAAACTTTAATATTGTTTAGTGTTTGTTATAATTTCTGGAAACCCTTGATATGTTGTCAGAAGACGAGTCTCATACAATACCAGCTTAAGTATTTAACGGTAAATAATATGCAGAGAATCTTTTCAGGTAAGTAAACAGGAAACCAACGTTTCGACTGTCGACTCGGTAGCCAATTTCAGGGTTATGTGAAAATATTCCTTGGTACACAAAATTCAATTTGGAGTGAATATTACATCTAATGCTCGGGTAGTATTTAGTAATATTCTTGATCGAGCTGAGCAAGTATTTATTTATTGTATACACAAAATTACACCCATGTAAAGAATTCCAGTACTTGCATGGACCAGCTGTTTGGCAAATGATATTACAGCTTGAATTTATCAGCAAGGTAGTTCAGCTACATCCATACAATTTTCTCATGAGGATGATCATAATTAACTGGATGATTGTCTATGAGAGGATCTTTATTTTTTTTTTTTTAATAGTTGACATTAGGTTGTGATTTATTGCCAGGTATGAATGATATTTGATAATGTCCAGTGATATTTAGTGGAACATCATTATAAATTAAAAAACAGAAAATGATATACTGTCCACAATTAGCTTATTTGAACAACCTTGGTTTTAGTGTTTGCTCACATGATCATCGGGTACAGAAGCTTCAAGCTTCTTTTATACTTTGAGCTGCTTTTATACTAAACAAAGGAGGGGGAAGAAATGGTTACAAAGTAATGAAATCAATGTGTATTCATAATGGATTATAAAGTGGATGGGGGGGGGTGACGAAGGGAAAGGGTGGGTTAATAATTTAGGATGATTCCCCAAAAAAGAATTTCTTGGTTAGGGAAATGGAAATAGTGGGGTATCGGAAACTTTTACGTAGGTTGATATGCACTGGTTAATAGTATAATAGATGTACTATTACTCATAGATACAAAACATTTAATTGCTCTCCTTGTAGAAAGACAAGGTGTCTGGAAAGAACTTACTCTCCTACATTTCTAATCTACCCAACAGAGTCACGACAAATTCTTAGCTGTATATTCTTGGACTACAAGAATTATACATATCTCCTAAATAATGTAAATCTTATTTGTTTTACTATCTCCTTGGCATCATTACTAAATGCTGCATTTGTCTGTGAACTGAACCCTAAAAATTAAGAATTGGAGTAACAATTGGTTACTTCAGTAGTTTACATTTCATTTTCATTGGTTAAGATGGTCAACTTGCTGATGTATGCAATGAAAGCAAAGACTTAGTAATTTTCCACACTAAAATTTATTCTAAGTAATCTTACGAAACCGGTCGCAGCAGAATAAATTTTAGTGTGGAAAATTACTAAGTCTTTGCTTTCATTGCATTATGGCTTTCCACGAAGTCAAGCCTAACAACATTGATTTTATTGCTGATGTATGTTGGTTTTGTTTTGGGGATTTGCGGCAGTCTTCTAGGAAAGTCAGTATGTTCCACTGGCATCGCCAGGTTCTTCAGGTATGGTGTTTTCTCCTTTGCCTGAAAAATTCAACAGCAATTCCAACAGAACATTACAACTTTTCTGGCAAACTGCCATGGATTACGAGAATGAAATCATTGTGGAGACAAATGATGGTAAATGTCTCTGTGCCAAATTTACTTGCTGATTTAATTTCAATTTGAATGTAGCATGACTGATTCAATATTATTTATGATCCTTTTGTGAATGGATTTATCCTTCTTTTTACCCCAGTGAAGGTTTTAGAGAGCTGTCCCCAATGGAAACTTGGAAAATATTCCACTTCTGAGTTGTTTGTTGCTATTCTTTATTGGATGACAGTTGATTAAAGTCATTAAAGCTGATAAGCTCACAAATGGCCTCTCAGCACTTGGAAAATATGTTAATCCTGCTTTATTAAGGACTGGCTAAATTCTTCCACGATTATGGCTCAAAAGAGTTTTAATGACTTGGTATTCCCTTCTGTTACTAAAAGCATCAAGAGATTCATTCTGTATTTTCTTGGCAGAATTACGGTCAGGATTCTGTTTTATTTCAGTATAGTGTGCATTTTGACTCAACAGACATGAAAGATGGCATCAATTAACAATTTATTTTCAATATCAATGAAACATTTAAGGGGGAGACTCGTGTATTGATTTAGAAAATATTTCCTTTGTGACATGGATGACATTCTTAGTGGTAACTGCTTTAAAGTCTAGTTAACCAATTTGTTGACTCTGGATATGCATTTTTATGATCCTTAGAAGTATATGTTGGTCAGTAGAGAGGATACATATAGGGTGATTAGTATATGAACATACTTCCCAGAATTACTTTTTATTGGTGCCTTGACAGCCAGGGTCATTTGCATCTCTGCTTCCTCTATAATGCATAGAATTCATATTCACATACTGTATTTGCAAGAATCTAAGATTGTTTTTTCTCCTTGTGGACTTCCTAAAAAACCTGGGGTTTAACTTTGGATTTTAGGGTTGAAGTGCTAGCACGCTAACCACTTTGCCACTGCAGCTGGTGATTTATGATGTTTAGTTTGTTCAGAAATATAGAATTCTCAGTATGTGACCACTAACTTGAGGGATTCCTTCAGCTTCAAGAGTGTTCTCCAAAACAATAGCCTCCCTTACCCACAGAAGCTGAATCTGACTCTTGGAATAGTGACATATGAGTCATAGTGAGGTCTGATTTAATTGTGAATTGATTCCTGAGACCTTAAGTATGCCTTCGAAAATCTTAAGCTGTGTCCTAGAGAAGAACCTGCCGTACCTTTGTTCAATGAATTCTTTCCTACAAGTACTAGTCTTTTATGCACTCTGCAAGTGCTATGCTATGAAGATGGCAACTGGTAATGACTATGATGTAATGTGTACTCTATGATAGAGAAGTGGGTCCTTAGTGGGTAGGAACCAGGTGCAGTGTTATTGCAGGTAACCTCTGCACCAGAAAACCGAAAGATTACCAATAACACACAGGTCCAACAATGTCCATCAGGGAGCAAAACATACTATGGTATGGTAAATTTATCTTCATGAATGGGTGAAGGAGCAAGAAACATTATGTATTCTGGGGGTGTGGGGATGTAAACCAATCAAAGATGAGTATGTCAAAGTGACATCTGTAAACTTAGAGATGCTCATTATCTCTTTCTAGTTGCATAAGAAGGCTATCTCTATGTTGCCTCTTGTAATTCATTCTTTTTATTTCTTTCCGTACTACTGTATTAGTAAAATTGAATTCATATTTATCTTCATCTGGCCTCCAATTGAACCAGGAACTTGAATTGACCCCTTGCAACATTATTTACATTCCAGGGGGTTTAAATGATATTACTGGATATCTGTATTGCAAGAAAACCAATCTATTACATGTGGCAACGTTGGGTTGACAGACTAATTTCTCACAGAACTCCAAGGAGATAATGTGAGTTTCTGAGTTAACATAATTTAGACAGCATAGGTACCAATTAAAAATGAGAAGCTTTTATCTGCTCATCTTTGATTGTTTTCCATCCCAGTGTCCGAAAAGATGTCATTTTTTTCCTCAGCTGTGAAAATTAAGTCAATGGACTGTATTACCCTACAATTTATTAAAAAACCTATACTCTCCATCATTATATTTCATGAAATTTTTTTGCAAACAATGCAAGTTACATGCAAAATAAAACTTTTTATCAACTGGTGGGATATTCAGATTTATGATATCGGTTAACAGAAAAAATGGCAAGGATGTTTTGCTCCCTTAAGTATCTTACGTATTACCTAGTACCGATAATTAAATGATACCTAATACTAATAAGTTTCCATGTTGTTTTCGGTTGTATATATTTAAAAGTGGCTTGGCACACAAAAACATTTCTCTCGGGTTTCTCCTTAACGGACAAAATGATTAAAATCGAATTGATATTACGGAGAGACTATGTTATAGAGAGAGAAAACATCAATAAGCAGAATAATTTAGATATTTTTTATTTAACTGCATACATTTAGAAATTTGTCTTGTAATTGATGCTAACGCATCATTATTTATTTGAAATTCCCTTCAAGAACAAAAAAATTATTTGGAAATAATTGGGTATCACTTGGAATCGGACCCAGAGAAATGCATTTTTCGCTTACTGTATAACACACCTCTGTCCAGTAGCTTATATGCTGACTAAAGTATCATATTACACAATCAACGACGTGTTAGGTGATTGTTAGGGTAATTTCTTTGAAGATAAATGACATTGCTGGTAATACAAAAATCTATGCAATTTGTAATCTCGGTGTAATTGGTACCCTAGAGCAGCCTTTAGATTGATAAATTGTCTTTACCCGAAACTCACTTGTGATGGGGTCTATAGTTTATCAATATTACCGCTCTTGAAATCTTAAAATTACGCAAACCAATGCAAACATCCATTAATTAATATCGCCAACCAAATTTTAAACAATGGAATTATTAATAATTAAATCTACATCGTTCTTGTATGACTACCCATCATAAATTTTGGATGACACTTAACATCAAAATTGTTGAAACCATCAAATTTTTTCGAGAAAATGAATTACAGAATCAAGACAGTATATTTTAATCTATCTTTCAAAGGTTGGCAATTTCGTGGTTTGCGTACTTATGCGGCTTATGCGCACCAGCACACTCACGATTTTCAAAGTGAAGTGGTATTCTTCGTACTGAGTAGTTCAAACTTTATGTGCAGAAAATATGGGATTATTCGGCGAAAATTCGATAAATAAAGCCGAATTGTTAGGAGTAATAATTAGGCTTTCACTCCTCACAGCAGTGTCGTTCATGACCTTAAAATGGGCCCTAAACCAAATGGATCATACCCTCTCGCAAAAGAAGAAAGCCAAAGACAAGGTAATAGTTAATAATATCCTTTCTGGTCCAGTTTCCGCAAAATATGCTTCTGTGAACATTTTTTATTTTTAGGCTAAGAAGATCTGTAAGAAGTTAGGATTGGAAATTGAACAGCAGGTATGATATTTAATGATACCCTTCCTTGATTAGAGGATAATTCAAGTCTTCGTTGTATAATATTTTTGTCGTTCTTACTCAGCAATTGAATGATTATGAGATGGTCATTGCAAGTCATTTAGTGGATCCATCGGATATAAGTGTGTCCTGGGAAGATGTAGCCGGCCTTGAAGATGTCGTACAGGAGATGAAAGACACAGTCATATTACCTATCCAAAGACAGGATCTTTTTGCAGATTCTCAGCTTACACAGCCCCCGAAAGGTAATTGTAATAACCCATGTTGTTATAATCAAACGCTATATTGTTATTGCAATAATTTTCGCTATCAAAATTCATTTCAGGAGTTCTTTTGTATGGACCCCCTGGATGTGGTAAAACGTTGATAGCAAAAGCGACAGCAAAAGAAGCTGGAGCAAGATTTATTAATCTTGATGTTTCGATGTTAACCGATAAGTGGTATGGCGAAAGTCAGAAACTTGCTGCTGCCGTATTCACCCTAGCTGCAAAAATTCAGCCTTGTATAATCTTTATTGATGAAATCGGTAAATAATCCAGTATTATTGAAATATTTTGGTTGTTAATGGTTATACTTTCAGGCATTTGATAAATGCCTGGGCCAATTACTTTTGCAGAAACTATAAAGCTATGTAATGGATTTATGAAATTCGTCGAATTCCCTCTAAATCTTTATTTGTAGATGCATTCCTGCGCATGAGGGCTTCACAAGATCATGAGGCTACAGCCATGATGAAAGCTCAATTTATGTCTTTCTGGGATGGTTTTATAACAGATCATTCTTGCATTGTTATTCTAATGGGTGCTACTAATCGACCAATGGATTTGGACAAAGCAATTCTTCGCAGAATGCCATCTAGATTTAACATAGGCCTTCCTGTAAGTACTCATGCAACTATTATTCAGTTTGATAAAATGTTAAAAGCGCCATGAAGGTTTTTCTTTTGTTTTAATGACAAGACTACTCTATTTTGTATATGCTGCTTAATTCTTTGCGATTTTTCATTGAATAGAACCATTTTCCCATAAATGTAGAAAAAAAACTTTTGTTTGTGGTCTTGTTTAGCAGGCAGCTATTATAAAATTTTCCGTTACTTTATGGGATGAAGGTGTAAGTAGAGTGAGGCAATGATGGTTAATAATCGTTTTAGTTTTGTAAGCTGTTCATATTACTATTGTGTCATTTTCACTTTTAAGTTTAGTAAATGAGTGTTCTTAGATAACAATTTATTAGATTATTTCTTATGGGTTTGTTAAATATTTAAGTGGATTAACTCTTTTTTCTATACTATTTTATTTATAGTATCATTGATCATTCCAGGTGGCTAAAATTCATAGAATCCTTCATTATTTTATTGAATAATTCAACCTGAGATCACTATACATCGTTTTTATCATAATTTTTATGCCTTACATAAAATAGCTTATTGTGGGTCATTTATACACTTAAAAATGGTGTTGCTGGTGAAAGACATTACTTTTAATTTTATGAACTTTAGACACCCTGATTTTGCTCTAATTATGCTTAGATAATAATATTTATAATAATTATTATTAAAGATTTGATGTTTGTATGTGCTGATTAAGGTTATTTTTATTTTGCTTATGATAAAATATTCTCCATGCACTTAATTATGTCAATTTTTGATAAAGATGTGCAAATTTGGTGAAAATTAATGGAAAAATTTACAATTTTATTATGGTCAATAGGATTCCTGAATGATGGTAGTTGTGGTATTCCTGTGCCAAAATAATAACAGTAAAATAAAGGGAGTTTCTGTTGAATAAGTGGGAAGAAATTGAGATGGAATAAAATTTGACTATTTAATAATCAAATTAGAGGAAAATTCTGATTTGATTTTGGTAAAAGATGTAAAACTAAAAATATTAAACTTATATTTTCAGGATTGCAGTCAAAGGACAAAAATATTAAGACTAATTTTAAGCAAAGAACCCATTGCTGAAGAAGTTGATTGTGAAACTTTAGCACGTGAGACAGTGGGTTTTTCAGGCTCTGATTTAAGAGAAGTGTGTAGAAATGCATCTCTATACAGAGTGAGAGACTTCAACCAGAGTTCATCTTCGAAACAGTGAGTTTCTTGACATTGAAAATGATTCTTGAATACTTATCATAGAAATGTTAGGGAAGAATGCATGAGCTAATTTTTGTATAATGTTTTTGCAGATCTGATGAAGACGACTTCCAGGATGCGCTACGTCCAATCACAATGGTAGACCTAGTTCTCTCCATAGAGAAATTTAAGGAGTCAAAATTCCTGAGTACGTCAGGATTGCATACATCTGCATAGTATTAATATAAATGAGATAAATTTTAGAAGTGGATAAATAAAGCAAAGTCTTTTTCTAGGGATAGAGACTGTTAAATTTTTTTCCTCGGTATGAATGAGACTGGGTTGCAGCTGGAAAATCTTGGGCCCTTAACAAATACTGAGCACAAAGGCTACTTGCCCTCAGCTCTGTTCTATTTATTTAGTAATTTTGCTTCTCCTAGTTTTCAAGCGATGAGCCCTGACTTACAAGTGTAATATCAACCACATTGAAACATTCAGAAATTATCATTTAAGTTCACTCGTGCTGCCTTCCATCAGGAGCTTTTCTTATACATGCTTTAAAAATAGATTAGCGTAATTAAGGTAAGATAATTATAAATACAACACAGTTTACAATGCTGGTGATTACTTTGTGGTTACTTTTGCCAAAACTACATGTTCCACTCTGTGTAAAAAGCAGAATGTGACATCATTTTATGGAAATGTTTTGTTCCCAGCCTCTTTTATGAGACTGACCACTGATGTATCTTGGTCCAGTGTAGGCTAAATGTAGCCTAATCTGAATGTAGGCAGTGTAGGCTAATTGTAGCCTAGACTATATTGCAGCCATTGTAGTATTGGTCAAGAATGATATGATTAAAAGGTATGACTGAATCTACTTTCATGTTTGCAATAAATAGCCAAATTGCTTAGACATTTTTATTTGCCATAATTTTCAATTTAATTTTTATATTTATGATAATAACATGATGATAAATATAGATAATTTTTCAAGTGCAACATACTCATGTCATGAGGAAACCTATTGGGACTGAAGGTTCTGCAAGGTATAATAGTTGCTTAGTGGGCTGTGTGGACGTCTTTGGTGGAATAGCTCCTGGGTTCAATTCACAGTGGGGGCACTTGTGTGCAAAATGACATTGTCGAAGCACTTTTAAAAACAATACTTTTACAATGGTTGCCTCCACTGCAACAATAGCCCTGCAAAGTATGTGCTTAAAGAATTTTTTGAGATAGTGTCTTTTATAGAAAATGAACTAGGTGGTTGATGTGTTTCTGTGATTTTAATGGTGATCCAATTCATTGCTTGATGCCATATAAGATGTGGTGTTCTCACAACTAGGAGATCATAGAGGGGGAATGTCATTCTTTTTTACGCACTCATTTTTGAAGTTCGTTGTTGAAATTATTTTTATTTACATGATTATGGTGTAAATATTTCCCATATTGTTACAAATTTTATGGCCCTTAATTTCACCTGTGTATTTATCTTATGAATTTTTTTTATGAACGATCAATAACATTCATTGATTATATATTTATTTTTTTGTCATTTAGGATCTGAACTAAATATGACTGAATAATAAATTGAATTTAAAAAAATTTCATTGTGAATTTCACCCTTAAAATTTCTTCAACAGGAATGCAAGAGATTTTGGATACAATTGCACTAAATGATAATTGAGAAAAATAGATTTTTCATAACAGTGTAACAATATTATAGGAAATAAGTTTGTAACTCATCACCACTTTTGGACATTTACTACAAAGTTAAATTTATGATGGCCACAGTAGGTTGTTACTAATTGTGGTTCTCATTTTTTATACTTATTTAAAGAAATGTCAAATCAATGGAGAATTTTAAATTAGATCAACTTGTTTAAGGTCCTGTTACCTTATCTTGATGAGAGAAATATTTATCATTTGTCTTATGGTAAGCGGTAAAGAAAAATGTATTTTCTACAAGGAGTGATCAAAAAATACATGGAATTTTTAAATTTCCCAGGCTGTGTAATTGCAATTGTCAAAAAAAAATTTTCTGTGCATTGGTACACATGGTACTCTCCCAGCCTAAATGATACATGTGGTCACCTTAATAATAAATAGTGTGCCTTAGCAGGTGGCCTTTCCAGTTGGCTCTCATTGTCTGGACAAACTTTCAAAGGCACACTGAATCTTCCTTTGCTCTCTGTATTACTTCTTCATTGTCACCTTCTCCAACTAAGGGACCATAATGAAATATATGGTAGCACCTCTGTTTGAATGTCTGCACTTGTCTCTTCTGCTTCCCCAAGTATCTAAGACCTATTTCCATCCATGAGTATACTCCAGACAAACTTTCAGTCCTGGTGTTTCCAAAGGTGCAAGTCTATGCCCCTAGATGTAAAGAGGTTCCACTTTTTTAGAAGGCAAACCTAGCCAAATGGTTGAGATTGACAGTGTCCTACTCTCATCTGTGAATTTACTCTCTGGATAGGTGAAGGACTTCATTATAGCCTCTTGCCTTGTGGATCAAACCATTAAAATTTTAGTCCTGGCTTTCACTCAGATTCAATGAAATAAATTTTGGTTTGGTTCTGGTTCCATTCCATCTGCCTTCCTTGAACCTGTTTTTTCTTTTCAGCCATTGGAATACTATACTCTTCTAAGAGTTACTTAATGTGTGTAGATTTTGATAATGCTTTTGGAATGATAGAACATAACTTTTGATATAAAAGAAATAGCAATCAAAATGTTAGAGCAGTTATATCTGAATGTAAAGCATGCATTTTATTCAGCTACAGGTACTCGTATTTAGTATAGCTTTATCGTTTTATGCTTAAGTAAAATGATATTATTTGGAACTGAAATTCAGAATGAAATAAATAATTGGTTTGGGTTTAAGAATTACAATATTTCATTTCGGGTTTGGTTTTCACTAGAAAAAATAGTTTTATTTTTGTTTCAGTTTGATGCCCTGCTCTTGCCACACAAGGAGCACTCTGCTACCGTGCCTTATCTACTCACTACCATTATTTTGTTTCTGTTAACTATAATGTTGTAGGAACTGTTGAGGGTGTCCTCTGTCTGCATCAATGCACAATACTCTTTATCATTGGCTAACTCTGCTAAGTCTTCAGATAAGCATTGCATGATCTTCTCTCACTGGATCTTGACTCCTGTCTCACACACACTTCTATGATGACAATGATCACTGTCTGTATGTAGCCATTCAAAAGGAAAGAAGATAGTGTTTAGAAATAGTGTATTATGATGGTTTCCAAACCTCTCCACCACTACTTCTTCCCAGTACAGGTTGATCACTACCCTTCTGTCTAGTGATCACAATCTAAGCATGCACAAGTCTGCTTCCCTGTTTTTGTCTATGATAAGTTCATCTTTCCCTTGAATGCAGAAATAGAAGAGTGGGTAGAACTGTGGCCTAACAGGACAAACTTTCTTATTTTGTCTGCAAGATCCCTGCTGATGTGACTTTCCCTCACACTCTCCTTCCATTTTCCTCTTTGCATAACTTCTATGCATTTAGGTGCATCAGTAGAGCATGACACCACTATATATGTATTTCATGCCAGCAGTACATAATTCCACTCTTCAAGTCCACAGTAGGCTCTCTGCCATGGTTTCAAAAATCCTTGGGATCAGAAGAAACATTTTGTCAAGTATCTAGTTTCTACCAGCCCTATTGAATTCAGCAGGAATGTCATTGACTCCAGCCACTAACCTGTCTTTCATCTTCTTGTTTGCTAAATCAAATTCATTTTGTAAGATACAATCTCCCATGTCTTCTGGGTCAACTTCATAAAGCTCTTCCAAGGAAATATTCTTAATGTTTCCTTCATAGAGCTTTTTCAGATATTGTCTTCATCTTAATTTTTTCCTGTTCATACAGTAGCTCACCATTTATATCTTCTATCCCTTTGCCTTTTATTTTCCTGGCCTCAAAAAAACTTTTGTCTTAAGGAAAACTCAAGTTCATTATTCTTTGTTAGCTCTTCCACTTCCATTCTACAATTTTTCAGACATTGCTGTTTTATATTTCTTGACTATTAATGATCTCATTCTTTAGGGCTTTGTATCATCTTCATCTCTCTTCAGTTTTCAGCATCCTGTCTTTTCTCCTTTAAACTCTTCATAAGTCATTCTTTTTTTCTGTATGCTACTTTATGCTGTATGATGTATGTACTTTATTGGCAACACCAAGAATATTACTCTTCCTGGGCTCCCTATTTTCAAAGCTTTCTGTATGGTAAATAATCACAAACTTAACTAGAATAAAAAAAAAACTGTAAATTTCCACAGTAAATTGTTTTATTCACCGACCAGTTTCGGCTCAGAGGCCATAATCCGGTAAAGGGGTAAGGGAGGTAGCAGCAATATATATGGTTTCAGTAACTTTGAGGGAAGGGGAAGGGTTTCGAAATATGCATTCGTTAGTGAGATTTTTCTATATAAGTAATTTCTATAATCTCTAATGTGTCCAGCTTTCTCCCCTTCGGCTCCCTGTGCAGAAGTTTTGCCGAAAAAGAGCTCTGATGACCACTTTCCAGCAAGTGGGCAGCAGATGCTGATGGTGTACTCTTAATGGTGATTGGTGGATCTTTTACTTTCTTTTTATTCTAGTTCAGAATGTCTTCCCATGAAATACAGCCTAGCATGATCGAATTTATTCATAACACAAGTATAGCAATCTTGGCGAAGTTGTGTTGGAGGTGCAGCATTATTAAATTTCGTGCAGTCTCTCTCAATATCTTTTTTGTGAATAAGTGTCTGAAGTTAGGTGTGTTTCCCAAGTTTGTGGATATGAAGACCAAGAAGATGTCACCGGTGGCTCTTCAGACAGCAAAAATCACCTGGCTGAAGTTGGAATTGAATATGTGGTGGTGCTCCCAGAGAGATTCTTTATCTCAATATTTGGCAGTGTTGTGGGGTGAACTGGTGCTTAAACTACATTTTGTTGAGTGGTCCTTATTAGATGTCAGTGTACATGAGGAAGTAAGTGACTTTGCGTTCATCAAATTTAAAAAGTTAAGTAAGAAACTTGAAGATCTTTGTGCTGCCCAACATCCTACCAGTCCGCAAAAGAATACCACCCTGCATAACTTTCAGACGAGAGTTGTGAATTTGTCTAAAATTGTCCTCCCGCCTCTTGTTTTAAATGTTTTATCTTATGGTTTACAGTTTTCTCCCCCTACCCCAGTGACCCTTAGTGATATCAAAAACTTAGCTGCAGATTGTGAAGTTGCTCTTAAAAATGAAAATACAACCACAAAGAGTATTTTTGCCAATGCCATCTGCAAGTATTCATATGAGGACCCCACTGACAGTTTTAAAGTCCCGTTAATAAGAAAGTTTTTGAGTGTTGACAATTTGGTGGTGGTGAAAGTGGATAAAGGAAAATGTACTGTGGTGTTGGATAGGGATGTGTATCATTCAAAATGTTTGGGATTTATTAAGGAGAATAACGTAGTGGAACTGCCTAAATACCCGACCCCCACTTATCAAAAAACTCTAAAAGAAACTTTAAATTCCATCAAATCAGTGCTTAGTTCTAGAAAAAATTTCATCATGTATCTATGAACCCTTAACCTCCTAGGCTTTATGGTCTTCCTGAACTCCATAAATCAAATATACTAATACCTCTTGTTGTGTAGGCAATGTCGTCTCCTACCCATAAACTTGCTGAAAAATTGAATGTTGTTATCTGTAATGTGACTAACTTTAAACAGGAACATGGCATAACGAGTTCTATAGGCTTTTCAAAATGTTTATCTTCCCTCCACTTCCCTAGGTGCTACTTTAGTCTCGTTTGATGTATCTAATTTATTTCCTTCTATTCCTGTTGATGAAACTCTAAAAAATACTCTGCACCATGCTCAGACAAAGTGGTCCTAATAATGAAACTGTGGCTGAATTTATGTGCTTAGTGAAATTTTGTGTGTCGCAAAACTATTTACAATTCAATAATCAGAATTTTGTACTAAAGGAAGGACTAGCCATAGGCTCTCCACTCTCACCCTTGCTTGCTGAGATCTTCATGGACCATTTTGATGAGAAACTGTTTTCCTCAGGGAATATGCTTGTGAAAAACATTTTCCTTTGGAAGAGTTACATAGATGATATCTTCTGTGTGGGAAAGGACGATCCGCCAAATATCTTCATTTGTTAATTTCCTTAATTCTCTAAATCCAAAGATACAATTTACTTTTGAAATAGAAGCCAATGGTGTGCTAAATTTCTTGGGCCTCTCTAATTGTCTTATCAATTGCAAGGCATCTTTTGAAATATTTAGGAAACATTCCTACCCTGACCATGCAATCCCTTCCTTTTTGTTCCATCACCACTCTCATAAACATGCTAGTTTCCATTCCCTGATCCACTGGCTGTTAATTGTACTTCTCTCCCCTCAAGCTTTTTCCAAAGAACTGTGTAACATTAAGACCATAGCCCAGAACAATGGTTATTCAGAGGAATTTGTGGATAAACTATTAAAGAAGAAAACCAGGAAAATTGCTTCTGCCTCCATCTTTCCTTCTCTCTCTTCTAATGACGATCCCAAGAAAAAATGGGTAAAACTGCCTTTTATGGGAAATATTTCCTATAAACTCCAACCTTCTTCCGAAGAACTTAAGACCTGCTTTCCACAATCCCTTGAACTTTCAGCGCTCCTTATCGCAGGTGAAGGACAAAAGGGACCCTTCTGCACTATTGGGGGTCTATGAATTGTGGTGTGACAACTGTATGGCCCGTTATCAAGGACAGACTGGGCACTGTATGAAGATAAGGATCCAGGATCACCTCCAGCTAATCACTTCTTCCACTCCTCTCCAAGTCGATTGGGACCCACTGTTCCATGAACTCTACCCTCTCCAAGGGTACAATTCCAAACTACTAAGACAAGTTGTCTTTTCTGTTTGCTATACTTATTGAACTTAATCAGGCTATATGTATTATGGACATCTTCATCATCCTGGGCAGATGTTCATATGTACCCTGGAACCAACACTGTCGTATTACGTTTGATGTCCAGCGACGAATGTAGTTACTTTTTCTAACTTGCAGGTAACCATTCTCTGCATCCAAGATCTTTGTTCAGAACCACTCCTAAGCCTCCTTCACCAGGTTCTCCTTCAATGCAACTGAGTACAACTCATCACCTCTCTAAAAGTTTCCTCCATCAGTCCACGTTATTTTACGAATACCTAATATTGTGCTGCTAACAGATGATAGTATTTACTGAATACTATGAAATACAATCTCAAGTTGCTGCATTTGAACACTTGTGACAAATCAAAGAATCAAAGAAAGAGACAAAGAGAAATGAACAATGAGGATGCAATAAAGTAATGAATTCATTATAATTGACTTATACAGAAATGTCAAGTAGGAAACAGCATTAGAAACAACGAAAATAATATAATGAGGCACTGCAATGACTCAAAATAATACTTAGAGTTACTCCCCTAATAATAGCTTGATGGAAATTGATCCACCAAACAGAAGAATAATTGAGCACTAATAAGTTCAGGTTCTGCTTTCTTCTTGACAAGCACTGCCAAACTCCACTTATACATGGCTGAATTGTTCCTTGCTCAGAGACAAATGAGAGGAAACCAGATGAAGGTGGGGTTGTGGTGATTACATGACCCAAGAAAAAATAGTACTGATGGGTCTTGTCCCAATGAAATAGCCTCCCGTCACTTTGATCACTTGAGAAATTAAGCTTATAAGTTGTGTCACTTTGCTGTGCGAAACTGCAGCTGGAATTTTGTAGCAACTTAGAAAGGGCGACTGAGCAGGGCCACCAACCTGTTCCTCTCTCTCTCTTTTTGTCACTCAAACTAGGTGGGAAATTTTGAACAGAATTCGAGAAAAGGGACATGGCAAAAATACAGCAGAGTATATTGATTTTGTGGCAAAAATTATATATTATAATATGCATCGTAGGGCCCTTGGAGAGCCACATATGTAAAATGTTTGACTTTGGTGAAAGAGATTCTGGGTTTGAATCCTGGTGGAGGATCGTGTGCAAAATGACCTTTGCTGTTGAAGCACTTAAAAAAATACTATATACTATGTATAAATTCTTCACAGGTTGTCAGCCGGGTTAAATTGGTGATTACCACTGACATTTTGGCCGCAAACTCTGGATGGCTGCCGAGTTCATGGCTGAAACGTCGGTGGTAATCACCAATTTAACCCAGCTGATAACCAGTGAAGAATTTATACATCATATTTGCTGGGAAAAAATCAAGTCTTTCTATACTATATGTAAAAATATGTATATGCATGTACTCTACATTGCTCTATGTTTACCTGATTGGCTTATGATGTCAGCACAATGTAGGCATAATGAGGAGTCCCCATTGTGGAAGAAGGATGAACTCTCACAGTCCTCTCAATGGTTTATGGCCTTCAGCAGCACAGAGAAGGGTAGAAGAGGAGAAGGACTATTGGGAGTCTGAGGAAGCTACTAAAGATACCAACCTACTAACACTAGAAGTTCCCAAATCTGTCTGAATAATACTGTCATTTAATTTAGAAACCTTGAACTTTTGTTCAGTTCAAGGAAAAGCAATTGGAACACAAATATGAACTGACGTAACTATTACAAGATGACCATCAAGAGTTAACAAGCGACTTATTTTTCTATTATACTACCTTTTCTTAAACATATCTACTCAATTTTATGATTCCTATGAAGTAAGTATGATCTCAGATTTGAAGATAGTTCAGTCCTTAGCTTGTTAACAATTTCATAATGGGCAGTTGTGTTATGGTAATGGTAAAGATCTTCAGATGAGTTATGGTTGTGGTGAATAAATCACACTACTGAGGGAAGCAATTAAAAAATAATTGGTACAGAAGTCTTTGGCAGGTATCAGGGGTTTTCAACCTTGAGGTATCTATACCCCCAAGGGGTACACATAGCTTGTCCAGGTGGTATGGAAATAGCTTATAAAATAGTATGATATGCTGCTGAATGAGTATCCCCTATCCAAAATCCATAATATTGTTGTGACTCGGTTTTTACTGTTTTTTTATAAACAATATAAGAGCAAGATTTCTAATAAGAAGAATAGTACATAAGATTAAGACATCATCACAGTTTTTCTTCTTCATCCATATAGGATTCAGTTCTTGGTCCATTAATGTCATATTATTGATGAACATACTCCTACATTTGTATGGAAGGATTGGTTGTCTTCTGACCAATCAGCTTCTCCCTTATGACTCTCTCATATACTCTGCTGACCATGCAGCTATCATCTCTGTTAAAGTTGTTGGTTGCTAAGCAAATTTCAGTGGCCTCCTTGGTAACCCTATACCAGTAACCCCTTGAGTGGCCAAGGCATTTTGTGCCATCAAAGCAGATCTTACGATTCTGCACTAGCTAGTGTCCTGCAGCTGCTGATTTCTTCGTTTGTCCTAAGCATATACACAGAGAATGATCTTTGATTTTGGTGGTAATTATGCATCCTGTTTGCCCTATCTAAAGGGACCTACACTTGCAGGGAATTTGATATATCCCAGTTGTTCTCAATCCCAGATCATCTTTTACATGCATTAAACACTTTTTGGATCAGTATGTGGCCTGCCCAGATGTTTTGTTTTCTTAGAATTCAGGAGATTTCCCCAGAGACATAAAGAATGCAGTCACAATTGGTATTTCTTCTAGTTTTGTGAGACTGGGAGAACCTTAGTGGGCATTGTCTGCACCTGCCTGGTGAACAGCCCTTTTCAGGGCCAAATCAGATCTTTCAGGTTCCTCTGCCTTATTCAGGGCTGCATCACTTTCTTTCAAACTGTAGTCATTCTGTTGGAAAGTAGTGGGCAAGTTAGATAATTCTTGCACAAGTTGTCTTTATCCAATGTTATTTTAGCATGGTGTACTAAGGTTAAGAGTACCACCCTGTGCAGTGATGGGTGGTGGTGACTGTTATTGTTTAGGTATAAGTCTGTGTGTGTTAGTTTTTGATACACAGTGTGTTCTCAACTTCCATCAGGGCTGCTATGGATCAAGACATCCAGGAATAGAAGGCTTCCATCCTTCTCTAACTCCACAGTAAATTTAATATTGGGGTTGATGCTGTTGAGGTGCCTAAGATATTGGTCGAGCATGTGGAATCCATGAGGCCAGACAATGAATGTATTATCAAAATATTAGTAAAATATTTCAGCTATTGGGTGAAATGCTGAGTGCCCTTTCCTCAAAGTTTTCCATGTAGAGATTTCTCATGGCAGGGGAGAGTGGCATATCCATGCCCAACCTGTCAATTTTTTCATAAAATTTCCAATCATACAGAAAGTAAGTAAAAGTCAATGCATGTCAGAAGAGATTCAGGATGCCTTCATCAAAATGTTATTTGAGCAGTTCAAGGGTATCTTCCAATGGGACCCTGGTGAATAATGACATGACATCAAAACTGACAATGATGTCAAAATGTCCTCACAAAGTCCCGATTTTTTCAGGAGGGTAGATATTTTCATTCCATTAAAGTCAGTTTGGTCCTGTTTTATGAGTTGGTAGGCGTAATACTCCCGGATATGCAGTATTTTTTTTATCTTCATTGTCATTAAGATGGTGGCCTTTGTCAGCCAGTGGAACTACCAATGAAGAATTATGCCTAAGTGTGTTGAGTGCTTGGCACTCTTTGTGTGGTTGGCCTTCAGTGGAAGGGGCTTTTTGAGGGTCATACTGACCTGTTTCCTTGCTTCCTCCACTGCCTCTGGTATTAGTTTGTGGATTGCTTCTTCCACACCTGCTATAAATTCCTCATAAGGAGTGGTTTCTGGAATTGGCACAAAATTAAGGCCTTTTGTTTGGACTGATTTTGTGTCATCATCGGATCCTCTCCAAAAAGACTGATCAGTATCCTGTTGGTGTTCAAAGGATCTACTTGGTTATCTTGTTCACTGATTTTATTGGACTTCTTCATCTGTTTCTTTGTGTTCTTCCAGAGTAAGATTTCAACTTATACTGTAGTACAACAGCCAATATATTCCCAATCTCCTGGTCTAAACATATGTTTGTATTCCTTGCTTTTCGCATTATTCTTCATATTTTTTTGTTAAATAAAAAGTTTCAGAAAGTCCAAATTTATCTCAATTCTTTTAATCTCTGCCAAATCGTGTATCTCAAAATCCAGAAAATTCCCATACAATTTTGGTCTCAAATGTTTCAGTATAGTTCATTTCAACCTGTATTTCAAAATCATATATAATAGCAAAATTTCCAAGTTATTCTATGATGGTACATACTATTAGTTGTAGTTACCTCTATGACCTTCATTCTGCATTTCCTCTGAAAATAAATGGTCAGCTCATGGCTATTTCTTATCATAATGATAGGGTATGGAATATAGTATTGTACTGAAAGTATATAGAGTACTGAAAGCCATAGGGACTTGGACAGGGTCGGCCAAAGGGGGACTCCATATGGGGGGATCCCCATTTACAAGGGTAAAGTTTTTATTTTACAAATGCCAAACAATATATCCATAAGAAGTTTTGTTATATTCAATAATTTTCTTTAAAGAATCAGAGAAGTTGTTCCTGGGTAGCCAAGAGGGCTCCATGTCTGGCTTAACTGAATGCTGTCCCAGCAGGGCTGACCAGGAGCGTGTTCTGTGGATAGCCTAGCTATCTAGATCCCAGTTTGAGGGGGCCTCAATTTATGAAAGTAGCTCTTTTATTTTGCAAATGGAATAAATATCTGTGAGAAATTTTGTTACATACAATATCTATATTTAATTATTTATTGAAAATGTCTTATCCCATAGAGGTAGAAGAGGATGGGTGTCTCCTGGTTAACCAAGGGGGTATCTCGTTCACCTTAAAACTGTCCTGGGTTCATTTCCTGTATGTGCGCAATTATCTCATTCGTCGAAGTACCTTTAAAAATATTTTTACGAGGAAGTGGTAAGTAGGTATTTGTAACCCGGCCCCCTTTGGTAGATGGCCGGCCCTTGGTTCGATTCCTATGTGCGAAATAACCTTAGAATTATTATCACTTTTAAAGATATAAATACAGATGATGGTGCCAAGTAGACATTTGAACCCGGGCCACCTTTGGTAGATGTCCAGAAATGACGCATGGACCACAAAGGTTGGGAACCCCTGATGCACATAGATTTGTGCTTAGAGTATCGGCGTAAAGCAGAGGGTGTATAAACACCTTACCTAATCGACCCTATTAACTTCTCTGGTGCTCTGCGGATAGAATGAGATGAATATGAGATTCAGCTAGTTACAAGCGCGAACTCCGCCAGAAATCTAAAGAGCGCATCAAAGAAATAATTGACAAAAAAATAACTGCTAACCGTTGTTTTCCTGTAGTGCAATAAAGGTTAGGTATTAAAGCTACTTAGGGAAGGCGCTGGATTATACATCCACCATTACAAACTTCAGGCAACTTTCAAGGTATATGTAAAAATTTTCCATTGCAGTCCTTCGATTATGCTTTTAGGATAGCGCGAAATAATTACTTGTCATTAGTGCCGTTCGTAATCGAGCGGTGTCTATGGAATTTGGGCCATATTTAAACTCTTTTCTTAGAAGAAATATCGACGTCGCGGGAATATGTGATGGTAAGGATGAAAAGTCATGTTGAAAGGAATAATCAAATTGATGATCTCTCAAATGAAAGACTAAATAATTTGCATGCCTACTGATGAAAGGCGAGCGAACCACGCACGGCGGAGAAAATTTGAGGACACCTCTGGTTTCTCCCTATGTTATGTCGCTGATGACTCTCAAACAATGTATCTAATGTTCCAGCGTTCCGGTATGGAAATCTCAAAGAATATGAATTGACTTTGTAACATTCGGATATTTTAAAGTAATACTTTATGCGACTCTATGAGAGCTCCTAAGTAGGGAAACTCATTCTTCGCATTTCCTTCTTATAAAAAGGTTACGTCAGTAAACATTACAACAGCTCTAAAACGTCGACGAAAGCTAAATAAAACAATCTTCTCTAGAGGCCATAGATTGCTAAAAAGCTGGACTGTACCATTTACAAAGGTTCGTCTGATTACCTAGCAAGTGGTCGACCGAAGTGAGAATTTGAATTAAGGATTAGAGGCATACATCTGATAACAGAAAGAAATTTGAGTTCATATGACTGCAGTATAATGATTTAATGCTTGATTTTATAACAGATTGTGCTCTATTATTCTACAGCGTTATTCAGAAAGATTTAGATCTACGGTCTGCGATCAGGCAAAGGTGTATGACAGTGCTGACTATTATTATTCATTGATCGGTATTAAAATTATTTTGTTTCCAATGGACGTATTTCAAAATTATTCTGAAGGAGACGTTCTATGTGTCTACCTCATGTGTTTAATAATTTTATCGAACATAGAGCTCTTTCCCCGTTCAAAAATGTTAACCAAGTGTTCGGATCTTGCGATTTTACCTATCTAATAGATCCTAGGGTAAGAAATATGAACGGTGATTGTTTCCATCCAAGTTCCCAATTTATCTCATTAATTTACCCTAGTAAATTAAAATCGATTTTGAGTGGAGGTAACATTCTCTCTTTAAAAAATTCGCAAAATTTAACTCAACTTCCGTCACCTGACGATCATAGCTTCGCCGCGTATGGGATTATTTCATGATGAAAATTTTCTCAGCCAAAATGTGTCTAACCTGATGAAGATGGCACTTTACCGTCTAAAGGAGTAAGAGAGTTTAGATCGCTCCTTCTAGTTCAGCCGTTCTAATGTGATTTTTCTGGTTGGTTTTCCTCTGTTGCTGCAGATAATCTAGGGATTTATCTCTTTTGGCTACTGATTGCATAACACGATTCTTCTGATTACTTTGTTATCCATTAGGTAATCAATTTTAAATAATCCTGAACTTAAGTTTACCGAATGGCAGGAATGTTACTCAAAAACTTTTACATGTTACTATTTATGTACCGGCATGTCGATAGTTTACACTGTACAATTCTAGTTATTCGTTCCATATAAGTCCTCTATTTCTTTTCGAATGCGCCATGGAAAAATTAGAACTTCGCGTAATAGTTATGCACTAGTGCGATAGCGGAAGAATCCAATGCTGGCAATAGTGATTATATTCAATTGAATTCAGTTCTGTTTTTACGATAATCACTTCATTTTAAGACTCTTCAGAGGGTATTTCTACTTAGCGTTTCCTGATATTTTTTGCTGTTGGAGTAACATTCCATTAAGCTAAAAATATCATGTTTACGCAGTGAATTAACTTTTCAACTGGATGGCATTCAAATTTATTGAATGGTTGAATATGACTTCTCTCGGTTTAGACTATGAGCAGTGACTAACAATTCATTTTCATTCCTAGTATTTCAGTTTAATGTTTATTTTAAGTAGCGGTTTTTATCCTTCTGTAGGGTTATCAGGTGTTATTAATATTGACTGTAAATGCAGTGGAGTTGATATCCTTAAGAGTAAAATTTTAAAATTAAATAATTAGAAACCTTAAGTAAGTTTACTGAATGATGATCATTATTAAATTTTCATTATAGTTTTATTTTCATTAATCATTATGTGTCCTTTTGTGTTCAAGAATGTATACAGAGATAACGTATAGCAGGTCCTAAATGTTATTATGCCTAGAGGGTCACATATTCAGGCTGGCTATGGTGCTAGTATGTCTGCAATGGAAAAGAAAATACCTCTTCCATCATTTTCTGAAACTTTTAACATGCCATCCAAGGTAGGAATATAAAAACATGTTTATTACTAAATGTTAACAATTGGCATTTGAATTCAGTCAGAAGTTTGATCAGATGAGTCACTGCCACTTATGAGAGAGATTTTGTATTCCTCACTATAGTACAGACAAAATACTATCCTATTTAAGTTGAATCCAATTTAAAGACAATTCTTTCATAAAATTTCCCTTTCTTGAAGCCTGAAAATGTTTAGAAAAATCTTATCTATGAGATAATTATACAACAAAAATTCGTTGCTTAGTTAAACTCTTGTTTGATATGAAGGATTAAGACTGAATACAGTTGTTGAATAGGCTCATATTTTTCATTAAGAGAATAGCCATTATTTTCTATGACTATAAACAGTGTATTAACTATAGTGCATGGCTAAAAAATGGTATCTGTGATTCATAAATTCTCTTGAGATACAATATTTCATTTAAAATTTCATTTTCTGTGTAAAAATTGAATCTCTTCAGTTCCTTAGGAAAATTATGATTACTATCATTATATTTTGTAAAAAAATAGATTCACTGAGGCACCACTAATCACTTAAATACTCCACCCCTGTTTATTATTAATTGATTGTACTGAATAGTAAATATGTAGTTTGTCTAACAAAAATATCAAAAGATTTATGCTGATGGGCATTCATTTTCTTTGAGATAGGAAAAATCATTGTAGGTGGATGGTTTTTAAATGCAACATAATTAAGGTTTCATTGGATTAGATTCACCTAATGGCAGCTCTCATAAGAAGACTTTTCCTTTTCAGATTTTAGCAAGATTCAAGGATAATCCGAGTATTGATCATGATGATTTATCAAAGTCTGATATCTTTCCAAATAATTGTAGTTGCTGCTGGGCTACTGAATGTTTTAACTCAAGGGTTCCATCACCTATATGGAATGATACTAATTTTAGGATTGTGAGTGAACTGACAGGGTTAACGTCCAGGATTCCTGAATGCTCATTCACAAGCAATTCACAGGAGTGTCAACAGTACAAAGACTATGAGGAAACAGGTACAGAGAAAGTTGAGAATGTTAAAACAGTGGCAGCATTTGAACAAATGTGTCCAATTAATAGCAATGAAGAATCTCCTTCCAAATGTTACAAGCAGGTTATTGTGACTGAGACTAGAAATTCTTGTAAGATCAAAAAATGTTGCAGTGTCATAACAAGTGAAAGATTACGTGAGCATCATGGTGAATCAAGTAGCAACTCTCTAGGTTGTGATGGTATGCCTTCAATCTTTCAATTGTTTGGTGTGACAGAAAAAAAAGAATGTGCTGCAGAGGTTAGTGAGATAGGAATCAGTGGAGATAAACATCCATTCTCAGGAAATTCATCTGATTCTGGGGATGGAATGGTGAATCCTAATGAACAGGAAAAACCCAAATGTGACGAAAATGCTTCTTTAGCTGGAGATAATATGGTAAGTATTTAAAACGGTGGACCTGGAAGAACGAGTGTTGGCAATGTAATGAATGAGAACCTTGAAATATGTTTTCAATATGTCCTCCAACTCAAACTTCGTCACTGATGTAAAATTGTTGGGTGAAAAATAATGCAACATTGTGGTACTTCTCAAATGGTGTTATTGACTGAGGACACACATTTTACATTTATTTCTGGCATTCTCCCCTTGTTTATCACACTTATACACACTTGGAGAAGGCTTCATAAATATAGTAGTAGTATTGTTAAAAGCACTTCGACAGCTTAGATCATTTTGCACATAGGCCCCCACCAGGAATAGAACCCAGGTCCTCTTTCATTGAAGTCGAACGCATTGCCCACTTGGCTATCCAGGAGACCAGCAGACAAAGTGATCGGAAGTTACCATCCATTTGGGCTGTTACTTCTTATGATACTATTTGCTTCTCTATACAAAGAATTTTTTATTTTATTTTATTCACCTAAAGCATATCACACCCAAGGGACTTTATCATATCACTAACACTAATGTCAAACCTTAAATTAAAGACCAACCCTACCTCATGTAGATCCCAAGTTGCTCAGCAGTATTTAAGAGTAGGTTGAATAAGAGAGTGGAACAACATTTCATTGGTTCTCTTGTTTGGTTGCCTTTCAAGTTTTGACTCCACCTTTCCTGTTGCAAATCAAGTATGTTATTTGAAGAATAAAAAGGATTAACTCATAATTTATGATGATGCTCTCACCACTAAAGGATATCTTGATGAGAATTGAGACTGTTTATGCTATTCCATAAGATACTGATATCATCTTTTGATACTATCTCTCTGTATATAAGAGTATCAATGGGGAATAATCTTATCTTTTTCCATTGCTGTTTTTGTCTGAGATCCATTACAAATAACTGTGTGACTCTGTATTGCTAAGGTGTGGTGTGTTGATAGCGACATGTTACTCAGTACACCTAATTCTTTTTTTGTAGCAGTAGAATAGTTCCGGAGAATTTTGTGTAAAAAATTGTGTAGAAAAAGATACAAGGCTTATGAAAAAATAGGATATCCATTCTATTACTTTGAAAACTGTTGCTAAAAAGGCCTAAAATCATACATAATATTTTGCATAAGAAAATCACATTACTCATTTATTAAAGTATGAATTTGACATAACTTTTGATATTTTAAAAATAAAATGGCAACAGAATTTTACAAACTCAAACCAAACAATATGGTTTAAAATAGGAACCGGTTTTATTCATCTTGTGAGGCTGTTGTAAAATCATTTTTTTGCTTGAAATATTCGATACATCTCTGCAAGTATTCAATGGTAGGATTCTCTAACTGGCTGTGATACATTAAACAGGACTAACATTTCCATCCAATGTTTGAGTGAAATGTGCATTGGCTTTACAGATTTTCTACTCATTTGTATTTGGTTTGACAATGAAATCCATTGTTGTGATGTTGCCTTGGCTAGAGTAAATCTTAGTAACGGGTCATTCAGAATTTTAGATCTCATTGTACAGCCTGATCAACATTGGCACCAATTGATGAAATGATTTTCCAGTTTACCAGCTGGTTGAAGAACCTTCCTAAATCCAAGTTGTAGTCAGTAGGGCATGTTATTTACTATTACTGCTTTTTTTAATTAACAATCTCTCAACGAATCTCTGTTACTCCATCTTCTTACAGGGCTTTGCCAACCAGTAGTTGGCAACATCCTAAATTGCCAATCACTTGAATCCTTCTCCACCAACTACCTGTGTGATAGTTATCGTAAGAGAATATTCAACCTTATTCTGGTGGGAATGTTCTTGACTTAGTACACATTCTGGCCAAACTGATTATTAAGAAGTACTCGTGTTGATGGTTTAATGTAGATCACCCTGATGCAACATGTGTAACACAATAATCTATAATAGGAAAAGTTTTTCATGCATCAATTACTGTCAATGTTTTACTGTTATATACTTTATTCTAAATGTCATGAAAAGTTGGCTTGATGTAGTAGTTAAATGTGAAAATTACACCCTGATCTAGTGGTTGAATCAAGGCACTCTTGTTTGAGGGCAAGAACAATAGCTGCACATCTAAATAAAGCAAACCTGAGTGACAAGGTGATATAAAAAAGAATTAGATCCATTTGAAGTTTTTGCTGATTGAGCCTAGTTGATTAAAATAAATTCAATTCCTAAATTCAAAACTTTGGTTAAAAGTCTTTTAAGTTCATTGTATCAGTATGACTGTAGAAAGTACCACACGCAGAAAGACTTAGTATGTTGAGAAATTATCTGTAAGCTCCAGCATTGATGATTCAATCTGAAAATGTGGTGATTGGTGATAAATGTTTTACATAACAGTCAATTGAGCCCTAATTTTTTCAATAGAATCTTTTTTTAATTTTTCAATTCCTCATACTTTTTTCTTATATGTTATCAGACACTCTTTAAAAGCAAGATTGCTATATTTTGTAATATTTGTAATTTTGTAATACATATCCATGTAAAGATGTTTTCTACTTTTCAATATTTTTAATGTTTTTATTTCCTTTTCTTTCATCTTCTTCAGGTGTCATCTTTACAAAAAAGGTGCAGAAGAGAGATCAGTGAATTTGATTTGTTAAACGATGACTCAAATCAAGGTATTTATTGTTATTCTGAATTATGTGCTAATAATGCCTGCAAAGGTTTTGGTAATGAAATATATGACCACTCACATTACCTGAGTTTATCTTTGCAGAAAATAAGGAAGATATCTGTTCAGATGCAGAAAGTCCAAAAAATGAAAAAGAGCTGCTTTCAGAATGTAGAATTAAAAAAGATAGGAAGGTAGAGGAAAGACAAGTTGCAGAAAATAAGGAAGATATCTGTTCAGATGCAGAAAGTCCAAAAAATGAAAAACAGCTGCTTTCAGAATGTAGAATTAAAAAAGATAGGAAGGTAGAGGAAAGACAAGTTGCAGGTTACAGATCAGATCAGCCAACTACCATTATAAATCGATTTCCATGTGATAAATGCCAGAGATCCTACAAGTCTAAGAAAACCTTAAGATGGCATAGAAACAAAAATCCTGACTGCAAGCCACCTCTCTCTATAATTATGAAAAACAAATCCTTTACAAAGCACAGTGTGCATTCTATTACTTTGGAGAACATCAGCATTAATAACAAATTGGAAACAAATATAATAGATTTAGATGTAAATATGAAAGTTACCACTCACGAAGAAAATTTGAAGAAAAATTCTACATGTATGGATAAAAGGATAGAGGAAGATGAGAGCAATGTGGGCTCTCAATTCTGTTCTGTTCTGAATGAAAAGTTGGACACAGGAAGCGAGAATTCCTGCAAAGAATTTAAAATAAGTGCTAATTCAGGAGATGCAGGTTCCAAGAATTTATTTTGGCAATGTGAATTCTGTGTAAAATGTTACAAACATAAGTCAAGTCTGCAAAAGCATACAAAGAAATCACATCCTTTGAAATAGGGTGGTTGGGTCAGAAAAATGATATGTAAGTTAAAAAATATTATTTTTGACTTTTTCAAGATGTGCTTTGCAATTCCCATTTTCATTGCCTTGACATTATAATATTACCTATAATTTATGTTTTATTGTAGGCATCGAAATTTTTATTCTACAAATTTGTTTTAAGTTCAGATGTCTCCATTTTTAAAAACTTCTCTTTAGAGGTTTAAAGAGATTTATTTTAATTTCAGTAATGGTAAACAGGAAGGTTTTAGTATGTAATAAAGAATATTAAATTTACAAATTAATTTTTCATTTTCCCATCTTGTTATTTTTTTAGTCTTCCTTAAATAATTTTTTTGACAGATGTCTGACAGTGCTACATTTATTGGGAAATCAGGTGAATTATAGACATTCCATTAGTCACACCAAACCATAATTCGATATCCTTTGCAAAATAGAAGAAAAAATGTAAAAACCGACTCAAACATTTTGAGTATGGATGTATGCTTGGTGGGTTCTCTCCTGATGATGTATCTGTAAATAGTAATGACAACTTATGAACATTTTAACAGGACAGAGAGAAGCTAGTTGCCAATACTGAGTCCATATTAGTTGTAAATACACATGAATTATTTCAATTTCAATATTCTTCATAAATTTTGCCTCCTAAAATATTAACGGAATACTTTTCGGAACTATTTCCAACTAATTTTATTGATCGAGAAAACTATGTTAGTATGAGGCAGAGGATTTTTATGGGCGATTTTTTCATTAACCCTTAGAATACCGGGGAACGCGATCGCGCTCCTCGAGCTGAATCATTATTAGATGCTATAAAGCTGATATAATCAGCAAACAATATATTTCAAGGATGAAAACAAATGTAATAAAGACTTCCTTAAGTTTCTGAATATGTAACTTCATTTATTTGCAGTTCATATTTTTTCTTCTAAATTACTACAAAATCAGCAAAAATGCCCTGGCAATTTGAGCACAGTTTCTGCAAAATTGGCTGGCACTCAAAGTTTTAACTCTGCTGAAAAATCTGCAGTTATTTGGTAAATGAAAGTACGCTAAATTATGCTCACAGCGCAGGCGCGTCACATAGCGTTCTCGGCGAATCGTAACGTGCTGGCCGTGAAAAGTATACCGTTATTCAACTCAGCTGTTTGTGAGAGGTAACGGTGTTCGTTATCGTAAATAGAAATGCTGAAAAATATACAGAAGTTCAAAAGGCTTCGTTTCTCAAATTATGATGATGTGATATTACTTCAAGAAGTTGTTAAAGTAAACCCTTACGAAAATGGTTGGAAAAACGTACGGGAAGCAGTCGTTCGGTTAACTGGGAAGGAGTTCAATACTAGATGTCTCCGAGAACATGTTCAATACTTACTTAAGCTACATTCTAGAGAAGACTATGGAACTCGTAAAAAGTGGGTATTAAACTTTCGTGAAAATGGTTGAATTAAACGGAAACTAATATTGAAGTCTTGATTGAAGAATAATCGAATAACTTCTATTCAATAAATAGCAGCGAAGTAAACAGCTTATCGCTGTGTTTTCAGTTCCTCCAGAACTTACAGAAATTTAATGGAAATGTTAATTGAGGAATATTTCTCTCGGGAATTTTCGGAAGCTGGTTTTAATATGTCTTGCTTATTGAAGTAATATAATAGTGCTATATTGTTAAAATACGGTGTTAAAGATCAATTCAATGCTACAAAATCATCTTTTGATTCGACATATAGCTGATATGTATTGGAGTTAAACCATAAGTATGTGGTATTACTAATCACTAATTTATTATTCAGCTGAATTAGTAAAGAGTTCATTTACAGGCCAGGAACTGAAGAGGAGTTTGCGCTGAAAGAGGAACTCATTCAACAACTAAAGGCTATGTTGAATACTATGGGGCGGAAATATGGTCGCAAGAGAGTCCAAGAGGCTATGGGAGATGGGTTAGGAAACAGAGAAGGGACTATCCTTTATATTTCAAATGGTAAGTTGAAAGCATTTCTTCATAAATAGCAGATTATTAAACTTGAAATGGTGTCTGGCAGATTAGAGAGTAAATCGTTAGAAAAAATGAAGCCTTAGAATATCAGGTTATAAATGCCTCTACATGAGAATAATGTAGTTAGCAAACATTCTTTATAAAGAAGTTATGGATGTAAAGTATTTCCACAGCTCATGGCCAACAAATTTATTTTCAGGAACACTAATATTATTAGACCACAGCTACTAATATTACTGTCTTTGTTTCAGGTTGTGTTACAAGTTTTTCTGTTGATATTGCAATCTTTTTATTATAGACTTCTCTTATTTGCTTAAAACTTACCGTAGATGATTAAATAATTTACTTACAAAAATTAACTTAACATAGTTGATTAAGGTAACTAGAATCTTATTGTAGAATAATTTTATAAATTAAACAAAAAATGGAGGAAAGGGTTTAATTGATCTTGTTGTGTTCCATTCTGAAAAATATAAAAAAGATTTATTGGAAAATGGTCTCCCTTCATTATAGTACTTACTTTATATTTCTGTCCATTTTGTGCCATATTCAATTAACTTGCCAATTTCATTGTTGGAAAGAACATGTGCTACGTTTCTTTTACTGTGGTAAATTGCAAAAAATTGAAATTCTAAAGCAGAAATTGGTAAAGTCAGTTTTTGGAATCAAAGTATAGTTTCTAATTAATTTTTTGACCATTTCCTGGAGTGACTCTCTTAAAGAACTGCAAGTTCATGGAGCAATACCAAATTTTGGTGGCATCTGAACTGTTACAAAGATCATAATTTAAGATGCCGCCAAAATAAATGGTTATGACTAAGCTAAGAATGCTCTTTCATTTTCCTTTAGACTTTGTTCAGGGTTCACCAAATGTCGCCTTGGGAGTAGTGGATAACAGTGAGGATCCAGAGCCATTGACTTGCAACCAAAGTACTTCTGCCACCAAAAGTGGTGCTAATATTAGCTCATCAGGTAAATGGTTGAGATTCAGCTGTCCCTATCATTGCATGAAAAACGATGATTCATTTAATTTGGGTCTGTGTATCAAAGCTTTCTCAAAATGTTTGCAATGCATGTTAATAATCATCTTGATTTTTCCTCATTACTTAAATATCAGCACTGATTATTCATTGTTTATGGAACTTTTGAATTTCTTATTTTTGTATACATTTTTTAAAAAATTTAGTAATATATTTATTTCAAGGTCGAAGAATATTTCATCTTCCTAGATCAGCAGGGGGTAACCATCAGTTTATTTCATTGATGAAAGAGAAGCAAGATAGAGAGGCTGCTCACAACAGAGAGATACTGTCTTTGAAGAAACAGAAGTTAGAGCTTGAGAGAGAGAAATTACAGTTAGAAAAAGAGAAGTTTGAACTGGAGCGAAAAGAGAAGGAAGCCAAGCTAGAAATGGAGAGGAAGGAATTAGACCAAAGAATTTTAAGGGAGAAAAGGCAGCAGGATATCATTGATGCACTCTTATCATTAATAAAAAAAGAAGCTGCTGGATAAACATCTTTTACTTTTTATTACCAAGGTATTAACCTATTTCCTTCCCACAAAGTTCTTCTCCAAACTTTATCTCTTTTATATTATTTATAATCATCCTTTATAAATGTTTGCTGTTGTACTAATTACTGAACATTTTACCATATTTTGCTTCTATATGGAAGTTTAAATAAAATTTTTTATGTGATAGGAAATTGTTCACGTTTGTAACTTCTTAAAAACATTATTTTCATTTGCAATTTATAATGCTTTTCTACGCATGCTAATGAATCCCAATTTCATATTCATTCTCCTTATTATATTTAGAATACAAAAGAAAATGAGTGACAGGTAGCATTATGGTTGTTAACTCTTGATAGTAAAAAATAATTATTTTTCGTTTCTGCATTTAAGAATTAGCATTTTTTCCTACTTGTTTTATATGCAATCAAAACAAAGGACACTGCTACTAACGCTTTTACCCTTCTCTAGTCATCTCTCTCATATAGTTCTGAATACAGCCATTAAATCTCTTGTTCCTATTACTTTGATAAATCTAAATTGCTCTTCAGCCACATATTCCTCTATCTTATTAACTAATATACTCAGCGTTTTTGTAGCCTGCACTATTATACTAATGGTCACATGATCCTCACACTTATTAGTTTTATTCCTTTTTGCCATTGGAATCATCATTGATCTCCTGGAATCTATTTCAACATGGTGTGATGGCATCTCCTAAATGCCTTTCTCATAAGCATTCCTTCCTTGTAAGCATTTTGACAATTCTATTGGCTCTCCATCCACATCTGGAGCTGTGCCATATTTCATAGCTTTAAAAGCAGGCATTAACTCAGTCTCTAGAATACTTTCTCTAGTGTTACCCCTGTCCAGTAAGTTCTCTCTCTTTTGATTTTTCATTCTTGTAGGTTTTTATGTAGTTTTATTAAGTGGATACATGGATGTATTGCTTTCATATTTGCAAGACCTTTCAATCTTCCTTCACAAGTTTTCCTTGTAAATGTTCCACCTCCATTTCTTATCCTCCTGTTAATCCATCCTAGATTATATCATGCATTAAAATGTTCTCAAGATTGTGTATCCCTATTCTTTCCAATGTTTCTATTTCTTTACATGATAGGTCAAGCCCATTGCCCTTCGTCCCTTGGAGGGATATGGTCTAGCCAGGTGACATGTGATCAGTGCATAGACTCCGCATCTGCTGTTTGGCTTTTCCAGACTGGATCCATTACTTTTTAATTGGATTAGCTACCCATATTCATCATGGTGCTCGAAAGACACCAATAAATGTTGGCTCCCACCAGGAATCAAACACAGGACTACTTTCACAGAAGGCAAATGTGCTACCCACTTGGCTATATGAGGGCTTTTTCTTTACATTTTTCTTCTAATAATTTACTTTGTGTCTTGCCTAGTATAGTGTTCAGCTTTCTACACTTCATCCTTCTGTTTATATTCTTAAATACTTACTTCTTTCTTCCATTGAGACTGGAAGCGTTAGTCTCATAAACAAGTGATCATGAAAAAATCAATAACTGATTATATTGTCTCAATAGGGTATTTAAGAAATTATTATACATGGAACAGTGTGAAGTTGATTTTGTGTGTTATTGTTTGCAAGTGAGACTTGAGAAAACTTTGGTAATCTTTGTCTTTTATGAAGTTTCACTTTTTTGGTGATACTACTGTTATATATTTGTGATAAAAGATGAAGACTTGAGAGGCTGTGGAAATACAACGATAGAAAACTGATACAAGGAAACCTTTATTACTGTATCAACCGAATTTTTAATGATATCCTCAAGAATAGGTTCTCTGGCAGAAATGTTTCAAATTGATGATTTTTAGGCTTATTTTTAAGTTTGTTTTATCGAGAAACTGGTAAAAATTAGGAAAAACTGGAACATATTGATCTTTATTTTTTGTCAAAGAACCTATTCTTGAGTGTATCATTAAGACCTGTTTGATGCAGTAGTAAATGTTCCCTTGTTAGAGTAAAAAAATGTTCCTTTTTCAATAGTTGCTTCTAATCAGTAGCATGACAAGGATGGGGGAATACTTTTTTAAAATTCTGAGAGAATCCAACTAATCTGAATGGAAGTATCAATACATTCATTTTCTTCAGTGAGGTAGTAAATGCAATAAAAATTTTAAAATGTGTTTAAAGCTGGATAACTTATTTTGGTACCTAAGTGTATAAAGACCCTCTGGAATCTGATAAATTGGTTTATTTATCCAAGAAAGATTAAAAATTCCTTAGAAGGATCGGTATCTGAGAGGTTCATATGTATTGTCTCCTAATGTAGATACGAATCTACATTTTTCTCGATAAATATAATTTCATAATAAATATTTACGTGGTATCAAAGCACCAAGTGTCAAAACAGAGGCCCTCCCTCCATCTAAGCCTAGTACTTGGGAACCCCTTCAAGTACCTGAGAAAGATGCAGAAAAATTTGTAGGATATGTTTAGAAACAAAGGAATGAATGTAGTGAATGAATACATTGTCTGTAGCTTAGGAAAACCTCCTTTTTTTATATTTCTTGTGAGTGTGTGCATGCATATGTATGTTTAAAAATAAAGGGATGAATTTAGTAAATGAGTAAGTAGTTTTTAATTTTTTGTAGATTAGGAAAGCATACTTTTGGTATATTACTTGTTTGTGTGAGCATCTGCATAAGTACTTGTATACTTGCTCAAAAACATGTAAAAAATTAGACTAAAAGGTATCTATCTATGAACGATACAGATTCAGGGCTAACCTTGTGGTAATTATTAATATTAAACATATTAAAACGCTCCATCAGAGTGAACTTTTTACTATACCACACAAAAACAGCCTACACACGACCATGGTTTCGTAGCATGGTCGTGTGTAGGTTGTTTTTCTGTGGTATAGTAAAAAGTTCACTCTAATGGAGCGTTTTAATATGCATCCATCTATTTTTTCCATTTTTCATTATTTATCTCCCAATTTAAAAATGTGTATTATCTTGGTGATAATATGAATTTAATGTAGTTGTTAAAATTTTTTTATCTTTAATGGGGATTTTGTTGCTAGATAACTTCAAATGCTTTCATGTCCTTGGTTATCAAGTTCAAATCACCTTTTGGTAATCCTTCACACAAATTACTAATTGACATTATATATATACTTTAATTATTATAAATTTATTTCTGATATTATCTTACAAATTTCAATAATGATTCTTTTGTATTGTGTATCCTCTGTCAAGAATGGATTCTCAGACATTAAATATTGAGATGAGCTTCTAGATTAGAGGATAGGAAGTGTTCTGAAGCATACGAGGGCTGTATGATAAGTATCTGTGTTAGGCAAGAAAACACATTTTTTTAACTTCTTTTAGATTTATTTCTCAATATAGTCTCTTTTAAACTCAATACATAGTCCAGCGATATTCTAACTTTTTCTAGCCATCCAAAAAATACGTTTTGTCAAACTCTGCAAAATAGGCCTCTGTTGTGGCGATGACTTCCTTGTTTTACATGAATTGCTTTCCCCAAGCCATATTTTCATGTTTGCAAACAAAAAGAAATTGCATGGGGCCAAATCTGGAGGATAGCATGGATGGGGTAGCAATTCATACCATAATTCAACCAGTTTTGCTGCGGCGATTGCAGATGAGTGAGCTGGTGTGTTGGCATGACGGAAGAGCACTTTTTTTCTTTGCCGAATGGGGCCGTTTTTCCCCCAATTCAGCATCGAATTGGTCCAGTACATCAGCATAGTACTGCCCCATGATTGTCCTTCCCTTCTTCCAATAGTCGGTGAATATGATGCCTCGCAAATCCCAGAAAACAGAGGCCATGACTTTTCCTGCCAATGGAACCGTATTTTGCTTCTTTGGAGCAGGTTCGCCGGGTGAAATCCACTGTTTTGACTGTTCTTTCATTTCTGGTGCATAGTAATGGATCCATATTTCGACAACAGTCACAAAACAACATAGAAACTTTCCTATTGTGCTTAAACATGTCCAAAAAGTGCTATGAAGTTGTCATGCGATTCCATTTTTGCTCCACTGTGAGCAAACGTGGCACCCATCTTGCCGATAGCTTTCTCATGCCCAATTTTTTGTGTAGGATACTTTGTATGCGTTCAATTGAGATGTTTACAATGTCAACAATCTCTCTGATCTTCACATGACGATCTGTTAGCATGATATCATGGACTTTGTTAACCATATCCTCTGTAGTCACCTCAATTGGACGGCCTAAGCACTCTTCATCAAAAACGGATGTTCGGCCACCCTTGAAGTCATTAAACCAATATCTTATGGTAGTCATCGAAGGTGCATGGTCCTTATAAACAGCATGCAACTTCACCTTGATTTTCTCACATGTCTCCCCAAAAAAAGAAATCTATTCTGCTCTTTCTCCATGGTGGCAAGCAAACATGTACTTGACTACTTTCAACAGCTATCAAAACAAAACTACTCGACTAGTCTGTCTGAAATTTTGACAGTCATATATCTAAAGATGGCGTTAAATTATGGCATACATTTTATGTCAGTGGTGCCATCAGTCGCTAAACACGGGTACTTATCATACAGCCCTTCTATAATCATGAAACTATTGTTATACATGAATACATGCTGAACTTCATTTCACTAGAAGCTAATGTCTTATATAAATGTGGTCCATTTTATGCCAAACTGAACCCAAAATCAGTATTTATTTTTCAAACTCTTAGAGTATTTATGATAATGAAAGAAACATTATGACAATTGGTTAGCGACTGATTCAAGAAGAGTGAACTCATTCATGATGTTCGTGTTCAAGATCCTATCATACTTCCTGCTCAGTTTTCTCCCTGCCCCTACTGCATGAAACATGTGGTAAAAAGCTTAGAATGCTCACAAGGTGGATCTCCCTGATCCTCAGGTGTAATGCAACCTGCTTTAAGATTGTCCATCCCATTTAATTGACCAAAAGTTGTTTACTTTATTTATATTGGCATCCTATGCTATCTTCTGATCTCCATCCAACAGTTTTAGCCAGTTATAGCTCTGAGGAATTACTTCTTCCATAACAGTCTCATCTTAGGCAGAAAATTGGGAAAAAAGTCACTCTTCCATGTTTCTTTTGTTTGTAAACCCAGGTTGAAAATAAAATGAATATACTTAAAAAAATGAAAATAAAATAACATAAGTGGCAGTGGGCTATTGTGCATGGCCATGGAGTGATAATTTGTGATGGCCTCTTACCACTACCATCAAACAATATGAGATTTATTCCATTTTGCCTGTGTGTTAACAATTTGCTATTTAGTAGAATACAGATTGTCAAAATTGATTGTCAAAATTGAAAGACACTCCATCTTATACAGCAACAGTTTGTGGACTATCTTGGTATCCCATCTTCAGTATTATGATATATCATAAATAAGGATAAGGACATTGAGGCAAAGCAACCTTGTGTAGTGGATCTTCAAGGAAATTAAAAACTCCATAGCATGAGAACCTGGAGAAGGTGCAACCCAATTGGTTCAATCTAGCAATATCCTGTAATCTTCCACTTGACAGACCTATCATAATGAAAAAGCAATTGAAGTTGCCATTAAGTTAGGAAGAGATGATTCCTCAAGGAGAGGAGGTTGGCTAGATAGGTTCAAAAACAGACATCTAAGTGCTGCTGACTTGAGCCAGCAGCACTTAGATGTCTGTCTTAAGCAAAAGCACTTTTTGGCAAAGGTAACTTCACCTTTAATTTTACTTCTCGGGCCTTATATGCCCGCGATGAAAAACCAGAATTAGGTTTTTAGAGGGATAAAAGCATGCCCTTTCTTTTAAAAGTAATTCGATAGTTTCAAGACTGTCTTTTTTCGAAAACGTGAGCTGAATATACCATATTTTTGGCATCGTAATGAAATTCGTAATTCCCAAGGAGAAAAGGGTTTTCTCTTTCTTTTCAAGGAAGGGTTTAACCCTTAAGAGTGCAGTAGGATCTATACTTCCCATCCCTCCTGCTGAGGAAATCCTTTGGATTAATTATTTCTATTGTCATGTGTTGTTGTTATGGAGCGATATTAATTACGTTTTGCCACCTATCTTAATTTAAAAAAATTTTTATGCAGAAAAAATAAGTAGGATCAGAAGGAAGGTTTTCAACCGTATGAACCGTACATTTTGAAATATAATCTGTTTTGTTTAATTCTTCTGATCCTACTAAAAGTTTACAAGGACATGTGAAAGAAGCTGTTGTGAGGCCCCCCCTTTTTAATCACAGTGAAAAGTGGAAGTTGGTTGATATGAACACTTTACCCCCCAGATTTTGTGTGTTACCAAAAATTCACAAAAAAGATTGTCCCATTAGACCAGTTTCTAGTATCTCCTCTCCAGTGCATAAAGTATCGTCGCGATTAAATGATCTTATTTTGCAGTTTACGGATTTTAAACCCAAATTTAATGTGAAAAATTCTATTGTTTTTTGTAATTTATTAAAAGATATTACTGTGCCTCCAAATGCTAAGCTAGTGTCGTTCCATATAGTGAACTTATTTCCTTGTATGCCAGTGGATGACACTCCATATTTTGGAAGATGTGCTAAACAAAAACTTTGTTGATTCTATCATTATAAAAGAACTTATCTTTCTCACCCGCCTTTGCATGGAAGGTAACTATTTTCTTTTTGATGTTAAACTTTATGCTCGGAAAGAAGGTATGGCTATTGGTTCACCTCTTTCTCCTGTTTTGGCTGAGTTTTTCTTAAACCATGTTGAATTAAATCTGTTTAATTCTGGCCATATCCTTTTAGAAAATGTGTTTAAATGGCTTAGATATGTCGACGATATATTTTGTATTTGGACGGGAACTATGAGACAGCTAAACCTTTTCTTAAACCTTTTGAACTCACTTCATCCGTCCCTTAAATTCACCCAGGAATTAGAAATCAATGGTACCCTTAACTTCCTTGATCTTTCTATAACCCGGATTCTTAATTCTTTAGATTTCTCCATCTTCCGCAAGCCCACTTACACCTCCCGTTTTATATCCTCTTCCTCTAACCACCATCACTCCCATAAACTCGCCACTTTCCACTCCCTTCTCCATAGACTTCTGAATATCCCCCTCTCTCCTTATAATTTTGAAAAAGAATTAAATATTATAATGTACTTAGCAATAAAAAATGGATATTCTTCTGATTTAATTAATAGGCTGCTGGAGAAAAAACAGAGAAATATAGCTATAAGAAAGATTTTCATTTTGGAAAATATTCTAGCTCCATCAAGTTGGCACAGATTAAGTTTCCTGGGTCCTTTGAGCTATAGTGTGTCGAAGCTTCTGCCTAATGACCGTGTGAGACCAGCATTTTACAACAATTTATGTGTTAAGCAATTTCTTACACTTACACCTTACAAATGAATGATTTTTACTTGCAGTTACACTTCTTCGTCCTTCCTTCCACATTTCATAGCTCCGGTTTTTCCATCTCATTTCTTCCAAGAATTTACCCTTTCACCTTCCCTTGAACCTTTGTTCTCCTTTTCCCCTCTCATCAGTCCCTTGGTAGGCTTTGCTTTCCTATTCACACTTGATAATGACGATGATGCGTTGAAACATGTCGTGGGTTTGAAGATTTTCTGTAGTGTTGTGCAAAGTTGACTTGAATAAATACACGTTTCTTTTTGAAAAGTGGTTAAATTTATTCACCATTTCGTCATGGAATACTACAAAGTGAATCGCCGCTCCGTCGAGTTTATTCACCAATTCTACTGTAAATAAGTTTATTCCACGGTTGCTGTGCGAATAATAGTTAAGAAAAGATTTTCTTTCGAAGAAGTTAACTGCTGAACATTTGTCTACATTTAGCTCTAATGGTCAATCATAATTTTATCTAAGTCATTCGAGAAGGTTAATGTATCTCTCTACTCTTTTTCCCTACAACTGACCGTGTATCCGTGGGTATCAACATTGAGTTACGTAAACTTCCCCCAATTATCATAACAGAACGAAATTAAATTGAATTTTGAGTCTATAATAATTGAATAAATATAAGTAATGCTGTAAATTTTATTACATGTCAGTGATAGTAAAATTTAAAGCAATAAATATTTGCAAAATCCGTAAAAAATAACTGAAATTTCATTGAACACTATCCAGTGCATTTTCTTTTTACAAACACATTTCGCTCAAAATCTCCTGCAAATATTTCCATTTCTACCCTGCACTGATAAATAACTGTAACCTTTCCTTATTTACCATGAAAAAGCTATAAGTTTCCATTTGATAATCCCGATGATTGAAAACGAATCTGGCTGCATCATTTGACTTGTGAACATTGCGGGTGTACTCGCCCCCCTTATAAAAAATCAATTATTTGTGAAGTACGGAGTACGACAATTGGGCTCTCTGCACCGTAGGAAAGTTAACCTTCTGAAATCAACTCCCAAAAAATTCATCACAAAAGTTCTTTTACTTGTTTCTTACTAATTGTGTAGGAAGAAATTCGTTTCATGTCTTGCATCCACTGAACTTTCCTACACCATTTAAATCGATGTCTCGGAAGGACGTACGGTCGTTACACCACTAAATGGCTATTTTTAAGCCAAAGTCAACGGAATAGAATGAAATGATTTAACTTTGATGAATAAAAATCTACGTCGGGGAAATTTCGCCGCCCCAATCGGTGCGTTTGACCGCCTGCATTATCTTTCCTTGCGGCTTAAGACAAAAGCATGCAATATCTTCTTCGCATTGTTTTCGGTAGGATGAGGTCTCGTGATCTCTTTATCTACATAAATGCGATTTCAGAATATTTTTATTGCCTCCAATGGCTTGGAAGTCGGAGGTCGAGACCGGGACCCAGAATGATCTCTTTCCTACCAAAAATGAAAAAGATTGCCGAAAATTCCAAGAAGACTATAAGTATAATAGAAATTAATATTTTTTGTTCTTAGAATATACTTGACCGCGGTGATTAAGCCCACATAATCGTTACGCAGGGTATTTTTCTTATTTTATCACAGTCGTCGAGATATTGTGACTAAGAGTTTGCTTTCTGGAGAATAGTCGTTAAACAAAAACTGTGAAAGATGTGGAGACCATGCATCTTGTCAGTCGGGAAAACCTTTTTAAGATTTAACTAATGAATGCGATAATTGCCCATGGGGTGAGACAAAGTTATTATCACCCATGCCATGCCAAAATCGTCACGTAATTTCTAAATTTATCACTTTTTCTTAATGCGGACCCCGTGATAGGTAAATGTGTGTTTTGCCCAATTTGCGCCCCACTTGTCTCTCGTCTGTTTAGTTTCTTTGAACCTTGGACGCTTTGATCAGATAAAAGAGACACGTGTTTACAGTTGGAACCATCGCACGGTGGGCTAGAATCGAAAAAAGCTGGCCAAGAGGCCAAAAATGGTTTTTCAGAGTAAGGAACGTGAAACTTCGCATAGATATTTAGAAAAGATTGAATTTTGTTGTTCTGTCTTTTATTTTTCGTTATTTGAGCGCGGCAAAAAGATACAGGGTGTCAAACTTGGGCAATTTTCACACAAAAGAACGTTCTCGGATATTTCTGAAAAACTTTCAAGTTTGCTGCGATGCAGATGTAATTATAGGGAACCTCCTTACTCTAATAAACCATTTTTGGCCTCCTGGCCAGCTTTTTTCGATTCTAGCCCACTGTGCATCGCGTAAAATTGAATTCGCTTAACGAATGGAAATGTGGAAAACGTTCCCATTACAATTCTTGTTGTATTTTCTAAAACACTTTCCCTTTAATCCAGGAGACAGAATGATATTTTTGCTGGTTGTTCTTCAAGCACCCGTAACTTATGATTCTAATATTATTTAAATGCGGCACCCAGTGACAAATCAAATAATCAGTCATTTTGTGGATCAATCAGCAGGTGACATGAGTTAGAAAAAGTTAGTCGAGCGATTCCAGGTCGTTGAATGTATTCGTGTTTCGTATATCTTTGTCTTCGAAGTCTGTTATCTTTATTTATTTATAATTTTAATTTGCTTTATGAAGAAGGAGAAAAACAAATCGTCGATCTTTCACTCATGTCTCATGTCAGTCTTAGTCATGGCTGTGATACTACGAAGACTATCGAGGTGTGAGTGATGCTGAGAAATGCCATTCATCTTGTTCACTCTCTATCGAATGCTATGAAAAGGGTTATTCACTGGTTCATTATACTACACTTACGTGGACCTTTTCCACTTATGTCATTCTGGCTCTTTGAGGTAAGCAATGGCAAACTACTTTCCTCCTCATCTTTCCAAATACGTCCGACTACTTCTCCAAACCTTGAGGAAGTCAGTGATAGGTGTAAAGGTTCAAATCAGGCTTCAGGCTGTTGACTTACTAGTGGTAGGTAGTCATTCTTCATACTTAATATATAAGTCTGCAGAATGCGTGGTTTCACGAAAGTGGAGCTCTTTTCCTACCGTATTTAGGTGGTCAAGTGAAGAATGGTAGTTGTGAAACGAATTTTTTCATTCATGGAGAAAATATGATTTCATGATCGTTCATAATTGAAATAGGATTTTAGTAAAATTAGGAATTTGCCAACCTCCATCATATTATATTTTAAGGAAAGGGCGAGGAACCAATCAAATGTTCTGTTACAGAAATAAAGCACTTGGCTCTACCAAAATAGGGTGATACTATATAGTACTCCTATTTTCGTAGTACATAGTAGTATATAATACTCCTATTATTCCCCGAGTTTCTATCCCTAGTATTCCAATCAATTAAAGTTACGAAAGATATATTTTTTAAATATTCTTCCATGTTCTTCAAGCTCGAGGGAGTACCGAATCTGTTTGAATATTCATCAGGTAAAATATGACGAATTCTAATAAAATTGTCTATGACGTTTTCTTCTTCATTTTATGATTGCAAATGAATATCTTGAAGAGTTATGATGAACACTCATCATCATTTCACGTGATAAAGTCGGAGTTCTTATTTCTACGCGGCCCGCCTAAGGTTTTTATTCTTTTCGAAGTTAGGGAAGTAATTAATGAATTTCAAAAATCGAATTTAACGCATTTCGATCTCAGACATTTGTATCCTTGGCTAAAATAAGAGTAGTATATCGAAAACCTTACACAATTATTCTTTAACATTACCCTTGTTTTGGCTTTGCTTCTTTTGGGTACTGATTTGATTGTGTGCATACATAGTTTTAATGACATAAATAGGTATTTGCCTACATATACATGCAAATATGCTTTATGGCGCAAACTGTATGCAGAGAAATAGTTTTACGAAACACTTCTACGAGGGAATGATGCTCTAATGAGGGCCTCGTTTGATGACAATTCTAATGAGGCCTTTCGGCCGAGAAGGTTGGACAACCCTGTTTTACCCCGTTATAGGAAGAACAATTTTAGCGTATCAATTTTTTGTTCTTTCCATTGACATATGGCTTTCATTAATATTCGGCAGCTCGTTTTACAATAAAATATTTATAAAATAAAATGCTTATACTCGATTTAGGGAATTAGCGGAGAATCTTAGTGTTCAGCTTCGTAATCATTTCCTGACGTGTTCCTTCCTATTCCATATCCTGTCTTCCTGGATTTCTCTGGAAAAAAGAGGTCATCCGGAGAAATGACGTTCACTGACACACCTCTGCTACGCCCACTTCGACTCGCGCAGATGATGATGTCATCATGGTCTCGCAACGTCATAGGTCACGTGACGTGACCGCGGTACATTTCTACTGCCGCGCCGACGAAAGTCCGTCCGCACTCCAGCCTTCGCTCGCGAGATTCGAATATCCGACTCGAAGACGCGTCAGCCCCTCTGAAGCCATGGACGAGTATGTGGTGAGTCCATCCTCGCTATCGCTTAAAATGTTACTCTTTTCTGAAGATAAGGGCATAAATGCCCATAATCTAACAATACCTCGCTCCTCATTCTTCCTAAAAATTCAGTCTCTTTCTTCTCTGTTTTACAAAACAATACCTTAAGCTTTTATTTACCTAATGACAGAAGTTTACAGCATCGAGAGGATCGCCAATTGTATCTCAAATAAGTAATCCTCTCGCTCGTAGGAAAGTCTCAATTATTTTAGTTATTTAGTTTAATTATTTAGAAAGCGTAAATTGTTCTGTTACAAAGAGCACATACCTCTGTAGACAGTTGAATGCGGGAAATTCAAAGAACGAAATTTTCCGCAACGCCGTCGGAGTGTTTGTTTCCCATCCAATCGATTCTTCTCGGACCTCTGGCGCCGAAAATTTGGCGCCCCGTTGGCGCCCCAAGTTTACTACCGAAACGGAAGATATTTCTTGTTTTGGAGGACTTTCTTTAGGAACATAACTTTTATCTTTCATTTCATTTTATTGACATATGAATGTATTATTGCAATTACCTATGTTGTCATTACTACAGAAGAATAATTTTCTCGATAAGAGGAGGAAATGTAACTCGCGGAATGTCACGAGTAAACAATGTGTTAAATATAGTGAATGATAAGTAAGTTCCCAATTCTATATATTCTTTAGGGTATAATTGGCATATGAAACAGTTTATGGCTGGTAATTTGACTATAGATATTTTGAATTAAACACAAATGTTTTAGTTGACATCTGAATAATAATTATTATTTCGAATCAGTAAACTATTCTCGAACGTCAAGAAATCACAACACGTTTGTAATAAACTCCTGGTATTGCCAATTTACTTTACTTTACTTTAATAGCTGGATTAATCGACGAATCCAAAACAAATAACTGTTACTTTGAAATCATTTTCCCCTCCACATTGATCGGTTACTAATAATTAGTGTGGTAATAGCATTTCGCCCTATTATCACTGGTTTAGGGAACTATTATTACATTTTTCGCTAAAATATGTAAAGCTTACTCAAGGAATCGTTGAATTATAGTAGTGGAATTAGAGTTTTTTCGATGAGATGTCTTAGCTAGATAATTAATATGAATGCTCTGGAGAGATCCCGAGCTACCTTTGAACGCTGCCGAATTCATTCACAATCATTTGTTTTTAAAGGCGGAACCACCAATCGCATTTTCTACGAGCGTATTTCCCACCGTAAAACCTGCAAATGGCATTTTTAGGAAGAATTCTTGGACGACTTCCAAACGTGGTTGACCTTCGGATAAGAGATCAATAGAGAGTAAGAGGCCAACGAACATAGAATTGCGTGACTTGGAATATCGTGTGGACCAATTCATTAATCGTGAGATACTACTAAATACCTTGCGTACGAGATTGATCCTTTCATTACTTAATGAAGCAAAGTATGATTTGTATCTTCTTTAAATAACCATCTTGACCTCTTTGGTGACGCCCTTAAGTGCGATAATATCCTGCCTCCACAATTTTGAGGTGAAGCAGTACTTTCAGAAGAATTAATTAGAAATTAATAGGAAAGATTTTCCTTAGACCACACGAATTTAATCGTTTAATATTATTAATTAATTTAATCGGGTAATACCTTTTATTATTATTTCAACTTGCCATCGCATATTTTATTACTAGTGTCATTTTGACTTATAATTAACGTCGTAAAAGGGTTCAGCTGTCATTATACATATTCAGAAATGAATTCTATTTCTTTATTTTATAGAATAGAAAGGAAAAAAGTCCCATTTAATCATTGCTTATTATGAATAAGTGTTTCTACCGAATCAGTTTTTCTAATTTTAGTTATTTTTCGTGAATGATAATCATTTTAAGTCACGATGTTAATGAGAACTGTCGACATCAAATTTAAGAAATAAGTATTACATGAAGCTCAAACTCATCGATCTTAGGCTCTGATAAAAAAAAAGTATTCGACTAACGTCAATCCATTTTCCTGAAAGGTTTCCACAAAAGGAGCCCAAGGAAAACAGTTCCTTTGTCCCTAAATATTTGAAAAAGAGCCCAGAAACCTCTGCTTCCATTACCATTGATAACACTTTATATGTTTATTTTACTGACAGCGCTCCATTTGTTGTAACCTCGACAACTTTCGTCAGTTTTTAGGATTAAAATCCCCTTTGTCGTTCGTGCATTACGTAATCGGTCGTAAGCATTAGGAAATTAATGGAATCAACTGCAAGTAATGTGTAAATACTGAAGAAGCAAGTTATTTCTTCTCGGAAGAGACAGTGATTTATACAGTTCATAGATTTATTTAATCTTTGTTACCACAGTCGACTAATCTCTGCGGTACTTCAACTTTTTAACTTTTTATTTATTAAAGCTGAATGATAATTTTGATAAATTTATATTTTTTTGAATGTGCGATATTTCTGGAATCTGTCGAAACATTAGAAATGAACTGCGAATTATTGCCATTTCGAGAAAATGGGACTAAATTGAGGCGAAAGCCTAAGGATTCACTTGTAAAATATATATTCACAAATTTATTGCTTAAGCTTTTGCTGTGAAATAATGTTCAGCGCCCTTGTTTTCTCTGTTTTCCTCATTGACAATATTTTCAATTTCATTTAAATGTGTATTTTAAATCTTTTGCAAAGATTTTGGAAGAATACGTATTTAAGATCAAAGAGAAACAATCAGAAGATTAGGTATTAGAGAAAAGTAGTTCTTTGTACTTGATTCCAAAAAATGAAACATTAAGGCTCTGACTTCCAGGAAGCGTGAGTACGTATAGAGTGAGTATATCGGACCTTCGACCGTAATTCTTTCGCTCCAGTTATTGTTCCGGTTCAATCGAAACAAAATTGGAGTTTGGGTTTGGATCAACTCCAAACAGGTCATCGTTTTTTCATGTACAGTTTGCAACCACACTTCGATTCCAAAACTCCATTCGATGGTTCAATGCTCCAGCAAATATTATTTTTCGTTTATCGAAATTGGAAAACTAGTATCTAGTATTGCCGTAGTGTGTAATAGAACAAATGCATGACGTATATAAATGTATAGGACTTGATTCCTTGGAAGGTTTACTGAGATTTACTGCTCGTTGCATTTGTACTGAAAATTGGTTGCAATTGGTAAGTGCGGAAAATGGAAGGAGAATGAGGAAGTTAGCGTATTTCCGATACGGTGAAGTCATATCGATCTTTTCCAAAGGTTTTACAGTCGCCGGCTCCTCGCGCCTTGAGTAGAACGTAGCCTTTGAAGGCTTAGAAAAGAATTCGTCATTCTAACCGCCGCGCCCTGTCTGTAATACGCTCTGCCATTCACAGAATAGAATCGCTCAGCAATCACCAAAGAATCCAAAGCAACGCCCCGTGAAAATTTTAATTTGCATTTCCTTAAGCGCAAGGGACGCTTTCTCTGTTTCTTGTTTCTCTTTTGACGAATGATGGAAACAGCTTGTTCAACACTGTGGCACTTCTGTAAATAATTATGTACATTGATCCGTCCTTACGGATGCATCGATGTGTTGCGCCAGCCCTTTTAACAGAAAACATTTTCGCTACAAACATTGGGAAGCAACGTGGATCGAACGGACATCTCTAACACCTGCTTCCGTTTCCGGGAGCTCACTGACGTCCGAATCGCCATTAACTTCTTCTCTCGAAGTCCTTAGCGTTTGTTGGTTTCTTTTAGCATCGATTTGATACCATTCGTTTATTTCGTGCTTTTCTTTGCGAGATCGAGACACAAAAAATTTTTTTACTCTTTCAAACAGGTTTAGTTGCCGGTCGAGGCGGTTTTTCGTTAAGGAATAGTTTCATCAGTAGTAATAATTATTAAAATGGTTATAATTGGGTTCTTCCTACTTCCATCGAAAGAAGATTCAAATAACGGATTTCATGATTTTCTCAAATCGTAATTAATTTGCAATAGTTCGAACTAATGATTCCTCATTCGTCACGTTAGTGTAAAGGAAAATGCCGCATTATCCTGAAACTAAAGATATTTACGTTCATATCTACTCAGCGATGAGTAACTTCCGTTATTGAAACTTCAATTTGTTGGTTTGTGTGATCAACAAGACTCAGACAAATGTAGCGGGTGAACACATTTTACGAAAGTATGTATGTACCATGGAACAGATTTCTTGGCATGACATTGCGATGTTCCCATTTATTTAAAGTTTTTATGCACTTATCCATTTTTCCAAGTTATTGTTTCAGAATTTATAATCTTAAATACGTGACAACAAAGGAGAGCTGTTGTATCTACACACACTAAGAAAAAAGGAACTGGAAACAATATTTGTTTAGGATGCAAAGAATATTTAGATATTATGTATTTACTTAGATGTTTATATGATGTCTCGCTATTCAAGACCCAAAAGTGCAACCCAACAGATAATTGTTTGATTTTTCAAGGCTTGAATTGCTTGTCAAACTTTGGCTAGTGTAGAACATCTCAGGTTAAATTAGTTTCCTGTATCAAAATAATATGTGAAAGGTAACTATAAGCTCGTATAATTGGAAATCTCTCATTTCAACGTAACTTTATCATCATTTAGAATGAACGGCTCCCGTAACGCACCGAATTTTAAATAAAAACAAGTTCCGTATAACATACGTAAATAAAACACCGTTTAATTTGCCATATTTGCGCTCAAAATCTATGAAAATGTATACGGAAACTTTCTTTTGGAAACAGCATATTATATCTGCTAACATTCATAAAACTGAACCTTCCTTGGGAACCACAAATATTTTCATTCGCTACTAAGATTTAACTACTGTAATTGACATAAACATGAACGTTTATTATCTTCATTGTTTAAAGTTTTGGACGATCAGATCGGAGATTAAGCTGATTTATAACCATCGTGTTCTCATTTTGACTCCAAAATGTTATCCTTTATCACATATTCAGAAACGTAGTTCCGGCCTCAATGAAAGGAGTTGTTGGAAGCGAAAGAGGCTTCCTTCCTCACCACTTTGACCCCACTTACATTCCTTTCCCCTCCATTACTTCTTTCATTCTCATAGAATAATTCGCTCTCCGCTCACGCTTTGGAGGCCTGGCGCTTACACAAAACGATTACGCATAATTCCGTAGCTATATCAACTTAATTTTACGCATGCCCTGTATAACTTTTGATGAAGGATGAGTCAATAATCGAACGTCAAAGTCAATGTCGAACTGGAGATCTCAGTGGGAGATGTCTGCAATACTATCTTTTAAAGATGGCGTGCTCAATAGTCGAGAGAATGAGGAAGATAGTGAATCTCCGCTGTCGATTCGTCGCGACGATGACATACGCCTGTTATGCTTGAGTGTCGTCACAAATAGATCAATCATTAGGAAATGCGGACTGCCGAAGCTCTCTCGTGGACTAACATTTGTGGCTCTTGGATCGACCGCCTTCAAAGGCGATCAGCATAAAGTTTCCACGTCAATAAAAACAATATTTTTCCCTCTTGAAGGCTTTTGGAGGTTGCTTGCGGCGTATTCTCGAGTATTTAACAGCGCATTTTCGATAATAATGTCGGCTTCCTCAGTTGGCGTATATTCTTTCTTGTATGTACGAGGGGAGTTTAAAAAATTCCCGGGTTCAAGCTTTCCAGTTTGTCATTGCATAATAATAGGCCTTTTCCGGAAACTTTTTCAACTCACTCTGTATACCAGTGTTTTGTAACTCCGCATTTGTGTGACGAATTTAAGGTTCTCGACGAAACTGCGGGTCATCTGTAATTTCTGTATTTTGGCTCTATTTCCTCTTTTCAATTAAACATCGATTTAATTGCGTACAACAAATAGTTACAATGCTAATTTCTTTAGCAAACACTAAATATCTTTGCGGTAATATAGGAGGAAATCAAATCTAAGTTACGCGTCAGAAAGAACTAATATGCACAGGTTTTTCCGAGATTGTTCAAAAATGTTTCTTTATCTTTGCAATGCACTTCTATCCTCAAAATGTTTCTGAAATAAGCTTATTTTCATCTTTAAAATCTTCTTCCGCAGTCGTACAATAGTAATAACTGACTGACTCCAAAAAAAGGTGATTGTATGTATGTATTAACTGTCTATGTGGCTGGTTACTAAATGAAAATAATTCCGAATCCCTTGGGAAAATACCGAACAGTTTCCATTCCCATAGTCCCGCTTCGGTGGTCCCGACCAGCAATCTTTCCGGTCAAGGTTACACGAGAGAGAAGGTGGGAAAGAGAGGAGGTACAAAAGGGAGGGAAAGTCACTGTAGAGGGACTCAAAGCGTCTCCGTCCGATGGCGTCCCCTTTCTCAATTCAACAACTCAAGGAAAGACCTTCATTCACTCTGTTTTAATGTGCTATTTCTCACAAATCAAGAAGTAAAGAAGCATTTATTAGCCTTCAGAGTTGAAAGCTTTGAAAAGGGCTTTTCAAAACAAAAGACTGGATGTATAATGCATTCAGCGACACCGATTTCAGCCAGAAAGTCCGTTGGCATCTCCACCGTCGGGGTTACTTAAGTCAGTTTGTCTTCAGTTGGTTATTCGTGCAATTGGATTTCTGTTTACTAAACAAATAAACTTACTTTAAGTCGATTAAGTCGTTAAAAATTTGGTTCCTGCGTCGTTTTTAATTTTCATTTCACGTAGAAATGTTGATAAGACAAGTTGTTGCATTTGTATCTGTTTAAATTGATACAATGCGAAAGTTCTGGAGGAACTTCTCAAACGGGCAGCAAGTTAATTAGTGATCTGAAGATTACTCTAAGAGAATTGCAAGAAAGCGGTAACATTATTTCGGTACTTCGTCGTAGAATGACCTCGGAACAATTAGAGCTTGAAAAATTAATCTTTTATGGGTTATAAAAAGAAACAATTGGAGGCCGACATCGAGAGAAAGATATCGTAATCTTAAATTTGGAGACGCTACAAGTAGAGGTACCGAGTTTGGAATTCTAGAGAAGTATAGATTTCTCCTAGGATCTTGAATTTGAATTATACGGAATTTGAAATAGTAGGCTTTGAGATTCACTGAAGAACGAAACGTTCCGGTCAAATTATGATCATGCAAAGAAATTCACCTTTCCTTAAATTATGAAATGGCACGAGACTCATTAGGCTCCTTTTGCAGTTTTTTTTACTTTAGAAACGATTTTCTTTGCCAATATTCGGAAGTAGTTGAAATTGTTTCGTGACATAAGTTTACAAATGTTTAGGACTGGGTCATGTCAGGAAATCAACTTTTGAATTCGGACTGTATTTGATGCGAATCCGAAACTAGTTTTCCTTTCTTCGCATTATAGTCTTCTATTCTTCATGCTTACTCTCTTTAGTCCCATTTTTCAATGGTTACGAAATGCCAAAATAGCTTTTGAGTTTTCTAAGTTTAAATCTTAGATGTAATCTGTCTTCCATTTAAATGTTTCCAGACTCCAGATGTCAAACCGCCTCATCCAAATGCAAGGATTCTCTTAGGTATCTTTCAAAGTAAAAAGTAGTAACCATATTTAACTATTCATTAACTAGTTTTATCGATTCTAAAATGGATTCGTAGCGCACAGAAAATCGACTAATGCTCAAATTGTTATCAGATGGTTCGATTTCACTTTCGGAAGCGGATAATGTGTATCTCATTAATATAAAAAATCCTTAATTATTCCAAATCGAATCATAGTTGTAGGAAGTGATCCATGTTAAGGTGCCAAGTTATGCAAGAAAAATCCAACGCCATCTTACCTTCCTCTTGCAATTCACGCCGCCTCTATTTTTGGAATCTCTTATTCGAATCCACGCATGCGTTGTTGAGACTGTTATTCAGAACCATGTAAATTATATTTCATCGTATCTTTTTTATCTTTACTTTCGAAAGTTTACTAACGAAAAGATGGAGGAAATAGAAAGATAATTAACTTCTCTAATGGAACGAATTTTGGTTTAAAAGTGGTCCCCGTTTGAGTACTGTATAGTAGATGTAGTTCTGTCACTTTGCTGTTTTATCTTTCGTGCTAATAATGATAGATCCTATACAGATTAGTCTATGTATCCAAGTCCTTGGGTTTTTAATACGAAGCGAGCGAAAAACTGGGACCGTGATCTTTCAAACTCATAGCGGATTACAACGAGCTTTGATTTTCCGTCGCTTAGGAAGAGAAACTAAATTTCATCCCGAAAATAAATTAAGGAGCCGGATAATTAGTTCATAGCTAATAACCCAATCAATTATAGTCCTTTTAAATTGTTTTTGAACCGCCTGATCATGACGATGGTAGCAGGCACTGCATTTTTAACTACAGAAACGTGAATCTAATGGCAGATTGTGTGGAAATTAAAGTGGATGAAATGCCCGAGGAAAACAAGGAAGCATAGTCTCATACAAATATTAGAGAAAACTGCCTTACTATTTAGCTGAAAATTTAAATTTGAAGTAAATAAGAAGGAATGGAAAATAGAAGAGAACAAAAAGAGAAAGAAGGGGAGAGGTATGGAATAATGGATGGAAGAAGAGCGAGAAGGGGAAGAGGGAAGGAAAGGAAACAAGTTTTCGAGGGACGACTCTCCAAAGGATTGCCGTTGAGTCACGAGGGAGTTCTCGCATACAAAACTCTCTTGCCTTTATTCAGGGCCGGCTTCCGACAGACACAAGAGAGACGACTGCCGCAGGAAAAATCTAATGCTCAGCCTTATATGGAAGTCCGTAAGGAAATAAAATTGTATGCTGAACGTTTGGCCACATTCCTGTCTTACCACCTGTTCCTTCCGTTCGGAATAAAGGAATTGTCGATGATTATTTGAGGAAATTTATAACTCCAAATTTGAATTTTTGCAATTTTGGGGTTAGGGCAACAATGGATGTAGTCTGAAATAATTAGTAATAATAAATATGTTTTGGAATCGGTGAGCGACAAAGAAATAATAAATATTCTGTGCAGATAAACTTACTGTATATCGGTACATATTCCAGTGTTTCACTAGAGTTAATTTTTTTCAAATATAAGTTTTCTTTATCATGATAATTTAGCGTACTTCACGTGCTTTGTAAGGCTAAAATTCCGGAACGCTTATATTTCACTTTTACTAATTTTTGCCAATCTCGATAGCAGAATGGTTTCAACGCCGTGAACGTAGACCGACCGCATAGCAAATTCAAGCAAGTAGCCTAGCCAATTCCTGACGTTTCATTTCCTGGCCAAATTTCCGTTTCAGTTCGGGCATAGCTGTTCTGCTAGGGGATATGGACTGTACCGACCAGCACCGCCGCATAGTTACACCAAATAAAGGATGAAGAAATCTTGTTGCGGTTATCTGTTGAATTTTATTTTCGATAAAATGTCACAGCGGTTAATCAACAACGTGAAAGATATTTCGTAGACTAACGCACATAGAATCGCTTCAAAGCACCAATAGGGAAAAAAGCCTTGATATTCCTTAAACTCTTAGAGTTATTTGTAGTGACCGAATATGCTGTCATTCTTATCTTTCTGTTTGTTCTCTCTTTATGCACGGACCACTCTTCCGCATATAATTTCGTCAAAATGTCCGACTTTTAGTCGAGAGATATCAGCGACTGTGATTAACGATATTTTTCATCGATGAAGATATGGAGAAAAAGTCTGTTGTAGGCGAGACAAACTTACTCGCGGGGCGGTTGCTCTATCCAATCAAGCTACCATGACGGAACAATCACTCCTTCGATTTCAGAGGCCGTAATGGGACACGATGTGAACCACCCAGAAAGTGAGAGACCCTGGTTCGAGTCCCAACCATAGCAGACTTTTAAATTTCTTCATCTAAAATTAAGCATGTGAACCATCGCTTATTTCTCACCAATATCAGTATTTTACGATGACAGTCAAAGGAAAAACCTCAGTATGAATCCAATTTTCTTCTTAGGATAATGAGGGTATGAGTTAGTTCAGTAGGTGATATCAGCCATATTGACTCAAGTCCTATGTTTACTTTTGGTACATTGAATCCCTTCGGATTAGTAATTGTTTGAGTTTAATCTTAAACTGTAGCATGGGAAACTGTAAGCAGAATGATGTCCATGTTTCAAAACAAAGGCGAGATAAAAGGGGTCGTCGTCTCGTCACTTATTCTTATGTGCTTGCTTACCTCAAAACGCAAATATTCGTGGGGAAGCAATTCTCCTTTTACGTAATCTCTTTCATCGCACATCTCTTCAGTTTCCCAGCTTCGTACAGCAGAGCGATCAATAAAGTAATGTTACCATGCTCTCGATGTATCACTTTTTGTAAACTTCTACTACAATTATTTTCCTTTCATATCCATTCTTTATTATTTTAACATTAACCGAAGGAACCTCGGAAAATTCCGTCCTAAATCGACTGTAAATTTTCTGGTGGAATAAGACTAATGTTGATCAGAATTTATCTGGAGATAGTTTTTCATATATAATAGCTGTATTATGTCCAGACGATGTATAAAGAAGATTATTAAAGTAGTTCAAATATCCTTAAGGGTATATTTCGAAATAATTTCGTTTAAAATTTAGTGATATACCATTAGAATCGATGTAAATGGAAATTTCGTGAAATTTCTAAAAAAAATCTGAAACAAATCTCATATCAAATAGCATGAATAGTAATCAGAATCGGGATAAAGATTACGTCGGAAGTATTTCCTGAGGTGTTACGTAATTAGTTAGAGCAATCATTTGCGGAAGAGTAAAAGATATTGGCGAAGGAGAGCGAAGACTTGGGAAATAAACCTCTGAGTCGCATTCATAGTTCAGTGTCGGACGAGATAGAAATTTATAAATATTATGGAGAATCCGTAGAGGGAGCCGGTGATGAAATACGGAATAGGGATGGGGAAAGATAAAGCAAGGAAGAGGAAAGGGAAAAGAAGGGGAGGAAGGGGGGCATAGCTGTGGGCTTAGGTCATCCTCTCTACGAAAGAAAGGAAGTGCTGGACGTGTCTGACAGAGCGACCGTGGATCTGCGTGCTGTTCGCCGAATGTTTATAAATATCTCTTTCCACATTTTATCGAAAATGAAACCAATCCCACCGAATATTATGAGTTCTTTTTAAGTTTTACTTCGAAGGTGAACATCGGAGACTCGGAGATGAATTATCATTATTTTAAGGGATATATGACGCTAAATTCAGTTTAATGAGACAGTTGTTTCCTGAGGAGGGCAATTGCCTCAGAAAAGAGCTTTCAGAATTAACAGATGAAAATAATTAGGTAACAATGTAAAATGCTGGGGTTGAATATAAAAAGGTTGAATTGTTGCTAGGGTTGAAGGTAAAAGTTTCTTAAAAATGAAAACGTCTTGCTACGAAGAGACATAAACAAAAATTAATAAGAGGAAAGTTCCTCGGCGAATGAGTGACCCTGCTAACGAATATTTCGGATGACGAAGATTTTTTAACAGTATTTATAACTATTACAAACGAATTTTCTAGCGGATGCGCGCGCTAATCTAGAGCAGCAAACATGAACGGTCGGATCATTCCAGTATCTTAACTTTTCCACCTGTATGAGTGGCAAAGAAATGAGTTAACCGCATTACATTCGAGACCCCTCCAACTCAATTGGGTTTTTATGTTCAAGACAGCGAGAAGTGAGATGCCTGATAGTGTCATGTTTCGGCTAACGGATGTGATTCTGGAACAAAATTATCTTCGTTAGCCGAGGTATCACTGTATTACTAAAAATGTTAAGGAAATGCAAACAAAGAGTGTGGCAAAAAAGATAAATATATGGAGTTTGAAATTCTGTACGACAATGCTCAGGAATACAATCGACCAATTTTTATGAGTGATGGTTAGAAAGCGCGAGTGTAAAACTTGTCTTTTTTATAAACATTCCAACAGGCACAAGACATAGTGGTAGATTATATAGCTTTAAATAATTATTGCTTGGGAATATCGGTGGTAGAGATGAAGAGCTGAATTGTAGAGGGTAAGCTATTTGTGGACACGAAATGAGGAAGTCGTTCCCTAATGTTTACATTTCCACCATTCCCTCGCTCTTCCTCAACTTATTCTGTTTACGCATCCTCTCTTTCACTTCTTCCTTTTCCGCTTCTTTACGGAAAATGTCCACCCAAATCTCTCCTTTCCTCCCATACGCTTCCTGTACATCCTCCTTGTTCTTCTAATTATCCGACAGAATAATGATTCTAAGAGAATTTTTGAGAGGATAACAGACTTCTGAAGCGAATAAGAACAGACTAAAGAGGTGCCCTCAAGTCAATGAGGGTCGATTTTTATCACGGCATCTATGACAAGGATATTTGATATTGGTGTCGATGTCAGTACCCTGAGATACACCATTTCTGGATGAATCATTGTTACATGACAGCGAAGCGGAAACCACGCAATCTCCTCGTTTTGGCGAAAAAGGTTTATCGATGTCTCATTTGATCTTCACCTCGTTACATATGGAGAGGTGACCTGCTATCGCCACTCTACTCTTGTGTGATAATGCACTTGCACATCCTCGTTGATGAGTCAGGTTATGGAAGTAGACAAATTTTTAGTCTTTTGAAGGGCTCTACAACCACCCTGAATGTTCAGTCGTCCTTTTTTCTTTGAAGGCGGTGATTTTGCGCTGGTATCATCTGAAATATACAGAGGGTCAATTAACCGCTCAACGATTCGAATGCAGATTTACCGGACGTGTAGCAAACCCTACGTCGCAGCTCTTGTGCTGTTTCCAGCTTACGAAATATTGTAGCTTGGAAATCGATTACGCTTATCTTATGGTAAACAAACTTTAATTTAAGCAAAGGAGTGTTTAAATGGATGGTTTTAACTTGAAAATTGGTGGATATCGACTAATGAAACAGTTAAATATGAATTTCTTTCTTCCTGAATCAGTATCGAATGCTATTCTTCTGAGTTGTATGAGCAGCATACAGGGTGATTCAGCAATCTGATAGGCGCTTCTCAACCATACATCTCAAGTTATTTAATCAATGGGAAATCATCGGGAGAAGTCATTATTAGCTGAAATTACTCTTCCTGATTCTCTTGAATGTATCTTGGCTAGTCAAACAATTCTCTTATAAACTAAGTCAAGTATCCCTCTCTCGCTCTCTAGTATGAAAAATTTAGCAAAATTAAAGAGAAATATCCTCTGGTCGAATGATGGCAACTTCTATTCCACTATGCAAGCAAATGATGTATTAAAAGCAATTTCAGCTCCTCAAGATACCATTAGATACCATAATCATCGAGATACCATTAGATTGCCGTATCCATGTACTAAGAAAGGTTAGAGCAGTATCAATAATTTCGGCAAACGGAAATTCCATCCGAGTACTGTCGACGTCGTCATTTACTAACCGTTACTTTTCATATTTAATTCTTAATGGACCTGTTTAAACAGAAAAATGTTTATTTTGAGTAGCCTCTTCTGTCAATAACACCGGGGGCAGAAATAGTTTCGTCCGTCCGCTTCAACAACCAATAAGAGACGCAGCTGGTGGATTCCGAGAACCAGACGCGTGATGATGCGGAAGAATAAGCCGCCGTATCTCTGATGCAGAAAATGGTGTGCAACCGCCTTTGGCGTGTCACATGAAGTGCAGGTGATGTGCGAATCTGGAAAAATTGATAGAGAGCGAAGGAGAGGCGATAAAGTTTGAATGTTTTATGAAGGGAAGGGAGGATGTCCCAAGGAGTACCCGTTCGAATGGAGACTATTAATCGCGCCTAGAAAGAGGGGAGGGGCGTCGAAAGGGTTTGAGGAGAGAAATGGGCGGAGAGATGGGGAGGTTGGGGGAGGGTAACTGTGAAAGCACACTCACCCACATCCGCTACTTTCCTGCCGTTGATCTGGAAGGGGACGTCGGAGGGGAGGGCATTGCATTTGCAGGAGGCGCCGTGTGGGTTGCAGACGGCGGAGGAGTGGGAGTGGGGCGTGGTTGTCTACGTATGGAAGCCCTCCCTCCGACCGACCGTCCATACCGGCACACGCACGAGGGCGCGCGCTTCACGTGGAGGCCCTCTCCAAAAGAAACTGCTAAAGCTTTTCGCCAAAGGTTGAATTTTTTTCGCTCCGAGAGTTTTTTTCGTGTTAGAACGGACGCGAAGAAGCCTTCCACGACGAAGCTCCATTCTGTTTTGTGACAATGCAGCGCCCGGCGTCCATATTGGTGAGATTTTCGATTTTCTTCTTTTTATTCTCTCCGACGGCCGCAGACGGCGCCGTATCTGACAGTTAATCCGACGTCGTCCTGGATGCAAGCTTCCGAGGAGGTAACCATGGCAACCGTGTCGCTTTTCGTTACGTCCGCAATGTTTACAGCTTTCCAGAAAGAGGTCGCCTGGAATGTCTCCAGTGGATCTCTTAAAGTTTTTTCCAGTCCAGTTTGGTAGTTACTCGAGACCCAGCCTCCCTATTGAGTGTCTGTGATCAGTGATAATGGCTAAAATAATATCCCTTGATTCATCCGCGAGCATATCTCAAGCAGCAGTTGCAAGGCAAGTAACGAAAAGTTATTTAGTAAATTTTATAAATTTTCATCTCTTCGTTTCACTTAGTTCCTTAAATAATTATCAACTCGAGTTTTAACACGAGAAGTGATAAAAATTTCCGTGCAACATCTTATGTGGTCTCCGAAAATGAAGATTTATCTCATGGTGCAAACTCTCTCGGAGAAAACGTCGTGCATATAGAGAAGCATTCCGTTCAGCTTTTTCGCACTTCAGAGATCAAGGCTTAGTCATAGTAATGGTGTTTCATAATGGTTTGGTTGGACGGTTGATATAACTAATCAAAGTTTACTGTTATCCCTGAAGGAAAAAGGTGCATTCGAAATAATTTTTCCTCTACTTATAGGAATTACATAGATCACTTCCCAGATAAAATCTACTTTATCCGTATTCTTGTAAAATTACTAGCTAACGTTTGCTTTTATCTATTTCTACATTAAATCGCATTAGGATTTTCCTAGATTCAGTTGCGAAAGATATCTATTAACGTTTTTCGGGGCATAGGTTCAGTGTAAGAGGTGTTCCGATACATTTCATATTCCGATATACTTCGTATTTACGTAAAGAAAATTTCCTTCAGAATTTGCCCTGCGATTAAAAGAAATAGAAATAAAATAGCCGCGGTGTGATGTCATCCCTGGATCTCCTTCCGGAACATGATCCTTCTGACACGTGTTGAAGGCATCCGAATCCCTCCCGTGCGATTTCAAAATGCTGACCTCAACAGGTGCGCGAGGTTACATTTCTTTGTACATCACTTCTTCATTAAGATTCGCTAAAGTTATCAAATCGATATTGAAATTTCCTCACCCTTTTTGCGGACGAAGAATTTTTTGTAGTACATATTTAACAAAAACAAGAAAAAGATCAAACTTATCATTCAATATACTGTTTTCTTGTTCAACTTTTATTCGAAGACTTTTTTGTTAGGTCTCAGAAATCCAATAATAAATTACTATCACAATCTTTATCTCTTTGTCTCAATTTATTCTTGAAACCAGCCAAATAAATTTTAGACGTTAGAACCCGTTGTACTTTGAAGTATGTACGTAAAGCAAAGAAAAGAAGCATGTGAGTCAGTTGAGTTCTAGCAACACAATTTTCATTAAAATAAGCTATACAATTCTACAACATCTTTTTCTGGTAATAAATTACTTTTGCCTAGCCATTTTACTGCGAGGAGGCCATATAATAATTAAAAGGAAATTGAGGAGAGTATGGTACATAATCGTACTTGATTGATGTTAAAAAGAAGATCTATCCGTGCTGCTTATGTTGAGTTTTCTCAGTGATTTTTCTTGCGTACAACATTACGCCGAGATTCCATTCCTTGTCATTTTGGTTAACTAAAAGCTATCATAACCATTCGTGATTCGTTTTTTAGCCGTATAATTTATAATCTATGATATGGATTAATTTTTCCATTTGGTTTTTTTATTTATCAAAAATAGTTATTAACAAATTATTCGTCTTGATCGACAGCTTTTGATTCTTTTAAGCCTAGGAATTATGATGTTTTGGCTTAAAGAGTAAAATAAATTATATTGAATCGAAAGTATTCTTATATATTTCTTTAAGTTTGTAATTCATCATTGGAGTTCGGAAAGCGTAAAATTCTTAAATAGATTTGCTAAGTACACGTATGTAGAATATGGTGTGGAGGAAATCTAATTGCAATGCGAACTTTACTTCGTAATAAAAGCCGAAGAACGCGCTGCAATTGTGGTCCAAAATTTTGGGAAATCAATAATCGATGCCAAACTAGTTGAGGCAGACGTCTCTATGGAAAAGTCCTTGCGTTGCTTTGCCGTAGTGACTCAGTCACATCACATCAGTGAGATTCTCCCTTGAGTCAGCGCTAATTTCTCCGACAATTTTAGCTTTTTTCCTAATATTCGTCTAAACTTATTTCGTGTCCGCTTTGAGCATAGCTGTAAGCAATGCACAATTAATTGGGGTAAATTTAGTCGGATATATAAGTATCGCTGTTTTATCCAATTTAACGAATGTTGTTATAAACATAGTTCTCGACCCAAGCAAACATATTATTATCAACGATTTCATGTCCGAAATGTGACGTGTACACTAATTTAACTTTCAGCTCGGGTTCGTTATTTGCCGTAATTATATCCGGAATCTTACAATAGTCATAATACGTCATTCCATAAATTGTTACGGAACATACATTTTATTAAAACCTCATAAATATGAATATTTTTGAGATCAAGGAATACCTATTTTCTTTGTCTATATTTGGTCAGCAGAGTGTAGCATGAAAGTGGCACAATAAGTGATGTCCGATGTAAATGAGGAAGGAATGACAACGCCTTTCTAGAATCTTTTTCGCTTATCTTCATTTAATAATAAAAATTAAATAACCTCGATTTTTGATCACAGAACGATATTTGGTGGTGAAGTAACGGTCAAAACTCTTTTTAGCCGATGGAGCACCAAGACTCCATTATGAATATGTGAATGAAGTTTTAATTTCAAAGCTATCCTTCAGAAAGACAACATTACTCTCTTTCTATCTAATATATATCGACCTGTGCCCAAAATTAGATATTAGATACATTTTATTTTTTTATCCATATAATATAAACCATTTCAATTTTTGGTGATTCCTTTATTTTCATATATCGTCTTTGATTCTGTCCTCCAATAAATGCTGTTTATTTTTATTATTTAATAGTTAAATTATTAGGAGAAATGTATGTTTAAAGGCATAGAATTTGCACGGGCAAATTGGTATTTGTAAATAAGGATTCACGCAATTTCATACAAAACCTTGCATCTTTACTTTCACTTCTTTGCATTAAATATAATAGTAATTGGAGATATTTATTCACTATAGAGTGAGACCCTCACAAAACTCCGTCATTCCATCCAAACGCTAAACAGTTGAAGCTGGAGAGCCGCATATAAAAAGTTTATGGAGCAATACCGAAACCGTAAAAAATAATTTTGTTACTTTTTCTCTTTTACGGAATGGTTTCTAACAAAATTATCTTTTCGTCATAGAAGTTTAAATGGGTCTCCTGGAAAGAGCAGTATTGACTATTTTCCCCTTTAATGTAATAACATAACAAAATATACTCCGTTGAATCCTCCATTGAATTGCATTTCTTCAAAGCGTGACTTTGACAAAAAATACCTTACCAAATTTAGACCAACGATAAGGTGTATTTCCTGTTTATGCTAAGAAACGCCATGTACGCCGGGGAACTAATGCGTCAGAGATTGTGCAAGACCGAATGGTTAGCAGAGAGAAACTTAGTCTATGTCCCTTGTTCTATTTAGTTACCTGTTGATGTTTTTATGTGGTGCGTTTAACAAAATAGTTGAGATTTTTAACCGCTCTTACCAAATATCAATCGCCCTTCCGACTTATCGAAATTTCAAATAGTCACCTCTTCCTTTATTACCCTTTCAATATTTATGGCGATATTTCTGTAGTCGAAGAACTAGCAACTGTAACATTTTCTGCACTTCTTTGCGCCAATGCGCTAATATGACCCTACCGGCGCTGTTTGTCCTATAAGCAGTAATGGCGTCACCGGCATTGACCATATGGTCTGATATGGTCATTGTGCCGTCGCGACGACGACGCGCTGTCTATAAATCTTTTCATAAGCGAAGTATAGACGTAATGACCATAAAATGATGATAATTTCATATAATGTGGGCGTTTCTGGACGGGAAAAAGTCTCTGCACAATGAAACACTTGATTTTTTCTGCACATATGTATAATATTGCTCGAAGCTCTGTTGTGCTTACGCTGTATATGACCCTTCCTGGCAATGTAATTTCTTAATCGAATTGCTGAACAGTCTTCAGCCTTAGGGCTGGATTGAACTTCATCCCTCCACCAAAAGCAACGAAAAGCTTTGATGAGGGGGCTTAGGCGACTAGGCAAAATGAGGAGTGAGGTCGTTTGCTATTGCTTTCCTCAATAAGACAGAATGCTATAAGTGTAACACGTAATAAGTGTCCACGTAAGTGAAGCAGAATGACTCTACGAGTAACACGTTTCGTAGCATTCAAAAAGGAAAGACCTTAACGTCATTAACCAGCATTACTCATACTTCAGAAGCTTTCATATCATCACAGCCATGAACAAGACTAATGCAAAAGTAAATGAAAGATACATTTTTCTCTATCCTGTGCCAAAAACTCGAGTTATGTTAAATGTTTTGCAGTGCATCCTTTTTGTAAACGATACATTGAAAGCCTCTGAAACCTTCTTCAGGGACTAGAGAAGGTGTTGATATCCGGAAAAAGCCAACAGATCTGTTTATACTCTTTGATTGCGGGGATGATTTAAAACTGGTTGTTTCTTTGTTTCAGCCGGAGCCCACAGTCCGCCCCGCAGCGGGGTTCGATGCATACGCGGACGCCACCGCTCTGCACGCAGCCATGAAGGGATTGGGCACTGACGAGGCGGAGATCATCGACATAATAACGGCCAGGTCCAGCGCCCAGCGCCAGGAGATAGCTCAGAAATACAAAGCGGAGTTCGGAGGAGTGAGTTGAACGCTTCTGTGGCGGAAGTAATTGTCCACGGAAGCTTTTGCATTTCCGTCCATCCTAATGCGATGCCTCACGTTCGCTCGATTGTAATCGACTGCCGCTGATTAATATTAAAGGGAGGCGCCCGTTCGATGGCCCGCCACGGAGAGGACCCTTGAAAAGGCGGGGCCGTGAACAACAACCGTTTATGGAATTTCATCGAATCTATTGAGCTATGTCCTACGGTTTTTCTCCTGCAGAATTAAACCGTTACCATTCGTCCTCAAGACTATTTCACAAAATCATATATTTTTTTATAACATTAATAGTAGTCTACCATAAACTCAAAATATTTCAGATTTTTCGGTAATAGGTAACGTGTTATTGAATTAGTCAAACACACTATTGATCTCATCTTATCGAATTCCCATTTTTGTTTTCTGCTATATTTCCGCACGATAAAATTCGTAATATATATATAGTTCACCTAATATATGTCTCAGGAAGGAAAAATTGCTCAATATAGACGAAGTTCTTCATTCTACTGAAGATGGAATGTTTGGGATTATCCCTTATGCGTTTTTGTGGAATTTAACCTGTCAAACATGCGATATCATGCGATGACATCATAAATACCATAAAAATTGAAATTAGTTTAGCACTCTCAAGGAAAGGGATAGGCAATGTATTGCACGAAAAATTCACTTCCGTTTCTCCACGGGAAAATTAGCACTCTCTTCTCTTTTTAAAAAGAATATATAACGAAAATATTACTAAAATCAATAATTTCCTGCGTTTTCAATATCAAAATAAAGCTCTAACAACTCAATAAATAATGATTAATATCTTAAGCGCAGTTGCTACTTTTTGATTTAAAGGCTAGTAAAGGCTGCCGCTGGATTCACGGAAACAGTTGACACAGAGAGAGAACCTTCGAGATTCTTGAGTAACGAGGATAAGGCGGGTTGATGGCCTTGGGAATTCTTATATTCTTGACAGATATTGGGTTATTGTTCGCTTTCTTTTTATTGTTTAGCATTGCGGTGGTGATATAAAATTGCGAGAGACAGAAGGAATCCCATTTCGTCATATCATAACGCAACTATATCGAGGAGTACGCATAGAAATTTGTACGATTACCTGAGCATTGATAACCTCCCAATGTGAATCATGATATTGATCGTGTTGTAATACTACTATGAGTTTCACTTGACAGCTACCGATTTGATTCATGCATGATTCTTTCCTATGAAAACCGAGTCATTCTTAATTCTCCCCTTTTTTCCATTATGTCATTAAGTAGAAATATTAGTTTCTTTCACTTGCGGTATGCGAAAAACGAGCCATGGAGATTTTCAGCTGAGATCAATGAATTGAAAAGTTATCCGAAGGCATCGGATGACGATTTTCACAATTATGAATGACATAAGTTATTACTTGAAATTTCCTTTGAACATGTATCTCACACACTAGGATTTAATTCAATTAAAATCGAAATCTCGTGACATTCATGAACTATCAACGCCAAATATTCATTACATCATAGCTAAATGCCTATGTGTTCTTACTTTAATTTCCTTTATTAAGGATTCTGTGAATACTTTATGAAATTGAATAAAAGAAAGACTTCAGATTGTAATGACTTCGCCTGAAAGTTGACGCTATGCGTCGTAAGAGATTGGAATTTCATATTTCCTGTATGCTGGTATAGTTCAAATTACGTAATTGTTTTGTGAAATTTGGATTTGAATTTTTTATGTTTGCTGTTTTTACCAAATCATTCACTGTCAGTTGACATTATTGGTTTTTATTTAATATCATATAATAATTTTGTTTCATGTATTTGTTCCATTGTTCCATATCATTGTTTTAGGAATGTAAGCAATCATTCAGTGTATCTATAATATTTAAAATACGAGATACATTAAATTTATGTATATAAAAGTCCTTCATTTATGTTTGAAAGGAAACTAATCATTCATAAAGACTTACTTCTTTAGAAGTATTTAATCTGGGAAAGGATTTTTAAGTTTGAGTTTTTATTATTTTTTGCATTTTCATCATCATTATTTTAAACAAAGTGATGTTTTTGTTTTGCACCAAATGTTTGACCTTGCAATCTTTTGTTGCCCTCTGACCTCCTGCTCGCTCCCTCCTTCTTTCTCTCTCTTCCTCTGGACAATTCTTCCTCTTCTGCTTTTGCGACGTCATAGCAGGACCTAATTGACGACCTGAAGGGTGAGCTCGGCGGCCATTTTGAGGACGTCATCGTGGGTTTGATGCTGCCACCTGCTACTTACCTGGCAAGGGAGTTGCACAAGGCCATGACAGGAGCAGGCACTGACGAAGATGTTCTTGTGGAGATTCTCTGCACCCGCACAAATAACGAGGTTGGCGAGATTGCTGACGCTTATCTGGAAAGTAAGTTGGTGGTTTCTTCCGCTGCTGTACTACTTTCAAGATATTTTGGAAATGAGATGAGTCAATTACAAGACAAAATTATCTGAACATTTTCTGAAAGATAGTTCTAGTTATCTGTAGATACCCAAATAAATAGAGTCCGGGAAAAAATTTGAATGTTGCCGCGACTAGGATTTTTTTTATCGTGAGATAGTTGACATTTGCAATTGGAAAATGTCGGTTGCAGATTGCAATAAAACCTTTTATTTTATCACCCATCTTCGTTTTGATCTCAAGTTGTTAAGATTACCGAAAAAAATTCCATGACCAAATGAAGATTATTTATCAATTTCACTTTACGTAGGAGACTTATACGCCTATATTTCGCACAAATTAAGACGAAATTTTATATATTATAATGGTAGGCTTTTTATTTTAGATTTTGTGACCATTGTTTCATATTTAATTTTGTAAAAGATAAAGCGCCTGCAAGAGATGAAAACGCGTATTCGTTTAATTTATTTACAAGTATTTCTAATGGTCGTCATTCCAAGCGGCCTGAGCTCGATCTCGGCACAATGGGGTGAACGACACCTGCGCAGCAATTTCTCCGTAATGTCAAATACACGAAATGTTGCTGAAATAAAAATGGAAAGGCCTTTGTATATTAGTACACGGACACGGGGAAAGGCAGTTAAAGTACAGGTACTTAATAATATTCATTTATTTTCGGAAAGGTGACTCAGTAATAGAATTTAGATTTAGAATACATAATTCTTCAACAAAAGCTCATTGAAGTTTTAATATCCAGTCCATAATGTCCTAAAACTTGAACGGCAAACAGGAAAACGAAATAATGTTAACAGGGGACCAAAATTAAATCGTCCGTAAGCTACATTTCCATCTGAGGAAGGCAGTCGCCAGACCGATTCCCGTCTCAGTGTTGCCATTTCTTCATAACACGCGATATGTTCCGATGAATCCCAGTCGAAAGGGGAAATCGTAATTCTTTTTTGCGTCCAGTTCCCTTCACGTCCTTGGATTCTAACAACGCGATTCATTTGCCTTCGGCTCTCCTCCGCGGAGACTTCCATGTGACGTGACTCATCTCGCATTCCAGCGGATCGAGGGAGGGGAGGGAGTAGGGAAATAGAATCTGTAAAGTTGACGTCATTAGATGATTTAATTCAGCATCATTACGTGAAGTTTGCTCAGGATCACGAGTGACTTGTTTCCGAGAAATTAGTTTACTAAATCATCTCTAACAGAACACTCAGTCATCGCTGGCAATGCCCCTTCTCAACAGGCAATCCACTTTCATCGCCTAAAATAGGCGATTGGAAAGTATGATACGATACAATAGTTGTTTGTTGTTAAGGATTAGTTAAGCCTAAGAAAGGATATGATAAATTGAAGGAAAGCTTTCGATGTAATTACTACTCTTACTACGCAAAAGCGAATATTTTTAATCACACTCGTATATATAAAAAGCAAATGTCTGTCCGTCCGTCCGTCTGTCCGTCCCCCTATTTATCTCAGAAACGTCTTGACTTAGAGGTCTGAAACAAACTGCATTGTGTTTCTACGATGCTGAAACCCTCCAGGAAAACTATTCTCATCTCTGTAAAGGCCCGGGTTCGAACCCAGTAGCACAAAATACGTTTCCATAAGAGATTAACGTAAAGTATGTTTTCTTGACTTGCAGAGGTTGTTTCTATTACAAAATTAAATTAGAAACAATGGTCCTTCGAAACTGAGACAAGTGTCACTAGAAAGGAAAATAAGCATTAAATCTTATTTTATTCGTGAATCATTCATATAAATTTGAAATTGCGAGAACTTTGATAAAAAAATTGACGTAAAATTCGTAAAATTTTTGGGAAATAAACAACCCATCCCTTTGACGACCAAGGCAATTGTTGTACATTGATTTCATGAGATATCCCATATAAATGCACGAGGATAATCAGTTAGTATACATTTTCCATAAGAAATGTACGTAAAATAGGTTTTCGTTACCTGCAGAGGTTGTTTCTTTTACAAAATTAAATTAGAAACAATGGTCCTACAAAATCAAGAGAAGTGTCAAAAGAAAGGAATATTGTCATAGATTCTTAATTTAGTCGTGAAATATTGATATAGATCCGAACTTTCGAAGATTTTGATAAAACACACGGACATTTCGTAAAATATTTGGGAAATAAACAACCCATCCCTTTGACGACCAAGGCAATTGTTGAATGTTGATTTCATGAATTATCCCATATACGTGCACAGGGATAATCAGTTCTTATAATTTTTATAAGAAATTTACGTAAAGTAGGCTTTCATGACTTGAAAATAGTGGAATAAATATTATAAATAATGGTAAGAAATATATTGAGTTATGATTTTACGGAAGAATTTTTCGTGCTTAGGAGGACCAGTTATATACGATGGTAGNGGAGCCCTCAAAATTGCACTCATTGTGTCACATTCCTAAAATATGATTGTGCCCATATATGAACTTTATTTTGAATTAACGGGGATCATTTGCATTTTTAAATGATAATGGAATGAATTATTTTAATTATGCCAGAAAATTTATTAATTTAACTACCGATAAAAAATCTCAGAAAATTGTACATAAGCTGAATGTGTTGGTGTTCAACCAGTAAAAATGAATGTATTAAAATTAGATGAAGAATTAGAAGATTAGAATTAGATTGAAAGAGAAAAAGTCTTCTGCAGCCAGGAATCGAACCCGGGTCTCCCACTTTCTGGGCATGTGCTCTGTTGTGTTAGCTACGACGATACCTGACAGACAAGAGAGGGCAGAGCACCTGCCCTGAAAGTGATAGACCTGGGTTCGATCCCCGGCTGTGGCAGACTTTTTCTCTTTCAATTTCTTCGTCTAAATTCAAGCATGCGAACCATGCATTTCTCATCACTTATGTATTAAAATTAGTTAAAATAAACATGAAACCTTGAATAATTAATTTTAAGGTTTCCAAGGTGAAATTTCATTTCTTAGTCATTCGATAGGATCTTCTCTGAGGTGCTGAGAGCAATAATAAACTCTACATAAAACTCTTTGAACTGTATTTTATGCAATTTTCTTTATCAGCAATAACTTACTCTTTGCCTGAAAAATAGCTTTTTTCAGTGGTTAAAGTACTAGCCTGGGTTCCCGGCAGATCCATGTTTGGGTCCCGGTCTCATTAAATATTCAATGGGAGGTTCTGTTTGGGATTCTCCTCCCATCTTTGGGCAAATGCCAGGCTGAGTCAAAAATTATTAAACAAGTTAGACTCTCTCTTGTGTGCATTGCTATGTAGCCAGATTGCAATATTATGTATAATAAATAAATAATGAAATCCTGCATAAAGTAAAACCACATCTTCTTATTTCAGAGTATGGAACAACTTTGGAGGATGACTTGAAGGGAGAGACATCTGGTCATTTCAGGCGGCTCTTGACTGTTATTGTCATGGTAAACAAATATTTCTTGAAATCAGTATGATAAGGCATGACTTCATGGAAAGCCATGATACTGAAGGAAAAGCACAATTTTTTTATTTCCACACATTTATTTAGACGACTAGTTTTGCTAGCTTGCTAGTATGATGATTCTAGTAATACTAGTTGCCCAAAATAAATGAATAGAGATTATAAAATTGTGGACTCCCTATGGAGTCAATTTTTTAATTCTTTAGCTCCCTGTTTAAAATAAGTTTTTTACAAGTAAATTTTATGAAACGACTTTATAAGTATTTCCTAAATTAAATTGGCAGCAAATTGTACTTGTAGTAGCATTGTTAAAAGTGGCTTGACAGCTTAGGTCATTTAACACATTGGCCCCCATTGGGAATGGAACTTGAGACAGCTTTCACTGAAGTGTGTCCCACACTTGGCTATCTGGGAGCCCTCAAAATTGCACTCATTGTGTCACATTCCTAAAATATGATTGTGCCCATATATGAACTTTATTTTGAATTAACGGGGATCATTTGCATTTTTAAATGATAATGGAATGAATTATTTTAATTATGCCAGAAAATTTATTAATTTAACTACATCAAAGATACAAACTTTTGAAGAAATTGTTGGAAAGGGGTTACCACTAACATTTGAATTGTTTTTCTCTTTATAAACCCTTTCTGATATAACCATGTCATGTGCTATACTTGAAAAATACAAAAGATGTTTGGTCATCTGCCCAAGTCCCTACCCTGCAAAATTTCGGTTTGCCTAGCATATCTATTCTAGTACAAAAATCTACTCATGTGCCTGGGTGAGTTACATGATATACATATAAGAAGTGACTATATGAACATGGCAAATGACAAATACTCAAATTTTATTAGTAGGAGGATTGTAATCTACTTTCCTTTAAAACACTAGCCAGATTCTTTTTTGTCTTTGTTGATAGTATTATGAATTATAATGAAAGAAAGGTTTTATTGTATTATAGGAGGCAAGAACTGAATGGGGCCCATTGGATGAAAATAAAGCTAAGAGAGATGCAGAAATACTTTATAATGCAGGTAAAAATATCATAAAAAAATGATTTATTTTATTTTCTGAATTTCATTCCATTCTTTTTCATGAAAATTAATTCAAACACAGATGTGATTTATTTCTTTGTATTTCATAATTGACCATGTGCTTTTGGGAATTACTATTGCAAATACCATTGAGGAATCTGTATCTATGATATCCTGCCGTTTGTACCTTTTTTTTGGAAGTTTGTCTGAAATCTTATGATCTTAACACTCTATGATACTTCAAGAAGTCTCTTGTAATTAAATTGTAGTAAAATGGTATACTTTCAAATGAAATATATCTTGGGAAACTAGTGTTTTCACTCAGCAAAATGTGCTCCAATGAAAAACTGAACTATGTAGCAGAATAAAAAACATAAGTTTTTAGATTGCTACTAATTTTATGCATTATACAACCTCGACAAATTAAAGGCCAAGTTTTACCCTCAAAGATCATGCCCAGTATTCTCACCATGGCAGATTTACATAGAAACCATGCAAACTTTTTGATATTGTCTTTATATAATGTGAGTTTATTAAGAAAATGTTTTGTATTATTGTATTTTATTCCATAAGATTTTCTTTTGATTTTAGGTGAAGGTATGCTTGGAACTGATGAGGTTACTTTCAATTCAATTCTTGGCCACCAAAATCCCAGACAGTTGAGACTCCTGTTTAGAGAATATGCAGAAGTTGCAGGGAAAACCATAGAGCAAACTATTGAAGATGAGATGTCTGGTTCTCTAAAGGATGCCTTATTAGCAATTGGTATGTACTTTAATGAAGTAACCTTTTTGATCTATAATTTACCTGTTACCTATTGATTTCCATAATCTTTGTCTTCCAAAATCTTACAGTCTTCAGCCCAATGGCTGGTTTAAAACTCTGTATTGATAATGGCACAGACAGGCAATCTGACATTAGACGTAAGCCTCCCCAAGCGCTTTCTAACTCTCTCTATCCTGAGTTTCTTGTTACCATGTTACCACTAGGTACTTGATAATGTCTCTGTTCTATTGGTCCTTTGGTCTTCTTTTTGGTATCTTCACACCTCTTGGTGTCCGGTTGAGAATTGATGACATCCATTGGTTGTCTTTTCTTCTCACAACATGGCCTGCGAACATCAATTTTCAGTGATCTTACCTTATATATGATGTCTGTCACTTCTGTCATCATCCTCACCCAGATGTTGTTTCTCCTGTCTCTTCTTATTATGCCAAGCATACACTGTTACATACTTCCTTGCATAATCTGGAGTTACTGGGTAATTGCTGCTTCACCCAATTTTCAGTTCCATATGCCAAGCCTTGTAAAATGCATTAATAGAAGACCTTTTCTTTAAGGCCATTGACATTCAAGACTTAAGAATGTATGTGTGCCTTCTGAAGGCACTCCTATATTTGGGAATACTAGTATCCGTTAAATAAAAAATAAGGCAATTGCTCATTAGTGATAATATACTGGATAAAATACGAGGATATTTTTCTCATATCTTTCATGCACATCCTCTTCTGTAAAATTTTTTGTAAGTTTTATATAAAATTGATTATTGAATTGATTGAGCTAAATGCCTATGTGTTCTTACTTTAATTTTTTTTTTACCTGTTGATGTTTTTATGTGGTGCGTTTAACAAAATAGTTGAGATTTTTAACCGCTCTTACCAAATATCAATCGCCCTTCCGACTTATCGAANCTGTTTCTTCAAATTAATGATTTTTTGCTTAAAATTTTGATACATAAATTATGTTGGTTACTATTTTCCTTTCATTGAATTCAATTTGTTAGTTTACTCAGACATTTTCTGTGAGTGAAAATTAGTATATCATCAGAAGCCAAAAGATACAGATGCAGAACTGAACTAAATCAATCATGTTTTTTTTATTGCAGTTGAATGTGTTCAGTGCAGACCAGCATATTTTGCCAAAAGATTGGAAGCTTCAATGAAAGGCCGAGGGACTGATGATAGAACCTTGATTCGTATAATCGTGAGTCGTGCAGAAATTGACCTGGGAAACATTAAACAAGAGTATGAACGTCTATTTGACAAAACCCTTGTCAGTGATATTGAGGTAATAATTCATTTCATAAGCTGTCATGTTTATGGATTAACCTTCTTTGAATAATTTACTTATTGTATTATATATAACCATACCATTATGAAAAACTTTTCAGCTACAAAAACTATTCTATCATCATTAATAATTATTATGACACTGTAATTATACTGCATTCCTTCTTTAAGATACGATATTTTTCTATTTCTATAGGATGAAGTTACTGGCTACTACAAATCCAGTTTGCTTGCATTACTTGGTTGAAGAACCAGTTTCTGGTGTTGACTGAAGTGAATGTGCTCTTCCTCTTTGAGCAAACTGAAAATTTAGTACAGTTTTCTCTGGTTGGGATCTGCACACAATGCAAACACTGCTTTCCTCATTATTTATATGTTGCTTCTTGGGGAGAAAAGCTGTTGCACAATTTTCATAATAATGTTCAATAAAGAGCCTTTGTGCTTTATAAATGGTGTAGCTTCTCATGTATTGTGAATGTACAGATTTTACTACAACAATAGTGATAGTTTATATCCTGTTTGTATATGTTTTGATTGCTGTTTTGATCATATTTTTTGTAGAGAAATAAGGTATTTTTGGGAAAATAAATCAAATTCCAATAATCAGTGTTGAGTACAAAATAAAGTTAATAACTTATTTTGTCAATGTTAATATTAAAAAATATAAGATTCATGTGAGTTTGAAGACACATTAATCAAGAAAAGGGTGCTACCCTAACAAGATATTCTGTGAAGAAAAATTAAATATGAATATACTCTAAGAAAAATAGATCTTCTGAGTCTTTATTTTATTGCCTTTGTAGCATTCTTTACACCTGATAGAGTCCTGTTGATATTTGTTACAATCTCTCCTTGTGGAAGCACATCAACAAATGAATACCATGAGTGTGACAAAAAATACAACTGCTACATCACCCCCTTGCCAGAATTGGAGTTACACAGAACAAAAGAAAAATATATACATTAAATATATATTAGGCTAAAACTACTGCTATGTAAAAAAAAGGACTAGATGAAACAGGTATCAGAGTCATAGGAAAAAAGGAAGAAACCTATGACAAGTAAAATATTAAATATTTACAAAATATTTTCAAAAATGTCTCCCTGAAGGTTTGGATATTAACAATATTACTAGCAATAATACTATATCTGTAAGGCTACCAATTGAACCTTCTTTTTATCAATTATAAGTTCCATAAAATTCATAAATGTGAGTTGTTCTGAGGAAGGAGATGAATAAACCATAAAGCAACCTAATTGAGGTATTAAGAAAAGGAGGACACAATAAAAGTGAAGTAGTTAATTCAGGATTCTCCAAAAGATCCTCGATGGAATGATGGAAAAATGCATGAAAAATTTTGTACATCCAATATCATTACACAATGAGAATACATTTCAATACTCTGAATTTAACAATATAATCTTGATGGATATAAAGAATATGTAAGAAGATTTCATATCAGAGAAAGTGGCACATTATGATGTCCCCTGGGATATAACCTACTTGTGGATTCCTTTTAAAGATCGAATACTCAAATTACAAGCACAGCATGCACTATCTTTAAAAAAGCTCCAAGGCAATGCAATAAAAAAATCTTATATTCTATGTACAATATATAAATTGTTCCAAGTCAATGATGTTGACTCAAAGAAACCTTTATCGGTAGATATTAATGGGAACAAAATTGAAGTTGAACATTATTGGACCTATGTGGTTAACAGTAAAGACAGTTCAAAAGAGGGATGGCCCTGCTTAAATTAGGATGTCAGGTCACCATATGTATTGGTAATTAATGTTTGTAATTTTAAAATGCAAAAATATTTCATAAGATTTTGTTCTCTTTCAAAGAGAATGAAATCTCTCAATATTTGACTAAATTCCATGCTGTTATTTGGATACTTTGTGAGGCAGACAAGTGATGCTCAACATTATGACGCCAACCACCACCAGAGGTCATCAACAAGGCAGCCAACTCACAAAGCAAAGGATAAGGTATTCCCCTCAAAGAGAATCAACAAGAATGAGGGAAAGGTATTTTAGGCACCTAGCACATAGAGGTCTGTATTTTAAATATTTTTAGATGTGGAGCACCACTTGCAATGCTCATCATGTGAACAGTGTAGAGTGGAATTGACTTGTCATGGTGGTTTAGTGATCAGATTATCTTTGAGGATAGTGGAAGACCAGTTTAATTCCCAGTCATGTTGATATTTTTCATTTTAGAAAAATATTGACATTTATTATTTCTTTGGCAATAACAACATATATTTACGGATTTTGGCCATAAAAAGAAAAATCACCAAGAACTATTAGAGTTAAGGTTGGTTTTTGGAGAAGAGATGTGGGAATACCTCGATGGGAAAATTATGGAATCACAGAGTTAGAGATATTATGGATGTCCCTTATAACATTTGAGAAAAAAAAAAAGGAAAGTAAAAGGAATGTAATGGACACATCGATAAATGGGAAATGAGAGGCTACTGGAACAAGTCCTGCTTTGGACTCTTTTCAGGAATTGGAAAAGAGGAAGAGCTAGAGGAGCTAGATAGAAAGATTAAATTCGAGATGGGATTGACAAATCTAGAAGAAGAGTCTTCACACCGAATTAGTGACCCTATAACTATACATATATTTTAAATTTTTATTCTAACAAAAAATCCTTTTATAAACCGTATCGAAATTACCTCGATCAGATTTATTTAAGTTGCCCCACTGAATCGCAGTCGAATCCTATAATAGCTGTAAGAATATTTGGCTTTAACTGAACCTAAAATAATTTCCATTAATATGTAAAAACTTATTTTATTCGAACTGTTATTCTGTCGATGAATCATAATGATCGAATGGATGACTACAATGCTGACACGAAGAACGGAAAATTTTTCTTCCGTGATATGCGGCCAGCGCCGTCTCATCGTAACTTCTTGAACTACCCCTCCTCCCCGTCTTCCCCTTCGCCGGTGTCGACGTCACGTCTATTGCATTCAGTCTGCCGGGCTAGAAGCTACTAAGAAACACTTGGCTTTAAGCTGCGACAGTAGAGTCATCGCTGAAGGATATTAACAGAGCGGCAGTGGTTAGTAAATAGATTAAGGTCTTTTCCTAAAATTGAGGTCCTCTACTCTGTTCTTTTCACCATATAGCTTAGACTAAAATAGTTTTCATAGAATTATACTTCTTCTTCGATCTTAATTCTCGTCGTGGAGCTAGTATACTTGGGTATTATAAAAATAGCTCTCCTGTTAGATGTAGTTAGACAGACTTTGCCAGTTTTGACAATTCTTACTGCTGACATAATCATCCTCTTTTTGCAGAGTCGACCGGACTTAGTCACCGCAGGAATGGACTTCATTGTAAGTATATTAATTGAAGTAAATAGTATTTTTAAACATTAAGATTCCATCTATATGTATATAACTCCCAAGGAGCTTTCATCAATACCTGCAATTGCAGGAAGGGAAGGAAGTATCACGGCAATAGTCATTTATAATTTCAGTGGAGCCATATAATTTGTAACGAAAATAATTTTAAGAGATTAAGCTCGGGTATACATTCAATTCGGTCGATGAAACATATTAAATATGTGTAATTGAATCAGATTTTAAAATTTTGAATAATCTTATTCTTCGGATCTTTTTTCTTTCCATCAGAGTATTTTTACTCTTTCTTTTAAGGCACACATGAATATTTGCATATATTTTAAAGATAAATATGATATGGTTTAGTAAGTCAGGTTTTAATTACTTATATCCATTCTAGGTTGTCTTTTGTGCAGTCCTCAATGACATTTTTTTCTTTTCGTTGCAGATTGCTAATCCTACAGTTCGGCCCTTTTCCAGTTTCAGCGCGGCTGAAGATGCAATTGCGCTTAGGACCGCTATGAAAGGTCTGGGAACAGACGAAGATGCCATAATCGAAATACTCACCCACAGATCCAATGCGCAGCGTCAGGAGATAGCAAAGTTCTTCAATCTGGAATATGGAAGGGTGAGAGTTAACGCCCATCTTTACTGTACCCTTCTCCCCTCTTCGGCGTCAACCAGACGCTTCCCTCACATCCCTTGTCAGACCGCAGAACCCGCAGGGCGTTCCCAAATAAATACTTTGTTATAAGGAGTCATATCTTTCAGCGTTGGTATTCAGTCGCCGGAAGTGGCGACTCTTTATCTTGTGAATCGCGAGGATAAGTGGACCACCAGGGCTCCCGAAAAGCCAAGAGGGTAACGCATTCGACTTTGAAGAAGGCGATCCCGGGTTCGATTCCCGGAGGGAGCCCATATATGCGAAATGGCCTCAGCTTGCGAAGCACTGTTAAAGATACTGATAAATGGCCTTCCTGTAGAAACTGAAAGATTAAACCATATAAAATTCTGAGTGTCACGCGTTGGGTGATCCACGAATGATAGTGCCAAACATTGTTTTTATCAATATCTTTCATAATATTCACTAATTTACTGAAACTACCCAAGTCATTTTTAATAAGAAGCTATATTTAAGGGTTAATTCAAAACGCAAAGCATGTTTTCCTCAATCTGTTTCAACGATGTCATTGTGAGTTTATCAAACCCATCCTTCTCTGAACCTGTTCTATTTAGCTTAGTTTGTAGTTTTTTCATGCTATGCAATTTATTTTATCTATTACTACGATAGAATGATACACAAGAATGTATAAATAATCTTTCTATAGGTTGGATTTTGTTACATATATACTGATCATGAGATGACTTAAACCAATGGAAGTTCCACATAGCTAAGATTTATGAAAAATCTTCCTCGACGTATTTTTTATATTGTTCGTTCTGTGCCGTATCTATTTAGGAAGGATCTCGAGAGTTTCGATAATTGCTCGAAAGAAAGACCGGCAATTCGTCAGGGAAGGTTTTTGTTGCTGACATTCTCAAATTAATTAGCACCTAAGTATCCTTAAACATGTTATTAGCAAGTTGAGTCGTCGATTCAGAGCTATGCTTCATTGCGTAATGAACGTCAGTCATTTCAAGGTTTCCCTGATGTGTTGAATCATCAAAGGCGCGTTAGTTGAAACAATTACCAGTAGAATGAATTTAAAAATTCCGACGAATCTGGGCTCCTTTTTTCTTCCCTTCGTTTATATAATATTTCACTAAAAGACAGAAATTCTGGAATTGATCTTAGTAGTATTGCGATGTTTAGAAATGGGGCGTAATGGTCTTGCTCGTCGTCGCGATCAAAATTTTAGTTGCTTGGGAGTTTCTTTTTTACTCATCTTTTTCACATATACCAGGGAGAGGATGTAAAAATTTTTTCCCTGCTCGGGGATCTTATTTAGGGATGTTATCTGTCGACATTTGTGAACCGCGTGTTGGCATCTGGTACCGCGCCCTACAGTCTAAACTTAGTAATAATCTTACTAATTTCTTGTGTCACATTCTGAAACTACCAAATATAACATAACGAATAATAAACAATTTGGGATAATATTGGCAATTTTAAATACATTTATTATGAAAAAACTCGTGACCACATTTCTGCTGTTATTTGTCCTATCACTTTTCTAATAAAGTTACAGATTCGCCTGATATTTTTAACTGATAATTTGACTTATATGAGTAGTTGTTTTTCCCGTTTTCCGTCCCTCTAGAGATACTCATTGAGTGGAACCAAAAGGCATATTATAATCTCATTTCCATACCTGTGAATTTACTCTGTTTAAGTTTGGAACTTGAGGATAAGTGAGAAATGTTTAAAAATGCTGGAAATACCGCAAGTCCTTTGACATTTGATGTGGCAACTTTTATTTGGCATCGTGACGGCTGTTTTGCTATTTCAATTTATTATGGTTATTATTTATGGTTTCAAGATAGTTCTTAACTATAAGTTTGCATTTTTGATTAAAGTATGGAAAGAATTAGCCTGATTCGGGAAGTCTGTGTTTGACCCATTTCGTAAGTCAAGGCCGCGACGCGGAAGTTGTAACGTAGAACGCAGCATTCTCGGGTAGGTGAGCAGCAGTTGAGTATCTTCTGCGTTCAAACATGGCTCACTAACCGTAAGAAAGTAACTCGAGAACTGACTAATCAGTGAACTGGATCGTAGACTCTACTAATTAGCGATGACCGTAGGACTGGTTCGAAAGCGATTGTCAATAGAAAGCCATGAGCAAATCTGTTCTACTAGACATGAATAGCCATCTGTAAATCTATTTCAAAGTTTGTAGAAAGTATTGAAAGCACTGCAAACAGTGTTACGAATCAGGGGCGGGTTTATTAGGTGCAATAGACGCAGGCTGAGGGCCTCGTCCAAATGGGGCCTCGAGAAGACAATAAACAAGCCAATAACAAAATGTTCTGTTTTTTCGCTTCAAGAAAGAATTTTACAATTTTAAGTCTACATAGTATTTTTAAAGGGTATGAGTCTATCCATCATTTTTTTGTAATTTATAGAAATACTATATAATGCAATTCAAAATTTGTTTATTTATTCTTGGCGTAGTGAAGCGACTACGAGTTCCATGGGATATATATTTGTGTATTTTATGAAAATATTCGAATTTTGTACTCTTAATTCCTAGTGGAGGCCTCAATCTGATCCTTGTGCCCAGGGCCTCGAATAGCTTAAAGCCGCCCCTGGACTAAACCTTTGAGATTCCGTTATCGAGTAACCATTAAAATCTTGAATTGTTGAATTGTCTCTGAATAAAATGTCTATTTTGAAAAACCTAAACTCCAGCACGAGGAACATTTTTAAGTACCTATATGTTTTAAAAATCGAGAAAAACATGAGTTAATTGATAGTATAGATGAAAACACCATTTAGATGACGAAGTCTACAACAAAGTAGAGCTGCTTCTGAATGACGCTCCCTGGATTGACTGTCATTGACTTTCCGCGGAATAAAATATTAGAATGGATGTGTTGTAGTTGGCGGATGGGGGCTTATTGTTAGTCATTGTTTTATCAGTCATGGATGTCCTTCCCAAATGCGACAGAAAGCACTTCCGGAGACGCAAAGTTTTATTTCCCCTCCTATTGAGAGATCACGGGGCGCCTATCGATCCGCTTCGCCTCTGAGAGCTTTTAACGTGATTTTGTTAGATGTCATGAACCTGTAAACAATTTCTCTGTGTATAAGAAATAATTGGAAATCCGCTTCAAGCATTGCTTTAAAGCCACAATAAATACTGCGGAATAATTTGCAAAATAGTAATGATAATGTCTCGATATGATCCTAGAAAGATGACGTCCGTTTAAAAATGACTATTCCTCATTCGGAATAAGCAATTATTTCTCGTTCTGGAAATTGTTATTAATTACTTATGTCGTGGGAAATTCATTATTTGTATGTATATACATACGATTTGTTGATATAATGTGGTAGCTTTGCCAAGTCACAAGGTTTACTTTTGTTTTGTCAAGGCCATCGAAGGAGGAAGAGAATAACTGGGACTGAAGAACTTCTCCCTCAAATTTCTTCCTTTATGATTACGAAAAGAAACTTCTACGGCCTTCGTAATGACCAGTAGGGACGCAACTTGTCGCAATTCATAGCATATGTTAAAGAATTAGAAAATATCGCTTATAATCGTGAGGAATATTTGCTATGAGCCATACATTTGATTTTAATTGAAATATTTATTAATGTATCGTTCATAACTGTTTAATGTTGTGCGTTATTCAACAGTTATCGGTCGACACTGCCACGAATACGATTTTGAGAGTGTTGAGATCTCTTTCCATTTGCATCCCATACGTCTGTTTCAGATTTGATGCAGACCTAAGCAATGCGCAAGAGGAGCTTATTATCATAGTATATGGGACACAGTTGCTTAACAGACTTAAGGCGATGAAAAATAAATTATGGGTCGAGAATGCGTGTTCGGAGAGAGAGGTTTAAAAGCACCATAAACAGATTTTTAAACTCTTTGTCAGGAATTCTCTTAGATAATATCAACATGATTCGACGATATTTATGACAGATGTTGGATAAAATTTCAAATCAGAAATGACAATATTACCATTGGTTCCATCCATATACGTAGAAAGCTTTCATACTACGATTATAATTTGACTTCACGAAAAAGTTCAAGGCTCTGGCATAGGATACCACAACAAGAAAATCGTAATACTTAGAAGTAATATGGTAAGAAATTAGAGGAGATATTGCATATAGATCTGGAACAAGAATAAATAACACTCCATTGATCCATCCCTCATTCTTTAAACTTCAAGGAGGATTTTTCTTAAACAGGAATAAATTAATTGACTTATTTTAAAATTGAAGTAAATTAAATACTTAGAGAAAAATTGCTAAATGGATAGATGAAAATGTTAAGCTCTGCATTTATGGTTTGATGGTGGAAGAAAGGCCCAAATGAGCCTGTCTAATAAAGGGTCAACTTTTCATAATTGAAAGTGTTAACGTCGGGTGAGCTATTTACCGAGCCCTTTACCCTGACGATGTTACCTTTTGGCGTGTATGTTTTTCATTGATTTCCTTACATGACACTTAAATATAAATTATTTTTTTTGTTTAAAAATTACGTTTAATTTATAGGAACTTTCCGTTATATCGACTTGATAAACTACTAATACTGCAGATATCTTTACTTGGATAGATTTAATAAATGGAAAATTTTGGTACGTATCGGAGAGCTTCTCAAAAATCCAAAAAAACTCATTGGTCTAATATTCAATGCATATCATTAATGTTAATCGAGGATACTGCTTGGGAAAATATATTATCCAAAAATTGTCTCGTATATTTCTCTCTGTCGGGTGATCTGGCCGCGTCGGAGGATATCACCCAGATCACCCGACTGAGAACAAAAGAGGAATTTCTGCACATCATCCGCTGGGAAAGAAGAAAATCTTTGTCTTATAATTCTGGTTAAAAATATAAGTGAACTCATTGAGATGATCTTTCCACGTTAACGGCTGTAATTAACATATTTAGAATGACAAGCGCAATTAATGTTGCGTATTTATTATCAAGAATTTTGTGCGTCACTTCAGCTTAGTCAGACTGTCATAAAAGAAATAGCCCCTTATCTCACCCTTTTGTCATTTCTAAATATGCTGTATTTTATCCAGTGGAGGTGGTTAAAATCTTGTTACCCTATATTCCTGCTCATTATATTTGAAATTTTAACCTGTTTTTATCAAATTTCTGGATGATCTGGGGCTCGCCCCGCGCAGACTGACGCGTCCATCCCGGGCGCCCGCCTTAAATACTCGGCTGGCTGGGATTGCTGGCCAAGCATTCAAGTCGGGACAGTCCGAGAAGGACGGTTAGTAGCACAAATTGGTTGGCCCAACGTTGGCAGACCATCTGGAATGGCAGCCCACCTAACGGTTGGCCAACTAACAATCTCCCAACGTTGGCCCAACGAATAACTACAACCTAAGCGTCACGGTAATTATGTTGGCCCTTCATAGACCCAACAAAGAAGTTGCTCTTTGTCAATATTAAAATAACTCTTTACCAGCAGCAATATGCACCTTTCTGATTAAATGTGGAATAAAATAACGTTGTTAGGAATGAAATGATGCACATCAACATATATGTATAACAAAAATTGATAGTTTATTTTCTATTTAGACTACATTACATAAAAACAATTGACAACAGTTAACTTAAATCAGAAAAATAAATTACAAACACATTGAACATTGTCTGGTGTGATAATTAATCGGCACAAATGTCTGTCATTGGATCTCAACAGGTCCGTCTGAAAATTGAGAAAAAGAGAGAGTAGGCTGGTCAATATAAAGCACTTGAATATGGTACTCTTAATGCTGAATAGGCAATCCATTTATGATTAATTATTAGAAGTATTACATAACTAGATATTCACAATTCACATGAAATTCTAAATAAAATTTCAGATGAAATACATTATATAAACAGCTAAGATGTTAACGGCCTATGAAACAGGCTAATCCATTTTTTCATTGAACTGCAACTTACTACAATAGGTATCTTAACTATATAAATGTTAATTTAACTTACCTTGACTAGTGTTGAAATTGCAGAAGTAATCCAATTGAATGGACTAGGTATTTTTGCCAGACATATTCTTTAAATGCATCCTCCTTAGGTACTAAATTTAATATGACTGAATAATTACTCCTCCTTACTACTCCTATATTGTATATTTTTAGTGCTATTTATTGGAATTGAAATAAATGAAGAAAGTGCCTAACATGAATTTTCCTTCTCCGTTTTATTTCCCTAAAATCAACCTTTTAAACCATTTTATATTGCTTGTATATAAGTAATTTTGCTAATTGCTTTTCTAATGTTGTTTTGCAGGATTTAATAAAAGATCTCAAGAGTGAGCTGGGTGGAAAATTTGAGGATGTTATCATTGGTTTAATGTATACACCCATAGATTACTTGGCGAAGCAACTACACAAAGCCATGGAAGGTCTTGGAACTGATGAGGCAGCTCTGGTGGAGATTCTTTGTACCAAGAACAACAGGGAGATCAAGGAAATAGTGGAAGCTTATGAAAGAAGTAATCACTATCAGTAACATTTTGATCATTATTTATATCTTTACAATTGAAGGGAAAATTAAATCTTATTTTATCATAGTCTCTTTTAATTTTGTATGTACCTTTTAAAGCATGAATGTCTCTTGCATGTTTAAGGGTAGATTTTCCTCATTTCATTAATCTAACCTCATGTTCTCTTTTTAATTTGTAATAGTGGCATTAACTTGTGATGTTAATAAATGATTGGGTTAAGATCAGTTTCTAATTCATGTTGCAATAAGATTTTGTAAATAATTTTGCCTTTGATATTGATATAAATCAGAAAAACAATTCTCGAGCCTGTAATGGGTTGGCCAAGAGGGAGGGATTTGTGGGTGCCTAGCATCTTCCAGTTTAAGGTAGGTTAAAATAAGTCTGTAATTTTGCATTGGGCTAAAATATACCTCTATTATAATTATAAAACTTCAAATGTCATATTTGATTCATTATGAGCTACTTATCTCAGGCTGGGGAAGTGGAGAAAGGGTCTAGTGGAATTAATTAATTTAATTCCTTTTTGTAGTTGGCTTGCTCTGCTTGTAGCATTGCAAAAGTATTAAAATAGTGAAGAAGTATTGTATTTGCTTACACTGCCTTTCTTATTTGACAAGGACAATCAATGCAAATCAACAGTAAAGAGATTACTAAATATTTAGATCTAATAATCTGAATTATGAGGATACAGGTTAGTTTTTCCTGCGAAATAATTTCTCTCCAAATTTTAAGATAGAAGGGACACAATCATTTGTATACTACTGGGCTATAAGGGCAGTAGAAAATGCTAAATGGTGAAGAATAGGAAGGAGTAATGAATGTTTTTAAATTCTCAATTGGGCTCATATGAAGAAACTACCTTTAATAATTCCATTATAGTGTTGAGGCCTAGCCTGGCAGTATTTACTGTGGTTTCAATTCCATTGGTTATTAAAAATGGATCTTGGCTAGAATCTATTACCTTTTATACATATATTTGTTAATATTGATGTTTTAGATTAATATGTAATGCTAAAACTCAAATTTTCAGTGTATGATCGGCCATTGGCTGAGCATCTCTGCAGTGAAACTTCAGGGGATCTACGGAGGTTATTGACTTTTATGGTCACGGTAAGTGAAAGTATGCATGGTGAATAAAGAATAAACTGTATAAAGCTAGAATAAACTTTAATGCCATATTACAAGTAATATATATATAATAATAATAGTAATAAATATATATAGATATATATACAAAAACATAATAATAAATATACATATACACACATATATAATTGCAGTTTGCCTGAAATTTTCAATAATTATAATGTAGGAGATATTTTACTGTGTGTTCTGCCATTCTTCTATTACCTACATATAAGTTACAAGCAAATTTAATATTGGCTGAGTGACTTTTAAGTTAGTCCATGGAAATGTGAACTGTCATTTTAGCGAAAAGTTATAACTTCTCCACAGAAAATTGCAACATGCTTGTGCCTTTTGAGTACCATTTGCTTGAGAAATTTTCTGTAGAATGTACTCTGCAATGCACCCTTTAGAAAGAATGTAATTGTTAATGAAATCAAATATTTGGCCTATACAATTTTTTTTGAAAATTGGCTTTAACTTCATGTACTGCCCGGTAATCTAAAGAATTTTATTATGTTGAAGGTTTCACATACAGTTTTTTTTCTTCAGAGGACACTTTTAAGAACTGTTTCTGTATACTGTTTAAAAAATTTATATCCCACTTTTAAAATTCTTATTCTTTTTGTAGCATTACTCTACAAAGGAATATGATTTTTATTTTTTAAGAAATGGATGACAATCTGGAATTTGACAGCCAGTACAGTAATTTAAATCTATGTATAAAATCAAACGAAAGCATGTCTCTTTACATGTATTTTTATTTGTAGACCTTCCCCAAGGAAGTAAGTTAGCAAAAATGTTACCTTTGATTTTGAAAGCAGACATTTTCACCAGAAATGTTATTTATTTATTATTAAAGACAATGTATATATCTTAAATTCTTCAAAAATTTAAAAGAGCACGAAACAAAAAATGAAATTTGAAATTTCTTCATCCATATTGGTGATAATTAGCTGTATTTTACTCTTTGCTTGCTAAATCTTTTTCAAAATGTTATTTGTCAAATTTTAATTTGGTAGTATAATTGTTTCTTGTTCTTTGAACTCATTTGTTTTGCTTGCGTGCCTTTTCATCCTCACCATCATTTGACTGTTATATATATGAAAGATTTTCCAATCCTATTTCTTCTCCCCACAATTTTTCTACTCTTTACTTTATTGTAGACATATAATAAAATATAAATTTTCTTTAAATGTCAGAGCCTATCAGAAACCAACAAAGTTATTTTCTGCCTACATTTCTGCCATGCTACCTGTCTCTATTCTAGAATAGACTTTTTCATTAGTGTAATTTTATACAAATGGAGATACCTTGCTAATTAAACTTTCATATTCTCTTTATTTTTCAAATTCAGTGGAAACTTTGTCTCTGTAATTTTTTCTAGTATTCGTGTTTTTTGAAGACATTCTGTAAATAAACTGTAGATATACATAAGGATCTAATTATTTTTCTGTAATCATTCACTTCTACTTACCCTTTGATATAATGTTTTCACTAATATATGGAGACCTGAAATACCCAATTGCATGTAACACTAACAAAATATTGATATTAACAATAGTAATCAGTTTGCTATAATTTGCTAATACATTGCATTAATTATGCACTTTCATTCATAGAGAGACAAAAACATAATTTCCAAATTTATTGATCAAGATAGCTATATTTGTAAGAAAAGAAATAGAAAAGATCTATTGACATACCTTTATGAAATCTTATTAGCACCTGATGTTAAGGAGTATTTTTGCTTTCTATATTATTGGTAGCCATGTCTCTGTAATAAATTTGATCACTTTTTGAATAGTTGCTATTCTTGGGAAAAATATTGTCCCAGATATAAGTATTCAAAGCAGTACTATATTTATACAGAGCCAAACTAATTGATTTATTATCAATCTGAAAAATTTCAAACATTGAAACATTTAAACTAACCAGATAACATTAAGTAAATAAAACATGTGGATAATGTATGTATGTACCTTCTAAGCTGGTTTTAAGTGTCTTTCAGTCAATATTTTTATTATTGACTACTTCTTTTGAGTAGTAATAACAATAATAATTGTAAAATTTAGAATTTTTCATTTTAAATATAAATTAAGTCTTTTAGATGAAGAAGACCCATTATAAATACATCAATATTTTTTTGTTATGGAATGGAGAACTATTAGCAGTTGACTTTTCTTATTAAAGATGCAGATTAAGAATGAGGAAATTACAAATTCTTGTGGATATTCTATTGCAAAACTGTAATATAGTCATTTAAATTTCAATGAATTCTTTGTCTTCTGTTGAAAATGATGAGAGAACTGCAAAAATTTTTGTGTGGAATGTTAAAAGAATTAGTGCATCATGTATTAGATACTCAGTCTTCCAATTCTTTCTGAAATGTGCATGAATTTAGCGGAGCTGAACTTACTGAGAATATAACATTAAAGGAATGAAATATTGCTTTTAATAGCATGTTATCCAATATCATATTATTTTTAAACAATTTCTATTGAATAGATTTATTAGATTTTATATTTATGTATGTGGGCCATGTTAAAATCAGAAATGTTAATTGGTTATCCAGGTGGAATTACTGTTACTAAACCTTAAATTTTGATAATTTCTCCATTTCTTAACATGTTGGCTTTGGTTCTCAGAATTATAATGCATTGCTGCAGAATCTATTTTTGTTTAAGAAATTCATTCAAGATAATATCCACCAAAATATTTCCACTGTTATGCCCAGAATTTGACTTTAACAAAATATTTATCAACATGCAATTTAGAAAGGATATCAAAAAGCAGCAATGCATAATTAAGAGAGGAACCAAAAATACAAAAAAATTGACAATGAGTGAAGGTGAAGTCTTCTGATAGCCAAAAGTTATGATAAGAACCCTGGGAATATTGAACAACTAGATTTAAAAACTTGATTTCTTTTAACATAATCTTACATATACACCATAGATTATATGCTTATAAATATTTGGACAGCAAGGCTGTTCAGAGGTGTTAAAAAGTCACCATGAAAGTGAGGTTGTCAGTGACTTTTGCTTGCATGAGGCATCAGTTTGGTTTTTATAGTCTGGAGTATATAGTTTTTATATAGTTCATCTATTTGGGTTTCCAGAAGACTTCACCTTCACTCATTGTTGGTTTGGTTGTTTTGTGGTTTCTCTTGCAATATATCAACTTCCTTAGATTTTCTTTCTCAGTAGTTGCCTAAATGTAATTAGTGTTAAGCATGATTTTGTTAATTTTCTGCTTATTGGCTTTTTGGTTCTCTTTTTTCCAATCCATCTTGCCACCTCCCCTTGAAAATTTCAAAATTATAAATATCCAAACTGCCTTGACATCTGCATTCTTTCCTGAAATCATCTTTCAATAAATACTATTTGAAACCCTGCCAGGGGGTGAGGAATGAACATTCATACGACCCCAGCACTGCAGCTGAAAGGGCACAAGAGCTTTATGCAGCTGGTAAGACTTCCTTTGCACTGAATATGTTTTAATATCTGAAATCCTGTTAAATTCCTTATCTGAATTTAGGCTTGAGTGCCTGAGCATCCGTTGCATTACAGAAACCAGGCATGAGGACTGTAGGAAAATTTAGAGATGGAAATTTTATTCCAAACCCTCTCTTTTAGGGAAGGAAATGGAGATCTTCTTACAGCATCTTTTTATAAATGTTCTATGTTCCATAGGAGGTTTAAATTAACTTGTTGAAACTATGTGTGTTAAGAGAAAAGAATTGTATAAGTTAGCATGAAAGTAATTGTCGATTAAAAGTGATCTGAATTTTCTTTTAATAAAGGTGGAAATTTTTATTTCACTGTGGTTAGAAACAGTATTCCCAAAATACTTCCTTCCTTTTTGTTGATTAAAACATTATGTGCAGATATTTGTATTTCCTTGAAAAGATATTGTAAGAAAATCTCTTAATATAAATGGCTAGGCAAGAACAAGATAAGCTCTTTACATTCATTAACATTTGGCAAGGAACATTAAAGGTACTGTTTTGTGAATTAAGGAAAAGATGTGTGTGCCACTTGCAGGAAGTAAGGAGCCTGAATGTTGACCGTGCAGCAGCCCAAGAGGAAGCACAAGCTCTTGTTGATGCAGGCATGTACAAGCACACAATTACTATTATGCTGCTGAAGACATTCATTATCATAAATTGAATTTTCAAATATATTTATTCTGGTTGCACCTCCTCATTTATGAAGAAAACATAACCTACATTAAACACTATGTTGCCTGTGGATCAAACATGCTTCAATGGGTTTAAGAGATGGATCTTATAAGTGAACATATAGGAATCCATTATCATGAAACTCTTGATTCTATAAACTTTTAATTTCTTCAACCAATAGTTTTTGCTGAAGATTTTCTCAAAACATCTGTTTTAGAAATTAAGTGTTTATTGGATAATATTCTGTTCATCCAATATCTTGCCAAAGGAGCTGTGGACAATCATACTTGGTAGTGTCATGATATGATGGGAATGTAAGTTTCATATGGTGTATTGGAAGCATGAATTTTGAAAATTGATAGAACTCGGGTAATAATTGTCATGTCATTGCAAACTTGTCAGATTTAACCTATGCACTTTCCAATACGTTATTTCAGTTGACCATTTGGCCTTTTAAGTTTTTCCTGTAAGAAAAACTCATGAACTGATTTTCAAACATTTTCTTGTGAAGATTCCAAATGATTGACTTTCCTTCAGAAATAATTTGAAATTGAGTTATTTTCCTCTTTAAATAATTTGAAAAAGTTGTCATATCTGAAAATTCAAAGGCTGTCATAATAATTAAAATCGATGGTAGCAGGCTTTACTGTGTGGAAATCCATAACACAAGGATTATAGGAACAAAATAACCAATACTCTTTTTCCACAGATTTATTTACAAAATTCACGACCGGTTTCGGCACAGATCGGCCATCGTCTGGTGAGGAAATCACATACAAGAAGGTTTAAATAGCCAAAGTAATGTGTGAAGGAATACAAAGTAAGTGGAAAGGAAAGGAGAAAGGGGGGGGGGGAAGAGGTAGGAGAACGGAAGGTTAGGGACTGAGTGTGCTGTCCGGGGGGTAAAGGTTTGTCTTATCTGGAGAGTTTTTCGGAAGGGTACTATGTGATTTCCTCACCAGACTATGGCCGATCTGTGCCGAAACCGGTCGTGAATTTTGTAAATAAATCTGTGGAAAAAGAGTATTGGTTATTTTGTTCCTATAATCCTTGTGCTGTCATAATAATGCAAGGAGAAGAGCATTTTATTATGCAAGTTGTTTGATAATAGCAAGAAAAAACCCTCTTATTTTATTTATCATGACTACCTTTAGGTGCAGTCTGAAGGGGATCGATCTATATTTTTACCTCATTTCATTCTATCAAAACTAACACTGAACCTTTTAGTTACCTGTAAAATCAATCTTTCCCATATCAATTTTTTCATTTTAAAATGAAATTTGAATTTTAAAAATCATATGTTGAAATCAGCACCTTAATATTAGATATTACAAGGAATGAAGGTGAATCTAAGATTAAAAAGAAAATTCAAAATTGTAATTTTGATGTAATAAGCAAGAAACATCTCTTTACTTGTCAGAAATATTCACCTATCATACTGTTCTAAAATTGAAACTATTCCTCAACTCTTACTTAATCAGTTTTTGTTTGACAATTCCTTGATATGATTTATAACAATTTTGCAGACTTTTGAAGATTAGGACTGTAGTTGTTGTTTCAAATGAACTATTATTCTTTACCTCACAAAACAGGAACTAACCATGAGCTTGAGCCAAGTTATTCAGAATGTTATTTAGCTCTTTGAAGGGACAGTTAGTGAAGCAATTCTTTATTCTCAAATGTATTTATTATGCTCATTATCTGTGATTGCATTCATGCAGAGATATGAAATTTTCAATCATTGAAGTATGTACATCTTGAAATTGAAACACATTTTCTTTAGTAACATATTTAAACAGTTTCAATTCATTCTTGTTTCTAGTCTTCATATAATACATATAATTATGACTGTTTCAAATTAATGCACTTGATACTGCCTAAGTAATAATTGGAGCTTTAAGTTTCAAATGATAGTAAATTATGAGTTCTATTTGGATGCTAATTTTTACTTTGCTTCATTCCATGCACTATTACAGAGTAATCATCAAAATTAATTTTACAAAAAGTTACCACTGAGAGGTTAGATATTTTTGACTTAGTAAATTGAGAAGCTTCTCATTTTCTAATAAGTGTAAACTTATTTTGTCCCTGTAGGAGAACTTAAGTTGGGAACTGATGAAGAAGTATTCAACAGAATTTTGACTCATGAAAGTATCCCACAATTGAAACTTATATTTGAGGAATACAAGCAAATCTCTGGTAGGACTATTGAACAAACCTTGCAAGATGAGATGTCTGGAGAACTGTTGGATGGGCTGATGGCCATTGGTGAGGCTAATACTGGTCATTAGAAATGTATTACTAAGTTCCTTCTTTATATTTCTTTTATTCTTAGCTCAGCCTATTTATTATTGATTCAATAATAATAAAGGGAAGTTTTTGAAAACCCCATTGGATTTTACAGTAGGAAACTTGAGATTTTTTTATGATAGTAAATTGAAAAAAATACAAACTATGAAATTATTTTAAAATAAGTTTAATGTTTGTCATGCAAGTGATGTTTTACAAGATACTTTTGAGAGAAAAACTTGCATGAAATCTCTTTGACATATAGATTTGAGTGGTGTCTTTATGTTCTATTTTTGGATTCTTTTGTGGATGTAGATTATAAATGAAGTCTTTCATATGGATTGTATTAAATGAAGTAATTTGTTTTAACTTTCAGTGGAATGCATCCAAAGCCCAGCTTGCTTCTTTGCCAAACGCCTTCATAAGGCAATGGCTGGAGCAGGGACAGATGACTCCACTCTCATTCGGATAATTGTTAGTCGGTGTGAAATCGATTTAGGAAACATCAAGAGAGAATATGAGAAGCTTTATGATAAAACATTGGAAAGTGTTGTTAAGGTGAGGATTTTATGTGTATATTATGATGTAGCACATTACTGAAGAATAATATTGCATTAAGAGAGCTTCTTAATATTTAAAAATCAGTTCAGAATTAAATTTTCAGTTGTAGCTTAGCACAGAATGTAGATTTAAACTTGCTCTCTTATTATACATTAGGAAATTTCATTAAAAATTGTTATGCTTTCTGTGTGTTATTTACCTTTCTTATTGTTTTTGTTACAGAATGAGACTTCAGGAGATTACAAACATGCACTAGTAGCTTTAATTGGAGGTCCTTGAAAGAAATGTGTATGAACAGAAAGCCATTGTATTAAGTCTCTGCTAATTGTACCTCATGATTTTGTTGACGTATTAAGAAAAGCTTTTCAAAAGTTTTTGAAAATTTATGTGGATATTGAATATTTTCTTACAGATATATATTATAGTTAGGATTTTATTAAAAAAGAAAGTAACATTTTTTATTCTTTGCTCTGTGGATGTTTTAGTGATTGGGCTTAGTGAATGTAATACCATAAAAATTGTCAGAGTAAGAATACATGAAAATGTGAGTATAGTACAAGGATAAAGTTAAATAATGATGTTACAAAAAATATTGATGTGAGAATAAAAATTTTTTAAATCTTCATAATTTTTCACTTTGATAAGTTTCATTAAAATTATATCTATGAATCTTCCAACATCCATTCCAAGAACACTCTACTGAATGGATTCTCAAAGAATTTTTCATGAAAGTGTATTATGTATCTTTACAAAAATAGAGACCTAAATTGTTGAAGTGCTATTAAATCTTGAACTGTTCAACTGATGTAATTGTGTTCATTCTTTCCCAAAACATCTACCAAGAGAGATTTTTCCATTCAAATCTGAAATCTCATACTATAGGCAAACATTTCTAGGATATTACATCTACTAAGAGCTTCACAAAGAACACTTTTCCCAAGGATGGATTTCTATTCTTTGTAGGGAAAAAAAATAAGTGCACCCTCGGTTTGACAGGGATCTCTGACACTCTGCAACTGGCAAGAAATGAGGTCACCTGCTTGGGTCGAGCACAGAGCCAAGAAGTTTAAAAAAACTCCATAAGCCATATGTCGGCGGCTGGAACTTTTGTTCAGAGGCTAATTGGAAGTTCTGGGTTACTGATTTTTGGGAAGCTTTATGATAGCTTCTGAGTGCTAGCTGCACCTGCCAACATATGGCTTACAGAGTGATTTTATACTTCTAATTCATTAACAACTATGTTCCAACTCTCTTCTTCCACTGAGTCTAGCATTCTGTAAAATTAAGTAAATGCAGAACTCAGTATTTCTTTGTATCTCTACCTCAAGCATCCCTAAGAATAGATGGAAGAATTTATTTTTAATACATGAAAATAGACAGTATTTTAATATATAAAAAATAGAGACATTTTAATACATAAAAATAGAGACATTACTTCATTACATAAAGGCTTTCAATAGACATTTTTGATTATTGCAAAAATTTCAATTAAATTGGAAGAAAAATAACTTAAATATGATGAATCGTGGAGGCCTTTAAGGTAATCATCTTGTCTCATCATTATTCTATAAGTGAACCACAATTTTTTTGCTTTCTGCAAAGAAAATCCATTGACAGAAAATACAGTAACTTTATTATGAAAATAAATAGCAAAACAAAGATTTAATATAGTTCCATGGTATTCCTTCTCATCCATTTTCATCATATATAAAAATTTTGTATATGAACCTTGTCATTGATAAGTAGAATTTAAAATCAAGTATCATTTAATGCATACATTGAAATCTTTTATAATAAGGAAAACTGCAATATTCAGTATTAATATTTTTCCTTCATTCACAATTTATGAAACATACCACTGCTCAGCAGACATAATTCTTTTTGAGGGATTTCCCAAATTTACGGGATTGAATATTCAACATATTCCCTGTGAGAAATGTGATGCAAAAAATGCCCCATTTTGGTTTAATTCATTTTCAATTATAAATAAATACATTTATGCCAGAATTTGCATAGAGATCACCATCCAATATTTTTATTATTGACTACTTCTTTTGAGTAGTAATAACAATAATAATTGTAAAATTTAGAATTTTTCATTTTAAATATAAATTAAGTCTTTTAGATGAAGAAGACCCATTATAAATACATCAATATTTTTTTGTTATGGAATGGAGAACTATTAGCAGTTGACTTTTCTTATTAAAGATGCAGATTAAGAATGAGGAAATTACAAATTCTTGTGGATATTCTATTGCAAAACTGTAATATAGTCATTTAAATTTCAATGAATTCTTTGTCTTCTGTTGAAAATGATGAGAGAACTGCAAAAATTTTTGTGTGGAATGTTAAAAGAATTAGTGCATCATGTATTAGATACTCAGTCTTCCAATTCTTTCTGAAATGTGCATGAATTTAGCGGAGCTGAACTTACTGAGAATATAACATTAAAGGAATGAAATATTGCTTTTAATAGCATGTTATCCAATATCATATTATTTTTAAACAATTTCTATTGAATAGATTTATTAGATTTTATATTTATGTATGTGGGCCATGTTAAAATCAGAAATGTTAATTGGTTATCCAGGTGGAATTACTGTTACTAAACCTTAAATTTTGATAATTTCTCCATTTCTTAACATGTTGGCTTTGGTTCTCAGAATTATAATGCATTGCTGCAGAATCTATTTTTGTTTAAGAAATTCATTCAAGATAATATCCACCAAAATATTTCCACTGTTATGCCCAGAATTTGACTTTAACAAAATATTTATCAACATGCAATTTAGAAAGGATATCAAAAAGCAGCAATGCATAATTAAGAGAGGAACCAAAAATACAAAAAAATTGACAATGAGTGAAGGTGAAGTCTTCTGATAGCCAAAAGTTATGATAAGAACCCTGGGAATATTGAACAACTAGATTTAAAAACTTGATTTCTTTTAACATAATCTTACATATACACCATAGATTATATGCTTATAAATATTTGGACAGCAAGGCTGTTCAGAGGTGTTAAAAAGTCACCATGAAAGTGAGGTTGTCAGTGACTTTTGCTTGCATGAGGCATCAGTTTGGTTTTTATAGTCTGGAGTATATAGTTTTTATATAGTTCATCTATTTGGGTTTCCAGAAGACTTCACCTTCACTCATTGTTGGTTTGGTTGTTTTGTGGTTTCTCTTGCAATATATCAACTTCCTTAGATTTTCTTTCTCAGTAGTTGCCTAAATGTAATTAGTGTTAAGCATGATTTTGTTAATTTTCTGCTTATTGGCTTTTTGGTTCTCTTTTTTCCAATCCATCTTGCCACCTCCCCTTGAAAATTTCAAAATTATAAATATCCAAACTGCCTTGACATCTGCATTCTTTCCTGAAATCATCTTTCAATAAATACTATTTGAAACCCTGCCAGGGGGTGAGGAATGAACATTCATACGACCCCAGCACTGCAGCTGAAAGGGCACAAGAGCTTTATGCAGCTGGTAAGACTTCCTTTGCACTGAATATGTTTTAATATCTGAAATCCTGTTAAATTCCTTATCTGAATTTAGGCTTGAGTGCCTGAGCATCCGTTGCATTACAGAAACCAGGCATGAGGACTGTAGGAAAATTTAGAGATGGAAATTTTATTCCAAACCCTCTCTTTTAGGGAAGGAAATGGAGATCTTCTTACAGCATCTTTTTATAAATGTTCTATGTTCCATAGGAGGTTTAAATTAACTTGTTGAAACTATGTGTGTTAAGAGAAAAGAATTGTATAAGTTAGCATGAAAGTAATTGTCGATTAAAAGTGATCTGAATTTTCTTTTAATAAAGGTGGAAATTTTTATTTCACTGTGGTTAGAAACAGTATTCCCAAAATACTTTCTTCCTTTTTGTTGATTAAAACATTATGTGCAGATATTTGTATTTCCTTGAAAAGATATTGTAAGAAAATCTCTTAATATAAATGGCTAGGCAAGAACAAGATAAGCTCTTTACATTCATTAACATTTGGCAAGGAACATTAAAGGTACTGTTTTGTGAATTAAGGAAAAGATGTGTGTGCCACTTGCAGGAAGTAAGGAGCCTGAATGTTGACCGTGCAGCAGCCCAAGAGGAAGCACAAGCTCTTGTTGATGCAGGCATGTACAAGCACACAATTACTATTATGCTGCTGAAGACATTCATTATCATAAATTGAATTTTCAAATATATTTATTCTGGTTGCACCTCCTCATTTATGAAGAAAACATAACCTACATTAAACACTATGTTGCCTGTGGATCAAACATGCTTCAATGGGTTTAAGAGATGGATCTTATAAGTGAACATATAGGAATCCATTATCATGAAACTCTTGATTCTATAAACTTTTAATTTCTTCAACCAATAGTTTTTGCTGAAGATTTTCTCAAAACATCTGTTTTAGAAATTAAGTGTTTATTGGATAATATTCTGTTCATCCAATATCTTGCCAAAGGAGCTGTGGACAATCATACTTGGTAGTGTCATGATATGATGGGAATGTAAGTTTCATATGGTGTATTGGAAGCATGAATTTTGAAAATTGATAGAACTCGGGTAATAATTGTCATGTCATTGCAAACTTGTCAGATTTAACCTATGCACTTTCCAATACGTTATTTCAGTTGACCATTTGGCCTTTTAAGTTTTTCCTGTAAGAAAAACTCATGAACTGATTTTCAAACATTTTCTTGTGAAGATTCCAAATGATTGACTTTCCTTCAGAAATAATTTGAAATTGAGTTATTTTCCTCTTTAAATAATTTGAAAAAGTTGTCATATCTGAAAATTCAAAGGCTGTCATAATAATTAAAATCGATGGTAGCAGGCTTTACTGTGTGGAAATCCATAACACAAGGATTATAGGAACAAAATAACCAATACTCTTTTTCCACAGATTTATTTACAAAATTCACGACCGGTTTCGGCACAGATCGGCCATCGTCTGGTGAGGAAATCACATACAAGAAGGTTTAAATAGCCAAAGTAATGTGTGAAGGAATACAAAGTAAGTGGAAGGGAAAGGAGAAAGGGGGGGGGGAAGAGGTAGGAGGACGGAAGGTTAGGGATTGTGAGTGCTGTCCGGGGGGTAAAGGTTTGTCTTATCTGGAGAGTTTTTCGGAAGGGTACAAAGCAGTAAAGGAGAGTGAGGTACAGGAATTATTTCGTTAACTACCTTCTGAGAAGACATTTTCGCGACTAAAATTTCTCTCTCTTCTAGGAAGTTCATTTTTGGCCCTTTATGGTGGATATGGAGGATTTCAGGAACGAAGGAGGAAGTATGGTGGGAAAGATTAAGATGTTGGGC
>KZ308363.1:1288157-1346651 GCA_000376725.2 Ladona fulva | reverse complement strand
TGAAATTAATTTTCATAAAAACTTATCATGGCACTCAATACTTTGGGATTCTTGCATATGACGTTGTCAAATGTAAGCAAAACATTTTATAACATTATTGAAAGATTTATTTTACAAATTATTTTCTAATTTATTTATATGATCTGATCTCTGAATACATTTTTCTGTGGTGATTGGAAGATATTTTATCCCTTTATAGTAGAAAGTAAGGGGCTGTGCCAGCAGTCAATTATATGCACAGCTGTCCACAGCTTCATTAATGTCAAATTACAACATTTTTCTATACATTAAGCACCATAGTAAAAATTGATCTACTAACCTCCAACCTTGTGTATTAATTTTGTTTTAAAAAGTGTTGTCTTGGAATAGATTTTTCATTATTGATTTTTCTGTTTACTATTAGCAAGCTTGATTTGCTCTTCTGATTAAAATAAATATTGTTTCATATAGTATTAACTTTACAAATTGTATTTAAAGTTATTCTTAGATGTAAAAATATGAACAGTGGTATAATGGTAGCCTTTGTCTGATTTATAGCTGCAATGGTTAAGTTTTATAGATGAAAACAGAGAACAAGTGTGTTTATAGTTCATAGGATTGACATACCATAAATTAATATGTGAAAAGAATTTATACATTTTGTTTATTTCATTACTTTGTAAAAGAAATTTCAAATGTTTGAACATAACTCAATTTGCTCAGTCCTAAATGTACTAGATCAATTGAAATAATCTCAACTACCTAGTAATTACACCATTTAATTGAAGGACAAGGCTTGATCTTTGGGCTTTTGTTTTGTGAGTAAGTTATATTTTCAAAATATTTTATTCCTAGGCTGGTATTTATTTTCAAATTGTGGTTATGGTACAATGTATTTATATGTACTTTAATATGACGTATTTTTATATTTAGAGTTTTGTTAGTTCTTATTTATTGAAGGTAATTTCATGTCATTTTCTCTTTTTGATGCATTTAGGAAGACAGTCTGAGAGCTTACTTTCCTCTTGAAAAAGTCTTAAATGGGTTGTTCAAACTGTGTGGTCACCTGTTCTCCTTGGAAGTTGAGTGTCTTCCTCTGCCACTGAAAGGAGCTTCTGCATGGCATCCTGATGTGAGGCTTTATGCTCTCAATGACTTATCTTCTGGGGAGACCCTTGGTGCCTTCTACCTTGATCCTTGGGCAAGGTAAGTTATTATTTCTATCTCTATCCCCCTGTTTCATTTATTGTAGATCAAATATCTGTATTACAGTTAATGTCTATAATATTGTGAAGTTGGGGAAAGATTATATAATAAGGTGACAATGGGACGTCATGGAATTGAGTAATTTCTATTTAGATTAATTTTCATTGTGGTTCATGTAGATTCTCATACAATTCATGAAAAAAAATGGAAGAAGTTCTGCTGAGGTGAATAGAGACTGCAGACATAACCAAGTGAGTGCAAATTTATTCCCTAAAAGTCCTAAAATACTTCATTTACTTTGAAAGGAGTTAAAGTATTTTAGGACTGTGTTCATAAGGGAATGAAACCAGATCCCAAAAAAGTTATGAAGGTTAAAGGATTCCTCAGCCAAAGAGCAATGGAAAGAAACTGAATAATTTCTCCCCAAAATTTAAATAAATAAATTAATTAAATTTCAAATTAATTTCCTACTCCTTGAGTTGAGTAATGAAATTGGAAAAAATAATTATTCTTTAAGTTCATAATATTCATATGGAAAGTCATAAAGAGTTGAAGAAGACTTTCAAAGGAATCCACTTAAGTTGGTCTAAGATGAAAGAAGGCATGGACAATTTTCTCATACCCTTCAGAGCCTGCTACGAAGGCCACTACGTAGACGACTGAAATATCAATGAAATAGCATAGGAGCTACCAATGGTAATTTGAAAATATTAATTGACATCTTTGGCCTGTATCTTATTAAGCAAGAAGTTGCTTTCAAAACATGCGTTAGCAATACTTTAGCAAGACTCAATAAAACTTAAAATGAAATAGATGAAGGATGTTGTTCTACAGTTCAGTATTCTGCTAACAATTTTGACAAGTAACATAGGATCCAGATGCCTATGTATGTAACCAAATAAAGATCTTAAGCTTTCCTGGTGGGTACTGTATAAAAAGGATTCTTGGGGTTCCAACCAAGTTTATTCTGGAGACATGTTTGTCGCCAGCGTTTCGATGACTAACTCAGTTATCATCCTCAGGGCTGCTCTGAGGTGCCGCAAATGGAAAATGGCCAGTATATATACTTTCTCTCAGCCTGGGCCTTCTCTCTGATTGGTTGGTTTCCGGCCAATCAGCTTCTCCTTGATTATACTGTCCCACGCTCTGCTAAGCAAGTAACCATCATCCCTATTGAAACTCTTACTTGTGAAGCGGATTTCAAAAGCCTCCTTTGTAACCTGATCCCAGTATCCCTTAGAGTGGCCAAGGCGTTTGGTGTCAAAGTTGATCTTATGATTTCGTTCTAAGCAATGTTCAGCAACTGCTGATTTTTCTGGTTGGCCTTGGATTGGCCTGGATGAATCAGGAGTGTTCTTTGATTCTGGTGGTGATAGAGCATGAGGTTTGTCCAATATAACAGGACCCTCATTCGCAGGGAATTTGGTATATACCCGTGGTCCTTAGGCCCAGGTCATCCTTTACATGCATTAGACATTCCTCAAGTTTCTGGAAGGGTTTATGCAGAGTTCGAATGTTGTGCATCTTTAGAATTCCTGATATTTTGCCAGAAACAGTGGATACGTAAGAAATACAAGCCTTAGCAACTGATTTCCTTCTCCTCCTCGTTGTCATCAATGTTTGTCGATCCATGAACAGCCCTTTTAAAGGCCAAGTCAGAGCCTTGTGGTTGTCTTCCTTTTCTAGTGCGGAGTTGATATCCTTCCAACTGTATCCATTCTGTCAGAAGGTGGTCCGCAAATAAGAAAGATCCTACTTTAGATTTTCCTCATCTGAGATGGTTTTTGTATAGTGGAATAATGTTGACAGTAACGCTTTGCACTGTGAAGGATGGTGATGATTGTTGTCGTTAAGGTATAAGTTAGTGTGAGTCGGTTTGCGATACATGCTGTGCCCTATACTTCCGTCAGGTTTTCTACGGATCATGACGCCCAGAAACAGAAGGCGACCATCCTTTTCTAGTTTCATCGTAAATTCAATGTTGGGGTGGATGCTATTGAGGTGCTCAAGGAAGTTATTGAGTGTCCATGGGGTAAAATTACGAATGTGTTGTCCACATATAGATAAAAGACCTTGGGCATCTGAGGTGCAGAAAAATAAGGTTGAAACACAGCTGTTTATCCGGAGCTTCCCGTTTGTCCCTGAGCACGAGTTGCAGAAAGACGGCTTACGGAGTGTTTTTAAACCTCTAACTCAAAATGTTCCATATAGAGATTTGTCATTGCTGGGGATAAAGGCTATCCCATTGCCACCCCGTCCGTTTGTTCATAAAATTTGTCATCATACAGGAAGTATGTGGACGACAAGGCATGTCGGAATAGGTTTAAAACTCCCTCATCGAAATGGTCTTTTACGAGTTCAAGAGAGTCCTGTAGAGGGACCCTGGTGAATACTAGGGTCCCTCTAGGGTGAAAAACAATATCAAAGCTGACCATGATGTTGCCTGGATTCAGGTGGAGTTTAGGCAGTATTTTGGCAAATTAGGGCTAAGAGTACTTATGGGCCATCCCACGTGAAATTGACAGAAATAGACCTCTATTTTTTAAATATTTTGAAATTTTTTATACTTGCATACTTCCTTGAGAAACGGATAGTAACAAAGTTTTAGCTCATTAAAATTTTTTTCGCCAAGTTATTAATTTTTAAAGTTTAGTAATTTTTGCAAAAATTGGCAAACATGGATTATTTGAAGGATCATAACTTTTGAGTGAAACATATAAGATATCTTATTATTTTATTGAATGTATCTTTATAAATGAGTTCATGACAGTGCCATATATTGTTTACAACATTGTTTAAATTTGCGATAAATTTTTAAATACAACATTCAACCAGTTGAATGGCCAATATATAAACATATATATTGGCCATTTTCCATTTTATGGCACCTATGTTTGTAACCCTTAAACAACAACCGACCAACCAACCAAAAGTTACTTGTGATTTTTGTCACACAACCAGTGATGTGTGGTCTGGGAGACGGGAATTTTTTAATATTTATAAACTGACTGAGTGATACTTCAAACAGCATTTTTAAAGTTTTAAATATCTTATCAACTATCTACTAATTTGATTTCAGTTTTTTCAATTTCAATTTTATGGTTACAACAACAAATTTTTAATTATAAATTATTGTTTGAAAAAAGTCTAAAATTTGAAAGAAAAATTTATTTTTAAATAGCTTCATATATTTATAATTAGTGGCTTTTTTTTCTCTGAGTAATGCTTCTTATGTATTAGCTGGTATATTGAATAATAAAACCTTGTTGAAAAGCATTTTATTTGTTGCATTTTTTATCAAAACAGCAAAGGTCTCATTCAGAAGGATAATTATATTGAAATTGTTTAAGCAACAAAATATCTTTATTCACAGGAAAATAGGCAAAACAACTATTGTTAGGATTATATTGATCATTAAAATGAATGAAAATAGCACGAAAAGTTAAACTTAAATTACACTATGACTAAGCTCTTTCCTATAATAATATGTCTCGGATGTTTATAGACCTGGTGCTAAACTTCGAAGTAGTGAGGTGCCTGGATGGATGTTTGGTCTGCGAAGTCGATTACCTCAGAACATTCCATTGGCAGCCCTTGTCTTCAATTTTCCTACTCCTTTTGAGAAGAGGCCATGTCTGCTTTCTTTACGGGAAGTGAAATCGCTTTTCCAACAGGTTAGTTGATTTCAAGGCTTGCTTATAATACTTATTATTATGATTAAGATTGTCAACATGTAGAACTGTTGGGCTATGTTTGTTTTTCTTTGGTTGGTAATTTTATTTAAGTTTTACATGAATTCTGGATATACTTTTATTTTATTGCTTTATTGTCATAACTTCAGCTTGCTTTGGAATATATTACTTATAGATGGAGAAATTGGTTAAGTTTAAATTTAATCATTGCATTAGCTGTTGATATTTTTTGTGTATTATATATTTTTCATTTGTAATGATTATATGTAGAATAATTTTGTTTGTCTTAAATTTGAGATTATAGTAATTAAAAATTTTAGTGGTATTCACTTAGCACAGAGTCATTAATTTTTTTCTTCTCCAAAAAGGCAATTTTAAAATAGATTTCATTGCTGTTGCATTCACCATGACTATGAAATGATTTGGTGATAGTGCAGTTATTTTTTAATAGTATTTCAGTGCTTAATCCATAATATTTAATAAATAATTTTCAGTTTGGACAAGTACTCCAGCATCTGCTTTGTACTGCACAATGCAGTGAAGTTTTTGGGCTCAATAATGTGGAATGGGATGCAGTTGATATTTGCAGTAATTTTATGGCTCTTTGGTAAGGAAATGAGGAAATAAATAAATGTGATTGTTCTTAATAAGTTATGAGATATCTCAGCATATGTAGTTGATAGCAATGCATAGGGAATTAACACTTTGATGGAGATAAATAAATGCTCTTTTGCTGATTTTCTTGAAAATTCATATAAACATTTACATGGGCTTAGATAATTTGTAGGGACTATACTGTGGAAATAGTCAGTAGCATTGCTAGCTTATGAGTCAGTAGAGCTCTACTTGCTCATTTTAACGTCTTCTAAACTCTCTTCATATTAATTTAAAACTGAGTAATTAGTGTTAATTATATTAGTGTTATTACCTTTATTTTTGCTCAGATAAATTTAGTTTCTTATCACCTATTTGAATAGCCATCATCTTGTGTATATTTATAAATTTATCTATTGTAAAATCCTTTTAACCTTCTGTCAGTCACACCATTGTATTCTGTACAACATGGGTGGCTTTTTGGGCCCTGTTTCTTCCTGGATGGTCCCATGAACCTAGAGTCCAGGTCTATTCCTTTATTACACTCTTCATGATATTTCAAAGGCGTCAAAAGATTCATTTTAGTCTTAGTCAGACTTCAAAATCGAATAAACGAGTCAAGTGATGACTATTGTTCCACATACAAAGTGCGATCACTTGTGCACGTTTCTTATTGATTACTCTGCTTTTGTTTTAAGTAAATAGAATTAATCCTTTTATTATTTTGTTATTGAGTATAATTTGAAAAGGTCTTTTCTTAGAAGTAATAGAAAAATCTTTCAGCTCTTTAATCACCCTTTGTATGTATATAAATATCATAAAATATATTATAAATCTTTAGACAAGAAAATTGATAAAGATAACTCATCACATATGTCATAAGCTAAAGTTTAGTCTTCATAAATTACAATTAGATCAGCTCATTTTAGACACTTGGCCATAAAAAGACCTGTTGTATGGAATACAACGTGCGGGTGTTCGTGTTTTGATTTTAGGTGTGGCTGATGAAAGGTTAAAATGCATTCCAAATAAAATGCAGTCCTACTTACTATAGGGTTCTCTCCAGGGTCTGGTCACTTTCACATAATACTAATGCTAACTAACTAACTTCTTACCACTACTTTTAAAAATTCATTATTCTTCCATAATTTTCTAACAATAAGTGGTAAATGTTACATCATTGTAGAATGAAAAATAACCAAAATAAAGTAACACAGGAATCTCTCTTTGTGATTTCTTTGGTGGAAAAGCTGATCATTCTTCAAAAAAATGGCAACTTTGTAATCAACAGTACTTTGAAGACTTTTTATCCAATCTTTATTTGAGCCAAATTTGCAAACTACTGAATAATCCTTTTTGTTTTGGGGTATAAAGCTCTTATTTTGAAATATCCAATTATCCCTTTTGTTTTTCAACATATAAGTGTAATTTCCCTGTTACAACACTATCCCGCTTACAACATGGTTATACATTGGTGCCCTGGGCAACCACATAACTCGCCTGTGCCTCGGGTAGTGTTGCCAACTTACCCATTTTTGCCATCTTTTACTCAACAAGACTCAACCTAGCAGTCTCATCTGAACAGTAACCCAAACATTGTAATGACATCGCTAGTTTTAAGGAGGGTGTAAGGATGTTACATTCTGCAACTTCTGATGGAAATAAACTCAATAGTAATTACACTTTTTTTCTGTTTGAATCCGGGATAAATAACTAGAGAGCTAACTAAGGGAAACTGTTTAGTCTCTCAGTTTCAAAGTGCTTGTTGTCAGCCTAAGTGCTCCTCACATTTTTGATCAGTTAAAATAGATAACTTATTATTTACAGAATTATAGTATCAAAAAAATTAATCTCCATATATTGAAGACAAAAATTTAACATAGATAAATAATTGTGACTGTATTTTAGCCTTTTTGTTCTCAACGCTGAAAATAATAAACTTTATGGATATTATACATGCTTATTTTCTTATACACCTTTACGTCAACAGTCTCCTGGTTGTGAGTAATGTTGATTATAACCCATCTTTATACAAACATATTTGGAAATATTTTGGAAGTTTTTAGGAGAGCTATTTACATGAATCAGTTAAGAAAATCTTGTTAAGTAACCTGAAATTATATTTATGGGTAGAGCTATTTCAAGTACGATCAAATTGCATATTTATGCTGTTTATCAATCAATATACATTCTATGGTAGTTGAAATTAAAATTTAAGCTCCCGGAATCTCCAGGAATATCCTAATGTTGGAATGGAACTCCGGAAATTGAATTTTAAGGAGTTGGCAACTCTAGGTTTGAACCTCTATCTTCCTTAGAATGACAACAGTTTCTAATGGAGCCTTTCTACAAGATATAAATATAGCACAGATTACTGCACAAAAGAAGCGGCAATAATGTTTGGTGGCACATGCAATTGTATCTCTTATTATACCTTAACTATTTTGATATCAATTGAAGTCCAAATTGTGTGATTATTATGTCTGGCGCAAATTTCAAAGATCTTGCTAATCTTAGATTCATGAACACAATTTGTGTACTATCTTCTTCAATCTTAGGTCAGGAGAAGCATTTACCCTTTTAGTAAAAGCATCATTGCCTTTGTTCTGAAAATATCAGAGAATTCATATAATTTTTTATAGTTTTACAGATCTACTTTTGATCTTTCTATAGTTTGATAGATTTAAGTTATATATCTCAAGATGGTTGTGTTGTAATCTTTCTAAGCAAATATTGGCAGATTTTCAAATATCTTTTAATTCCTTTGGAAAATTTTTTTGTTTATTACTTGCTCATTATTACATGCTCTGTAGAATTCTCTTCTGGTAAAATTTTGTTCCATTGAAAGGAAAATTTTGTTTAATTTTTTTCTATGTTTCATCCCTCGAAAGGTTAACAAAGGTGCCTGTTCTGAAAGAAATCAGTGGACACTATGAAACTGGAGAGCAAATAAATGATGAAATAGCAAATGTATTGGCAACAGAAGGACAACAGTTAGCTGGATTTGATCTTTGTCGTGAATTATACCTGAGTGATTTGGATTTGGAACTTCATAGTTCGTGAGTATTATAATTACAATGGTGGATAAGCTATTTGATAGAAATTTCCTCTTACTTAAGAGATGAGTTTATTGTTTAAAAGAAAATCAAGTAAGTGTAATCAATTAATTGAGTATTATTTGTTTATTTGAAATAATATCAGGACTTCATGAGTTTATATTTTTTAGAGAAAGGGGAAGCCTAGGGCAGGAATGATTTAAACTGAGAATTTACAGATGAAGGGTGGGTGAAATTTTGATTTCATGACTATGCTCAGACTTTCAGCAACATGCAAATTTTCACTGATAGCTCAAACTCCATTTCAAGATTAAGAGTCAGGTTTGTCTGGGATATACTCTATTTGAAACTATTTATTGATTGAGCATTAATCAACAATTATCTTAATCAAGAATGAAAACGCTGTTTTTTCAGATTTCTTTTATATATTTACAATTATCTCCTTTTTGCACAGAACACTTTTCCCATGTCCTTGAAGTTTCTTTTCCTGTCAGCCTTAATTTCATGTGGGGGAGCAGGATGAAGTTGTTGGTCTCTTATCTATTCAATTTAAACTGCTAATATCAAAATTGCTCATTTTCTATTGTATCAAAAATACCAAATATACAAAGACTTATGGCTGTCTAATCAGAAGAAACCAATCAATTAGTGAAATTTTGAAAAACATCATTAGCAAGATGGTAGCTCACAATAGCTCACTTCCCTCAGCGACACCACCTCTCTTCAGTCAGTGGTACTTATTGATCCAATCTTGTATGTCTTGATTTTAGGCCGTCAAGCAACCCTAGATTGAATGGATGAAGAGGATTAATTGGGTAAAGCTTCAAAAAAAATCTTATAGTAAGCAGATTGGCAACATTGATAAAAAAATTTGATGATAAATTGGGAATGTAATGTTAAAAGAAATTGCTCAGTAATTAATGATATGACTGATATCATGACATTCATTTTAGCTTAAGGATTGTTTGCCATTGAATAATAAGTCCCAATCTTTTCTAGTAATCTATTGTATGTTAGATTTCTTCACAAGATGTAAAAATCTGAAATAAAAAATAAGTAAATTAAAATTGAAGTCCATAGAATATTTTTGTAACAATTTATAATTTTACAACATAAGTTCTTGTGATGCTATAAATATTGTTTTGTGCTACAGGAAGGTTGCTTCCACTATGTACAAAATGTAGTTAGTCGAATTTCTGGATGTGCTACTTAATGCCTTTTATTTTTTGAATTTTTTAGGACAGAGTATTGGATGGATATTGTGAGAAGACTTTGGCCTGAATACCACACAGTTCCACTTGACAAAAAAGACTGTCATGTTTGTTCCTTTAAAGCTGTTTTTGAGTCTGGAAGTAATGGTGCCAGCTATTTTTCTAAGCCTTGGTCTCTGATGGTTGCCTCTGATATTTTTGGTGCTTTTTCTGAGGAATTATCCTCTGGATCTAAAGAACAGACAAAGTTGGAGACAGAAGAGAAGGTTGGCTCTCGGTAAAGTAAACTTCTTATATTAAGAAATCACTATTACTCAGCATGTATTCATACTCACCCAAAATCTGTACTATTTCTAAATAATAGGTATAATTTGTAATTTCTACAGGTATAGTAGTATAAAATTAAACTTATTGCATACACCTTCAACTGAAGAGGTTTGCTATTATTTATGCTAATAGTTCTCAATTTTTTACATGGTGGTCAGTGGCTGTAGTGATGTTCATGTGATTGTGACAGATCAATCAGATGTATCGACTAAAATTTGCGTGTCTGCTTTTGTCTCTTGAATAATTAATTTTTTATTATATTCACAGGAAAGGGCTTTATGTTTACATAAATTGCAACTAATATCAGTGGTTATAGGTTCAGAATTTAGGAATTTATGATGATTTGATCAAGGCTTATAAAATACAAAATCTTGTTCTTTCCAAATGATCTCATACCAAATGATACTGAGTCTTTTCTTTCTATCTTTGAAGTTCATAGTAACCCAATATCTTGTGTTTTTAATACTGTAGTGAACACAAAGGAGGTGAAGTTTTAATAGGAATAATTAACTTTGATCTTCAAGAATGTTCAGTTACTCCTTATATTTGTGGGTTAGAAGGATTACTCCTCATTTATGTATGACCATGATTGAGCAAGTTATCATTTGTAAATTAATTTATTTACATATACAATTTGAATTCATTTGCATGAGGCCACTTGGCTTATTTGTGTTTATAATAATATTTTTCCATTAGGTTTCGCTCCACGTTTTTGGCATCAGGTGGAGCTTGTCATCCTGGAGAGGTGTTCAGACGCTTTAGAGGACGCGATCCATCACCCAAAGCTCTCCTCAAAGTACTTGAACTTGAAACCCAAAAGCAGCTCTAAGGTTCAAATTTCGAGTCCTAAGTCAACTCATTGCATCAATGTGATGTTTTGGGGAGGGTACTTGCTATCAGAAATTTAAGCTGTTGTTGATGTTTCCCATTGACTTATTATTCCCTTCTGAGAAGGGTAAGATATATTATTGGAGAGTAAATAACCTGAATAAAAATTTTGTTGACTGTATTCCTTCCATTGTTACAAATTTTGATGTTTACAGTAAGTTTTAGGTCACAAAGATCTATTTCAGTAGGAAAACAGTTTATGAGGTATATGTTGGAATTAAAAGAAATATGCCCTTAGGTTTTTAGATCCTAAAAGAGTAAGTTTGGGATCATAAGGCAAGTCATTTTAGATTACAAGTCAGCATTAACAATTTCAAGCATTTCAAATTTACTCGCTGTCCTTTATTGGTGAAGAAGTGCTCAAGAATCCTTCGTGGCAGACACCTCTCCTTATATCTTGTTGGTGCCTCTCTGAATCCTTTGAGGGTCTCCTTTATTGTTGATAATTATGTTTTTAAATTGGTCAAAATATATTAATTCATCAGTAACCTCATTTTAAGGGAACAAAAGATTGATTGTTTTAATAGCCATGAAATTACCTATTTTAATAACCAGATTCACAAAATCTATTCAGTATGAAATTTTTTATTACGCTCATCAATTCTTGACTATAACATATTTCAATTTGCCAAATCAGATATAGGTGGTTCCTGCATTATTTTCATGATTTTTTTCCTTAAAGTTGTAATGGCGATAAAGGATTTACTGTTTTCCTGATGTATACTGTGAGTGAATTCTTTTCCAGATTTCCTCTAGGTCAGATATTCTTCTGCTGGAACTCTGAAGGCTAATGTGCTGAGTTGATGTCCCTGGATATTCTGGGGGCTATGGTAAAGTTTGCCTTCAAAACATAGGCAATATACATAATTTGTTGGAAATCTTGAAAACAGTTTACTTATGGTATATATTAGTTGAGAAAGTACTGCAAATTTTGGGGTTTTTTATTCTCTAGCTGTGTTATTTCTTGACGTCAATACATGAAGTTAACAAATTGAACTCATAAGATTACAATGGAAGAACTCCATACCTTAAATTGGTCATGGACTGCAAGAATTATCAGCATTAATGTAAATAATCAAATATATGTGACATAGACCTCTAAGATGTAGAATTTTCCCATGAAAGATCTGATGATGGCTGACTTGTGAGCCAGCACTTGTTGTGAGTAAAAAATAAATAATGGAAACTTCTGAGCCTTGATTTTCATTAAATTTTCCAACATGTGTGTGACCTTGTATAATAAATGGTATTTGAAAGTTTAAAATTATTTAAACCTTATATGTTAGACATTTTTTATTTCTAAGTACATCGACAAATGTTTTTATATAATAACTACCATCTCATTAAAAATTAGAAGTGTCCCAGCTAGCACAGACCTGCTTGTTGACCCAAAATTAACTGCCAGGGGTGTTTGCACAGATGCATTTGTGATAGTTCTTAATTTAATGGAAAGGAAGAAATTATCAAAATTAATTTACGTTAGCTTGGCAAATATCAATTATTTAAGATCTTTACAAAATTTTATTTCAAATTACTTCTCAGTGATTCAGAACTGCCTCATTAAGATGATAATTATAACAGCTATCCTTGATGGGAACTATTTTAAAAGTACCTCCAATACCAGAGAATCCATTTATTATTATTAGCATTTGTTAAGTTTGGTGATTAAGTTTTATAAATGACCAACGGAATTATAACACCTAAATCTTTGGAGGGTGACTCTTTAGTATAGGTATTCTGTACTCCCGCCCAAGTTAAACTGTGCTGCCATCTTTACCTGTGGCGGGTAATAAGAAATTTTTTAATAATGGTTAACGTTGCTTTGGGGTGCCAAAAGGAGTCGTGCGAGCTAAATGATGTATCCTTACTTAATAAAAACTTGTCTGAAATAATTGTCGACAAATTATAACCATGCCATACGGAAGAATTATCAGGTAGCCTCAAAGGGCATTATTCTTCTGGCTATTTTCTTCCTACATGATAACAATTTAACCTTCGCGATTCGTAGCTTTATTGGCAAAATAATTTGATGAAAAATCTTCGATTATTACAATATGACTTCGTCCATCCAAAAATCTTTACGTTAAACATCGAATCAGTTTACAGGAGGTTGGGTTAAGATTCGAGTTACCAAGCTGATGAAGGGATTCACTATTTTTAAGTTTTCTTAGGTATAAATAAGAATTTTAAACTTAGGACACATTCATATGGTGAAGGGTAACCAGTTACTGCAATTTTCAGAGTACCCAACGTAGGGTTCCACTTTGGAGGGCTTGCGATTACAGCCAAGATTGGTTTGGTGTGTTATTCCATTCTCTTTTTGTTGATACTACCCTCACTACATCTTTTTAATTAAGCGAATGTTATGTTGTTACATTTTAGAAAGAGAGTGAGAGCTTATAAGCTCTCTTTCTAAAATGCCACTCTCAAATTATAATTTGAGAGTAGCGTCTAATTTCGTTTAACTTTCTATTTTCGAACAGAAATAACTGTCCTTTAGATACTTATTATTTCAGTATATCATAAAAGTAGATATTCAGGACGATCAAATCATATCCATCATAAATATTGAAAAATAGAATGAATATTTCACAATATTATCGTCATCCGCATTGCGTTAAATGGATATTTGGTATTTCAAATTAAAATTTTTCATAGGTTTTCCTGAACCTTATTTGTTAATTCCTTAGAAGTGAGTCAAAAGTAGCCGAACAACTAGTGACAAATATAGAATGAATGGGGATTATCGGGTATATTTTCCAAACTGATTGTGAGTATCGGTCTTATCGGTTAGATGGTTGACATTTCACGAACCTAACGCTGGTCTCTGTAGTTCTCATACATCACAGGTCAGCTGACGAGGTTTGTGGGTGTTGAACTCGAGTGACTAGTACTTTGGCAGGTCCATTATAAAGCTGCTTGTTGCAGGTTATTGTTATCATGTTAGAAGGAGTAACACATATATTGAAATCATTTAGATTTTCATTAAAGCCGAAATCTAACAATCAAAGTCATGTCTTCGGGCAAGCTTTGCAACAACATAAAATTGATCCGGGCGATTTAAATCAACATTGCTTTTCGCAACATCAGAAGCCATCATATGAGCATTTTGTGGGAGAAGAAGATGATGAAGATTACGAAGAAGATTTTGGAGCCGTTGATTGCGAATGTGAGGATGGAAATAAGCGGAAATGTGGAAGAAAGGATTGCCCTCGTCTCAACATAGCTACGATTTTAATTTGCGTTCTCTTATTCCTCGTTTTTGTCTTATTGCCAGCGATTTATTTGTTGCATTGCTTTGATCTTTTGAAAGCTCACTGGGAAATTTCTGATGGTAAGTTTTTTTTGCTACGTATCTGTTGGAAGTTGTTATAAAACTATAGCTTCATTTATTTACGAGATTTATTGGATTTTAGAAAGCACATCTGGTTATACTGGATGGGAACGTGCCATGAAAGATCATTCCCGAGTAGATTCATCAAAAAGCGAAATCGGTAAGTTTAAAAAAAACACAGTGTAAGATATAAAATCGATTTACGCAAGCTATCAACTTGCTCTGTCTTTTCTTTTTTCATAATTTTTGGTGAAATCAGCGAGTGGGGACAATGCAGTTGTACAACCGGTATCCAATGTAGCTGCAATTCCTCCTACAAAACCTCCTCCATCTTATGCTCAGTGCTCAGCAATTCCGGAAGCCCAAAGGTTTGATTGCTTCCCTGGAGAGGGGGCTTCAAAGGAAAAGTGTGAGGCTAGAGGTTGCTGTTGGCTGCCGCGAGCAAACAGACAAAGAGGCTCAGACTTAATCAACAATAAACAAAAATTTAAGCGGGCTGCTGTTGAACCAACATTAAAGACTTCCAGCCCTGTGTCCTCTGATGAAGATCATCAACGTAAGAAAGCTCATCCAAATATTGATCAAGGTGAGTTTGCAAATATATTTTCTCAGTGATTGTATGCTTTCATTCTCATTGATACATTTTTATTTTTCAGATGGATCTTCCAGTACATATGGGATTGACTGGAATAATTTATCTCATGTTAGGCACATCAGTTCACTGTCTTCAACTGTGGAATCAAAGTGGAAAAACTCCAATAAGTTGCCTCCTCTCAATGTTCCATATTGCTTCTTTCCTCCTGGAGATTCTGGTCATTACTATTCTTGGTTGAATATATCATCATCTCCAATAAAATCTTTCAGAGATATTGAGTTTGACTCAGTGGATGATGGTGTAATGTTGGAACCCAAATTTGGTAGTGTGACTGGGTTCCTCAAGTTGCACACCCCATCACCATATCCGAGAGATGCTCGCATTCTAAGAGTTGATGTGAGGTTTGAAACAAAGGAGAGATTGAGAATAAAGGTGATTGTCCAAATCATAAGTTTATTTTCATCAATGGAAAGTTGCTCACTTTGTCATTTGTGTCTTACAGTTTCTTCATAATGCATATTCAGAGGCAGATTTCATTGCCATTATCAAATTAATTTTGCTTTAAAGGATTTAGCCTGCCTTCTTTATCTTTGATCTTGCTCAATGTTATTGTGGAAGTCTAAAAATTGATCACATATTTTGATGTTATTTTCCAATTATTTTAGGAGAATTTTCGTAGAAATTATGATTTATATTTCCGTTGCTTTTTGAGTTTTTTTTTATTGCTACAGATCAGTAAGCTGTTCTGAAATGATTCACAGTTACATTGAAAATATCATTGACAAATAAAAAGAATTTTGCATTCTGCTTAAAATTTTGGGCAGTATAGGCTTTTTATAATGAAACATTCTTTGACTTGAAGATGGGTTGAATGTTGATAAAAAATTTTTTTGTGCTTATAGTTGATTATTTTTGTATTTGAGAAACAATTTTAAAATGATATCAATCAATCATATCAAAATCATTTTTTCAGAAAATGAGAAAAAGTTGTATTTTCACGACTGTCCCAGGGGTTGAGTAAATGGGGGAATGATTTTTTTCAGATTGTTGATGCTGAGCATTCAAGATATGAGCCTCCATATCCTGAGGTCCCAATAATGGACCTTTCTAAGAAGGAGAAGAATACAATTTTCCCCCAAAAAGCTCTATATCGTGTGGAAATGGATAAATCACGCACTGGATTTGCAGTGTATCGCAGATCAAATAACCAAAATTTGTAAGACGTTACATTATATGCAGAGTTTAAATTAAAATTGTCTTTCTTGCTTAATTTTAAACGTTAAACCCACATTTTTTGATGAAATTTGGATGTCTCACTTTTAATATTTGATACATTGTGGTAGCTGAAGTTTTCTATTTGTTTAGGTTTGATTCTCGATCTGTTGGTGCTCTGGTGTTTGCTGATCAGTTTATTCAGTTATCTGCCTTACTGCCCCCTGAAGCAAGTGTGTATGGGTTTGGAGAACACCAAGCCTCTCTGCGCTTGCCTACAGATTGGCAGAGATTTGTCCTTTTCAATCATGACACTCAACCCAAAGTGAAGGTAAGTTTTGAGGAAACCTACTTCTGTGTACAGCTAAAAGAAGATAATCAGAGCTTATGTCATCCTCCACCACTTCTCTTGCTTCAAGAGTTGGGCTTGCTATATGTGAAATTGGCGTTATTTATCTGGCTCAACTACCTAAAGCTTTGCAAAAACTCAGAACAATTTAAAAATAAAATGATCAAATGTAAATAAAAAATTAAATAATCATGTGTAAAAGCTACTAAAAATCTAGCAGAAATAGAACAATGTTTTTTATAAAATTAAAAACATTAAATGTTGGAAAAAAAATCAAAAACAACCACGTTCATACTGGTATACCAGTATGCAGGGCGACATTGAAGGATTAAAAGTACAGTGCTGTACATTCCTCTGTTTTTGGTAATGGAGTTTATGATATTAGTCACTTCAAACCCTCTTAACCTTAGCATTGGTACCTATGGACAATTGACTTAATTGGGCCCATGCTCCCCACTTTAATTCGGCCCATAGTACTAAGCAATAGGAGCACTTGAATGTGAATATTCCTAGCGACTATGTGCTGTTACCATTTGAGTGAGAAAGGAAGTGCACCTACCACCCTTGAAAACTCAAATACAATCTTTTTATTCAAAAATGTTAATTAAAAAAATTAAACTATTTTTTATTAATTACAGACAAATCTATATGGCAGTCATCCATTTTACATGGCAACAGAAAAAGATGGATCAAGCTATGGAGTATTTCTACTTAACAGCAATGCTATGGGTAATGCTTTTTTATTTGATTAAATACATCTAATTTTCCATTCATTTAATAGAGTAAATGCTTTAAGATCATTTCATATGAAAATGGCTTCATTTTTTGCAATATTTGCATTATATTATTTAGTAAGTAAATTTTTCTTCTAAGTTTGTTGTAACATGGACTATAATTCAAAGTTTGAGTTATTACTTCTCCTTATGATTTGCCATTCTAAATGTATGTTTTGCTTTCAGAGGTAATTTTACAGCCTGGTCCTGCTGTTACTTTCCGTGCTATTGGAGGTGTACTAGATTTCCATTTCTTTTTGGGTCCATCTCCCCGTGAAGTCGTTTCTCAATTCACTGACCTTGTGGGCAGACCTTTCATGCCACCTCTCTGGGGCCTTGGATTCCACCTCTGTCGGTATGTTTCAATCTCCCTCCAACCTAAAATCTCTTGATTTAATTTTATTCTATTCCAGATATATATTCTGAAATTTTTGTCTGTGAAAACATTGTTGAAGGCATTTCAGTCATAAATATTCAATGATTTGTTACTTGAACTAAGAATGATAAGAATCCAATTATGATTTTTTTATTCTTCATAATACATTGTTAACGTAAATTATATTGTAGTGAGATGTAGAAGGTTTGGAATTGATCAAATAACATTTTATGAGGTTAGCTGTAAATGACTAATTACACTCGTATAGTAAATGAAAAATATTTTGAGTAAGGAAGTTTCATCTATTTAAGGTTTAACCTCTTTCATGATGATGCAGGGCTTAGAATCCAAAGATAGGATTTTGACTTCACAGTAGGATGTCATCTGGGAAAGATAATTAACAGCTTATATCCCATAGCACAGAATTTAGTGTAAAGCAACTGATTTTGACAGATTTTCATCATCTTCAGGTATATCCATGTAAGGGAAAGTCCAACCTTTCAAGATAAGGTGCTGAGGTTTAAAAGTTATCAACCCTTTCTTTCCACAGATGGCAATTAAACAGATGATTAAAATTCAGTCTCAGGCAACGTCTTGTGGAAATCCATTACGTAGAAATAAATATGATTTTTACTTTTTCTACAAAAATATATTTTTAAAATTTCACCCTCCTGAAAATTTTCCTAATTCCTATTTGTTCGGGTAGTCTTCTTTTTGTATATATTGGTCTATGGTTGAAAGCTTCTTACCTTATGATGACAATCACTTGTCCAAACATGGTCTTGTGTTTATTTTTATTTTTAAAATATATCTTTGTGGAAAAAGTACAAATTATATTTTTTTTCTATGTAAACAGATGGTTTCACTTTTTCTGATCTTTTCTTTCTTTCTATCTTTTTCATTAATGGCATCAATTAATAATAAAACTTGATCTTGTCAACTCCTTACAAAATCAGCAGCATTGTAAACAGTGAAAAGACTTTGAACTTCATCTAGGAGACTGTCTGCATTTTTTTAACCTCCTTACTTCCTCATATTTAAGATATATGCATAAGATGTCATTTTTGTCAAAATCATAAAGTAATACTACTCAATGGAAGTATCTCAGCAGTAATTACTCATTCCTTTAGAAGTATTTGCTTGCAAGTTATATGCATATCCTTGAATATTTTTTGACTATTTTTATGATTTATTCCATTTTTATAAACTATTCAACTACAACAGGATCATTCTCATTTTGTAGGTTTGGAACGAAGACTCTCAACAGGACAAAGGAGATTTTGATGAAAAACAGGATTGCTGGAGTGCCAATAGTAAGTTAGTTGTGGATGTTTTGTGTTTAAAACATTGTTTTATCAAAAAGGCACATTTCAAAGAATAACACCTTTGCATTAGTATTTTCTGTACTTAAAATTTTAATTTCTACTACTATTTATACAATATTTGAGGATGCACAGATAATAAAAAAATTGTCAGATTTTTCTAGTCTAAATGTATTTTCCCTTCAGAATATTGCAGCAAAATTCCCAATTATCTTTCCTATTAGTTATCATCAAGATGTACAAAATACATCTCTTTTGCTATAAGGACCTAATTATTCTAGAGAAATGCTCAACATAAAATATGGAGGCGAATTTAGTCTTGAAGAGATAGGAAGGTAAGAGAGACATAACAGTAAAGTAGTGTTAATGATTTAATTATTGCTAATGTAAGTCTCCCAAATTTCACTTTGAAAAAGTACCTTTTAGTACTGTGGTAATAAATTCTTTGCTATACAAGTATATTACTGAGATGAGAGATAATTTTTTTTTTCATAGGCCAGGTCTTTGTTTTTGTGACTTTTTCATAGAGCTTGCTTTTACTATTTTTATTATAATGATTTGACATGAATGTATCCTGTTCAGTTTAATTGATAAATTTACTTTAGTGTTTTTAAAATAACTCTTTCTGCAAACTTTCCTTAAAATAGATCCAACTATGTCTAGTTTTTTGCTGAAGAACTGCTCTCTGTACTTTAGATGTTATTAGGTATCTGCCTGATAGTGACAAATTATGGTCTTATTTATATTTAGCAATGAATATAACCATTTGTCTAGGTGTTTCATTCCATACAATAATTTGAAATTTCCTATTGAATGCATTTTGTCTATTCAGAAGTTAGAATGCAAGAATCTAGCACAATTATCTCATACTATTATCATTGCAAAATGATTCCTACAAATTCAGTTGATAGCATATGATATCAGAAAATTCTCTTATCTTCATTCTCTGGGTATCTAACTTCAAATCATGGATTTATTTGTTGGAAAATGAAATTGGGAATTGGAATTATATTCTTGGAAATTTTATTCTTTTTGAACTTATTTCACAAGAATCGCTTTCAAGGCTGGTCCATCCATGTTTGAATTTAGCGGCTTATTCTGAAAAAGGAGAGAATTTTCCATAAATTTATGCCTTTAGATTAAATTTGTTAGAAGGTAATCTTTCTTTGTGAAGAATGTGATTATTATTTGAAACCCAGGTCATTTCAATATTTCACATTTTGTCTCTCTCTTTACTGGGATTTTGAGTTCTCATTTTACTTTCATTGTAAAAGGTGGCAAATAACTCTTCTTAAATTTTACAGGATGTCCAATGGAATGATCTAGATTATATGAGCCAAGCAAATGACTTCACATATGACAATCAAACCTTTCATGGTTTGCCTGAGTTTATCGAGGAACTTCACAAGGTATTGTATGAAATTTTTATAAATGTCATGCTTCTCACATTGATTTAATATTCTTCATATTTACTTCCTAGAATTAATAAATGTTGTGTCATTTATATATAATATCATAGGTTCTTAAATTTTCAGTTGTCAGTGATTAGTCATTGCCTATGGGAGGTTTTTGGAGGGGTTTCCCTCTTTGGGCAAATGCCAGGAAATTACAATCATAATTAATTTTTGTTTTATACTCTCCTCCAGCACCTGCCCAGAGGGGCAAATCTCAACTTACTTAAAAACAAACAAAATTTATCTACTTCTGCACTTTCTCTACTTGTCTCATCCTAAACAACCTCTTTCTGCAAAACATAGCCATAATTAGGTTCACATAAAAGTTATTCACTTAAAGTTATTATAGAGAAGAATAAGGTTATTTACTCTGTCATTCAACTTTGGACGTTAGGATGAACATTTGTGTAATAATTAATTGCTAAAAATTTGATTTATAGCATGAAAAACTAGAATATTCACCCATGAAAACTTGGTTTCTGATTTTCATTTTGCACAGATAAATGATTCTTAGTTTGAATAGTCTAAAGTCATCAGCTGAGAAAGTGAAGATGCACCATTTCTAATGTAAAATATTTTGCCACAGATGGGTATGCATTATATTCCCATTATTGATGCTGGTATCAGTGGAGGAGATGGAAAAGGAAAATATCCTCCTTATGACGAAGGTTTGGCTGCTGGGATATTCATCAGGAATTCATCAGGTAAAAATTATTTATTTTATTTAGCTGAACTGTAATTTTTTGAGGAGAGATTTTTAAAAACCCAATATCTAACTTTAAATATCTTTACTTTAAAAATACCTTTTATGGCATTTTGCTGTCAAAGGCTTTAAAAGATTACTCAAAACAAATTAAAAACATACAAATGCTTGAAAAATTAGAATTTGAAAATTTATATTTTCTAGTTTCTTTTTGTGATATATAGCATTGCCCCTTAGTAATTGTAGTGATAAGTATTGGGTTAACTGACTGAGGCATCCAGAAGAATTGTAATAAGTAGAATGTTTTTGGGGCAATAACATCTCATTGTTGTTCTGTTAATATTAGTTACAATTTACTCTTGGGCTATTTATGTAGAGGTGTATCAGGACTTTTTTCTGTCATATCATTCCAGTTCTTTTGCTGTATTTCTGGTAATATTTTATTTTCTTCCTATTTTAGGGGATAGGCTATCCTAAAAATTCAATAAATTTATTTTTTTTGCTTAATATTATAGGTCAAACTTATGGCTATTTAATGCATGGACTGGGTTGAATACTATTAAAATTGATGAAGTTAGAGGTTTTTTTTGCAGACAGTGCATTCCAGCTAGCTATGACTGTTGCCTAACATCAACATCTGTTTTCTTGGACTTAAAATGTACCTTTTTCTATCTGTCCTTCATCACACCATCAGTTTTATTTCATTCAATGAGTTATATTTAGTATTACCATAAATTATATTAAAGATAATTAGTGTATTCTTAATTTCTTAGCTTTCTTTGATGCTCATATTATACTCTAATGAAAGTTTTTGCTATAATGAGAAAGGCTTGCAAATCTCTTCCACTGCAGAGATGAGGTAACAAAAACAAGATAGCTCTGGGAAAAATATTCATAGGAAATCCCACATAGAAAAAATGATACGCAAATCACATGATTGTGACCAACCTTAGTCATGAAATAGGCAGTTTAGCAGAGTGATTCTACAGTGTACTGTACCATGAGTGTAGTGGAAATTATTAATCATGCTCCATTTGATAAAAAGGGAGGAAGAGTTATCACAGAACAAAGGAGAATGTGTGAAAAAGCAAGATATGTAAAAGGAAGAGGCAAGCACAGGCAGATCAGTAAAAAAGTTAAAAGAAAGGCATCCATGGATATAATCGTTGATTCACTGAATTTCATATTTCAGATAACAATGAAATTCAGTGAATGAGGTGTAAGTTCTTAGAGTTGTGGAGTGGAGGAGGTGTAAAGTTCTTAGAGTTGAGTGCAAAATTCTGGGATTTGAATTGATTATTAGGATGTCTTGTTATGAGCCTAAATGAATCAATTCTTTCAATTTAAAGAATTAGCAAAGCATATGAAATAAACAGGAGATTTATGTTTGTTATCAGAATGATAGGAATTTTATGTGAAAGAAATATTTAGCACCATCTAAAGTGGCCTTAGTAGTTGTCCCAGAGTGAAAGGAGTTCCATTAAAGAATTTTCTTGTAAGCTCATACCGTCATCTGCGGCAGGCTCAAAAAGGATTGCTATATTTATTGACATGTACCACACATCAGCATATGCACAACATAACTTTGAGGAGGAGCACACAAGGAAAAGGGTAAAGGTAACTTTGCACATGGAGGCATGCACCTAGGAAAAATCCCAAGGAAAAACAGACATGAGAAAAGTCTGACAATTCAAACCCAGAGTCTGCTTTCCAGGTCGATGCCTTAACCAATTAAGCTATCGAGTCAGAATATGTTCTCAAGCCGTTTTCGGAGACTTTGTAGACAAGGCCAAAGTGGTTTTGTCCGAGATGCCCAGAAAGTGGAAGACTCCAGGTTTGAGTCCTTTTCCTGTCATATTTTTTTTCATGTCTGTTTTTCCTTGGAATTTTGCCTAGCTGCATGTCTTCATGTGAAAAGTTAGCTTTACCCTATTTCTTGTGTGTTATCCTTAAAATGGGTTCTCCTTTCCATCACTTTGTATGGCCAGTTCCTCACAGAGGACGTTGGCCATGAAAAATGCCACTTAGTCAGAGGAAATCTCTTTACCCTTGCCTTCATAGTCTCCCAAAATGGCTTGAGAATATGGCCTGGCTTGATTCTCTTGGTTTGAATCCTTGTCAGACTTTTTTCATGTCCATTTTTCCTTGGGATTTTTAAGAAGGAAATTTTGGCTAAGTGAATGAATTTAATATAAAAGGCTTGTAGCTCTGAACTTTTTGTTGATAAATCAAGTAGCAAGAATCAATAATACTTACAGCCTTTATAAGGCAAATAATATGGAAGAGGTGATTCTTTGAACAAGAAAACTTAGATGCTCGGCCTCTTCGAAATATACAAGTAAATAATAAGTAAATAAAAAAGTCCTGATACTCCTGATAATGTGATTACATACTCCTAGTGATATGAGAAAATTATGGAAATTGTTTGTATGATTTCACCCTTTAAGTTTCTGAGTATAATTGGAAAACATCCTATTTTTGATTACTTTAATAGATACATTTTTTGCATGAGAAGTTTGATATTACTTGCTTTTGTAGATCCTTTGAAAATAATTTGACTAAGTGCCATTATTTACTGAAAGCCTACACTTTATTTAAGTAGTCTCTGATAATAAATCAGGAAATTAATCTATTTATAATATATACTCACCATAGATACTTCTCCAACTACAAGAAGTATTACACTCATGTATATAATTAAATTGAAATTTACTAAAACTAAAAGACTATTTGAAAAACACTCGTTTGAAGATAAATATTTCTTTTATAATAATTTGAAAATGTTATTTAAATGTCATAGAAATTCTTCCTTTGAATTTGGTCTTTATAATTCAACTGCAATTTGAAGAAGATATCATGAGGTAAGATTTTTACTTGATCTAACTTAAGGTGAATGGAGGAATAAACTAAATTACTGATTTATAGGTGGAGTTTTCTAAATTGTAAAAATCTTTATATCTTGGCAAAAGCACGTTGTGGAGAAGATATTGATGGTGCTGTTCATAGCGGGCCATTTTAGTTTGAGAATATTTTCCTTTTTTCTTCTATTTTATGACAGGTCTTCCATTTGTTGGAAAGGTCTGGAACAAAAAATCAACAGTTTGGCCAGACTTTACCAATCCCGCTAGTGTACCTTATTGGAGCAGACAAATGGAAAGATTGCATAGTCAGATTGCTTTTGATGGAGCTTGGATTGTGAGTTTCTTGTATTTACAAAGTCAATAATTTGAACAACAAAGATAAATTTTATTCTGGTTTGTACTGTTTTATAGAAAAACTTATTACTTTAATTTGGAGATAATTTATATGTTCAATCAATCCTTTAATAACTCAAGTAATTTGGTGAATAAATTGTTATGAGGTCATTGCGTAGTTTGTAGATTTCAGGAATTTCTAACTATACTTTTATTATGACTTTTAATTTTGTGGGATCTAATAGGTTGAAATTTTTTTAACATTTCAGGACATGAATGAGCCTTCGAACTTTTATTCAGGAACAGAACGAGGATGTCCTACTTCTGGAAGGGAACTTGGACCTTCTGGTCGAAGAGAATCTGATTTGGAGCACCCTCCTTACCTTCCTCCAATAGAGGGTTCCCTTCTTGCCTACAGAACAGTGTGTATGTCTGCCAGGCATTTTGCTGGAGTCCACTATGATGTGCACAATCTTCATGGATTCACTCATGCTATAGTTACAAGTTTGTAAGTGACATTTGTAAAATTCATTTTTTTCTTTAATTATGCAAAAATGTTGTATTTTTTATTGTATGGAACTCATTGCACCGTTCCTGTAATCAGTTGTCATATCTGCTCCAGTTTTTGAAGGGCTATGAAATCATTCAAAGATATTTTCTCAAGTAACATAATTAGAATAGAATCTTGCCTATTTTCGTAATAATTAATTTCAGTTACTTGATATTGTGGCTTTCCTAATTGAGAGTTCATGTTATTTATTACATATCTCACCTTTTTAACTGTTATATCATTTCTCATTATATCATTTCTCAATATCAAGTGCTTTCTTTGCTGATTGATATCAGGAAAATTATCCCCTTCTTTTGAATTATTCTTCTCTCTTTCTATCTATATCAAGTAGAGTAAAATTGACTTTCAAAATTATTTTATATTGTATAAAAATGCTCCTAAAGATTTTAAGACATGCATAGTAGTAGGGAATCAAAAACATAATTATGCCTGAAAACTTGTATGGCAGTTAAAGGGTAAGAATTATGTTAAATGGTTTAAAAGTTTCAGCTATTGAAGCCACATAAGTTTACCAGTAACATGTATAGGTACTTTTGATAGGCTACATATAGAGAAATAAATACTTTTCTTATGGACTAATTTATCTCCAAGCATAACCAGAAGAGGGAGTTTTAATTTGTGTAAGCAGGAATTGCAGTTGTTCTAGTACACTCACTTTGCAGGAATAATAATCAGTCATTTTTATATTATTCATAGTGAAATAAAGACAGGAACAAAATATTCTGGTTTCCACAGTCATTTTAATTCATGATTGAATTTAATTAAATAAATAACCAGTAAGAATGAGAAATAGATTCTTCACCTCCTCTCATCTGTCAGAGGCAGTTACTCTCTTCTTCTTTTGTCATAATATTTTTCTTTTAATTAAAAGTTTCTGAATTGTTAGATTTTGCATTCTTTAATATCTTTGAGGACGTGCTACACTGCCAGTGAATTTCCTGATGCAAATAAATTGAGGGCAATAAATATATCATCATCATGGGTGGTCTGCTCGTGCAGGTCCTAGGTGTTGTTTCTCCTGTTCTATCTTCTGCCCTTCTTTTGATCTCTCTGTATCCTTCTCCATTCTTCAAACAATCCAATAACTTCACTCTTCTCCTTCTTCTCTTCACTCTTCCTTCCACCGTGCCGTCTAGCATATCCTTAATTAGGCAGTTCTTTCTTAGTGCACATCCTATCCAATTCTTCTTCCTTTGATTTATCAATTTATCAGTGCTCTTTCATCATTTACCCTCCCCAATACCTCCTCATTCCTAACTTTGCCCATCCACCTGATGTTTATCCTTCTTCTCCAAACACACATTTCAAGAGCTTCTATTCTTTTCATTTCTTTTTTTAAGGAGTGTTCAAGTCTCACAGCTATATAGGAATACACTCCACACCAAGCACTTAATCATCCTTTTCCTCAGTTTGACATTTATATTACTACTTAATACCTTTCTCTAAATGCTTCCTTTGCCAATCCTATTTTTAACATTACCTCTTTCTCACTTCTCCAGTCCTTGGTCACCTCCACACCTAGATATTAATAACTTTCAACTTCTTCTAATCTCACATCTTTTACAGACACATCCATCACTTCACCATCTCCTATTCTCATCACTTTTCTTTTCTTTTAGTTTATTCTCAGACCACAACTTTCTGCTACATCCTTAAGCTGTTTTTGCATTTCCTTCATTTTATCTGTACTTTCCATGATTATTACCTTATCATTGGTGAATTATCTTATTATCATTTCTTGGAGAATATATTTCAGCATATCCTGGAATTAATATGTGCATTATAAATCTTTGATCATGGTGTATCTTGGAGAGGATGAATTGCATTGTATTCAAGTTGTTAGAAAATTTTCCCCTTTGTTATAGACTTCAATCTCTCATTTTCTGCCTTTATGCTGATAATAGTCCATATTTGTCACGTTAACTTAGAAAAACCCTAAAACCCTTTTGTTTCTATATCATTGTTTCATATATGTTTGTCTTTCTTACAGTGCTCTTATAGAACTGAGAGGGAAGCGCCCCTTTGTCATATCTCGTTCCACATTCTCTGGGCATGGACATTACGCTGGCCACTGGACTGGTGATGTGGGATCTACATGGGAAGATATGAGTGCTTCTGTTCCAGGTATGGAATGTAAAAACTTGTTTCCTTTCTTGTAGAACTGAATATCATTATTTAATGTCTCACAAATTTTTCATTGGTTCCAATATGTTTTTATTGATTTACACTAATTTTTGAAATAGCCTTTTAGTCAAGGTATGTGAAGGTGGGGTTATGGCAGTATCTAAAGAACTTTACAACATAAAGAGAGAAAAAAATCAAAATAATGGTTGCCACATGAGTTGTTTCATTAAACGTCTCTTAGAAAATATTTTACTTGATTTGTTAAATTTTCAGTTGGAATAATTTATGCAGTATAGAGTTATTCAATTGTAACACAACAGTTAATCAACTTTTATTCACTGTCAGGAGTTAATATTTTTGTTTTGAACCTGGTTGATTATCATAGTATCTATCATGCTACTAGAATTAAATACATGTTGTAAATTAATGTATTTGTCATGTTATGCAATATATAAATGTATTTTTGCATTTTAGCCATACTTAATTTCAACATATTTGGAATCCCGCTTGTTGGGGCTGACATCTGTGGCTTCAATGGAAATACAACTGTGGAGCTTTGCAATCGATGGAGTCAACTTGGGGCTTTCTATCCCTTCTCTAGGAACCATAATACAGATGATGGAATAGTAAGATGGTTTTTCTAGCATCTCTATTTCTCTTGCAAGAGCTATCAAAATATCTGCTCATGAAAAAGTAACGTTAGAAAGATGAAATAAATTTTTTTAAAGTCTCCTGCAGTAAATCCTTTAATATCCCACCAAAGATTAGGTGCAGACAATTTTTCATTCATTTTACGTTTGGAGGAAATGAATCTCACTTAATAAGGGTGAATATTTCAGAGTTATTAAAAGACCATGTCCTTCTATATACTTTATTTGTTGTCCATTTCTGAATATTATGTATAAAAATATGCTGCTTGTTTTCTTTAAAAAATTTTGTCCTTTCAAATTTTAGGATCAAGATCCTGCTAGCCTTGGACCAGAGGTTCTCCTGTCTGCCCGCAATGCCCTATTAACCCGCTATTCCTTGTTGCCTTACCTCTATACACTATTTTGGCAGTCCCATGCATTTGGTGATACTGTAGCTCGACCTGTTTTCTTTGAGTGAGTTACATTTTTAAGGATAGCGTAGAAATGTTCTATGAATGAGCTAAAAATTTGTAACCTTATAATTTCATATATATAATGTTTTATGATTTTATATAGAATATGGAACCTTACTGAACATTAATTATTTTACGCATGTTTTATTTAAATTATAACGTACTTATATTTAGTAATTGAGAAGATTGAATTTCATATTTTTCACAATTTTATTATTTGATCAGTCTTCCCAGACCAGTTCAGTATTCTCATTTATTAAATAGCATTCCACAAAGTAAGGCCTAATCATACTGATTACGTACTTAAATTTAGTTGAGAGTTGTCAATAGAAACTATTAGGCTGGTATGAAAATGGCGTGTCCTCAGTTTTCATATAACTTACTTTGAAATTCTTATTTTAGATACAAAATTTCAATATATGACTTGGTATTTGCTTTTTCAAAAGTGGTGTTTCATTTTATATTCAGGTTTCCTGAGGATCCAAACACACATTCTTTGGACAAACAGTTTATGTGGGGCTCTGCTCTGATGATAATTCCTGTGTTAGAAGAGGTGAAGTATCAATTATTCTTTATTGTTTCTCTTAATGTCTGTTTTATTGCTAAAGTAATGAAGTCAAATATTCTCAAATGCTACCTCTTCTTGACATTTAATTGTCATGGAGAACATGGAGACAAGGTAGAACATCACGGTAATTAGTTGTACAACATTGTGGTAAATCCATAAATGTTTTGTACAATTTTTATTTGTGAATGATAGTCTGGTTTTCTCAACAGATGAGCTTGATTTTCTAATCTTGCAGGTATCTAAGATAAGAAATTAAGGAGGTAAAATCCACTAAAATTTCATTTTTAATTATAACTTATGAACTAGTTGAAGCGATTTGTCATGTTGGTATCTCCAATTTTTAGGAAAAAGTGGCTCGAGATGTGTGTGAAAGATATTGTTAAGATGTTTAGTATATTAGAATAGCTTATTTGAAATTGGATTGATCTAGGAAATGCATGACTTTTCTCTCTCTAAAGAAGTCAGTCCATGAAGTTCCTCTGATAGTTATTTATTGAGGAACATGATATCTTGCTTTATCTCATACATGCATTTGCTTCACATGACCATTAACCTTACAACCATATTACCATTTCTCAAAGACTCAAAAGATTTTAGCTCTTATCTCTTAACCAAGTATGCCTCCATCAAAATCCTTACTCCTTATCACATCATCTTGTATGTATGCCACTACAGAAAACTGTTGACCATGAATCTGTAACCTTAGATTTTCACAGGTCCAACTATTGATTCAATTGAATTTCAGTAAAAATTCTCAAACAGATCTTATCTGGTGACATCAAATAAGCAAGTATTGTTCTTTAAACCATAATGGTTTAGTTTGGCTAGGAGAGAATTAAGAATTATTTGAAAGATGTTGCTACTTGTGATGGCTGAGATTTGTTAGGTAGTTGAATTTCCTGTTGCTTTCAATGCAATTCTTCCAGCAACTCGGGCGGCAGGTTGTGCCACTATGTGGAGACTGTCCGTCTTGCTCAAAAAGCATTCCCTTAACAGTGTGAGAGAGACGCGGCACGGTAGTTCAGTGGTTGGAATACCTGCCCGGAAAGTGGGAGACCTGGGTTCGAGTCCCAGTCGTGTCGCTATTTTTCACACTTGTTATTCCCTTGGGATTTCCGTAGGTTTTCAATCTACTAAGACACTAATCTACTTTCCTTTAATCCTCAGGAAACAAAATGTAAAAGTGCACTGTGAATATAGTACATTGATGTAATAATATTTCTCCCTAAGCTGAGTGACTTCTCGAGATGGGAAATTTCTTCTCTGAGAAACAACATCTATGTGAAATTTGCATCATTTTATCTTAGTTTCATAATTTATAGTCTTTATATTAGAATTTGTAATACTTCTCTATTTTTACAAACATTTATCTATTGAACTAATTGTGGGAATGGTATTGGCATCTTATATGGTCTTTCTGACTTCCATATGAACCAGTTGGATTGTTTTTTTGTTTCGTTTTAGAATTAAGGGTATTTCGGTGATTTATTTGCCTAATTTTCAAGGAAAAGGGTTTAGGTGACTTTGCACGATAAGTCGTGCATCTAGGAAAATTCCCAAGGAGAAACGGACATGAAAAATGTTTGACGGAACCAGGACTCAAACCCGGGTCTCCCAATTGCCGGTCGGTTGCTCTATCCATTGAGCTATTATTAGGTTCCGTCAGACTTTTTTCATGTCCGTTTCTCCTTGGGAATTTTCCTAGGTGCACGACTTATCGTGCAAAGTCACCTAAACCCTTTTCCTTGTTTGTTATCCTTAAGGAGGGTTATCCTTCCATTTCTTTGTATGGTCGGTGCCTCTGAGAGGCCTTGGCTGTGAATGATGCCGCTGAGTTATACAAACTCACGCGCCCAATACCTACAAAGTCTCCCAAACCGCATGGGGAAATTTTCTGGTGGAATAGCTCAATGGATAGAGCAATCGACCGGTAATTGGGAGACCCTGGTTCGAGTCCTGGTTCCGTCAGACTTTTTTCGTGTCCGTTTCTCCTTGGGAATTTGCCTAATTTTCTTTACTGGTCCTTTTTTACTAGCCTAACTCTACTTCTTATGTCATTTTTTCGTGATATTTTATTCTTGAAGTTCTTGTGATTGTCAGTGAGACTGTAAAAGTTGTCTGCAGGGTTTCTGGACAGCCAAGTGGCTAGTGCAATTACCTTAGTGGTATTTACCTTAGGAGATTGTTGTCTTGGTTTCAATACCTACATGAAGCCTCGTATGTGTGAAATGACCTCAGCTGTCAAAGCACTTTTAAATGATGATTAAAATTGGTTTGCAAAGATTTTTTATGAAATATTTTTCTTTCTAACAGGGCAAACTTTCAGTGGAAGCTTATATTCCAAGAGGTATTTGGTATGACTTTCGCACTAAGCAAGCCGTAAAACCTGAGTCTGATCAGAAGATTACCCTTACAGCTCCATTAGAATATATCCCATTGTTAGTGCGTGGTGGAACAATTATTCCAATGCAAGCTCCAAATATGACTACAACACAAACGTAAGTTGAAATTTTCCTAATCGTTCAATTTAAAAAATTAAATTATTTGAATTCATTTTTTGAATGCTTTTTCCATTGAGGCAGATTTAGTCTTTGTCTTTCTTCTTTACATGAAGGTGAATTTGGTTGTATGAATAAGTGTTACATCTTCTGTAGTCACATAGGTAACATGTTTTTCCTTTGGTAAAATATGTTTGATTGGATTCCTAGTAAGTACCATGAAGTTTATCTGTCAATGTAAACAAGTAGGAGACTAATTTTAATGTATTCAAGAAAATCAAATTTAATAAGTGTTGGCCACATTGCAGTCTTTAGGATGGTACAAACCTAATGATTCATTTCACAAGTTGCATTTAAGTTGCTAAGAGGGATGGAGCCATTAAATAATTTATTGTTTATTTTTACCAAATCATAACAGTTCCTTTATTATATCTTGGTTGTCAATCTCAGTTACATAATAGTTGTACGAGCAGCTAGCATTTTTAGATTATCTTCAGCAGCCATTGCTTAGGCAAATGACTTAGTAAAAACTATTATTTTACGAGGGCTCTATGATAAGTACCCATGTTTAGCGACTGATGGCACCACTGACATAAAATGTGTATGCCATAATTTAACGACATCTCTTTGTAGCCACTTCTCATTCTTCTTTTTGTTCCTATTCCATTTTCTATCATTTTGTCCTTTTAATTATATAATGCTTTGATTTAAACCAACCACTTCCAACAAACAAACTGTACCAATTGCAAGCCATGAAAGTTGTTTTTTCATGAAATAAGGTTGCAAAGTGGGTTTTTATTTGTAATCATAGATATAGAAATATGTATTGTTATGGCTTCTGGTGAACTGTCATTTTGAAATCCCCAAAAATGTTTTATAAAATAGCAAAATCCCTAATTTGGCAATGTTAATACCAGAAAAAAAACCTATTAGCATCCATTGTTTTGCAGTCCTTCACTTCTTTTGAAAAATCTTCCTCTGTTAATTATTGTAACTAAGATAATGTGTTCATACAAAACTGAAAGATTTCACCAAACTTTATTAAGCTGTGGAGTATAAATGAGATGGAAATAGAACCAGTCTAGAAATAATTATGCTATTTATAGGGCTGTATTCGATATAGTGATAAATAGTGTAATTGATGTAAAACATTTAGAAATACATACATGAAACCTAAAACTCCATTCTTGCTGTCATTTAATTTGCCATTATAAAATTGTATATTTCCATATGTACATCTGATAGCTTCCTAACTTTTTAGGCGTCAAAACAATATTGAACTTCTTGTAGCAGTGGGTGAAGGTAACAGTGCTGAAGGAGTACTATATTGGGATGATGGCGACTCCTTAAGTAAGTGCTTGATGTTTTCAAATTTATATTCTGTTAATAATAACAGTGTCTCTAAATGGTAACTATTTTTTTAACTTGGTCTCTTGGGGGGTTTAAACATCTTAAACTCTACTTCCCTTGTTGTGCCATTGTATCACTTTCATAGAGGCATATTTCTTTGTGTTTTCCCAATTTTTCAACTGAGAAAAAACATTGACTTTCTGACTAAAATGTTTACTTGTTCAGTGTTATTGTAAACCCTTGCCTAGGCTTAATTTGCATAAAGAGTAATATGTCCCAGAATATTTGTGAATTTTAGCTACCAATGAAAATATTTGACAGACAAAGATATTCTAATTATAGTCATCATTTGTTTGAATTATAGTAGCAATTTGTGTTTATTATTATAGATAAAAATCCACAAAACTCACTGGAAGTTCTTTGTTTCCTTCAGACACTTGGGAAGATGGTCATTATTCATTTCTCACATTTACTCTTGGACGAGGGAGTACTACACCTGGAGAAGAAGAAAAATCAACTGCTAAAGTCAGTCATAATGCAAGTGTAGAGGGTTCAGTACTTTCTGGAGTTCTGACTTGGCGTGGTGTGCCAATTCCTGTAAATCTAGGAGCAGTGAGAGTCATGGGAGTTGATGGGCCAGTCCATGGAGTCTCTGCCAATGGTCAATCTGTTAACTTTACTTACAACGAGAGTTATTATAAGGTAAATCTTTTTTAACATTCCTTTCGCATTTAATATATCAGAGAATTGTTAGGATTCTAACAAAATTTCTCAGAATAAGCAAGAAAACAGCACTGTATCAATTTAAAAAATTATTAGTGGAATCTATAGATGAAGAGGAAATTGATGAAAAAAAATTGGTTGATGGGTCATGGGTCTCTCTGAAGATAATTATTAGAGATGCACCAAAGTTCAGCTTTAGCCATGGCTTTTTGCTAAAATCTGGTATTGTGCTTCTGTCATGTACTCTGCATTTGAGTAGCCAAGTAATGGATTAACTACATATCTTTACAACACAATGGTCGTATGTTGTATTAATCAAGTTTGTTCATTTAGATTATCTTCAACATTATCTAAGGTCTTAACTGTCTCATCTGTTCACACATAGCCAGGGATTAGGTCACAATAATTTCCTTTCTGTTTGAGTAAATAGGTTAACATGAATGGATGAATGGTTACTGCCATTGGAACTGCTTTTGTCATTAAGAAAGGTGTTGAAGATTAAATAGAGTGGCAGAAGATGTATAAAATTATGCTGAGCTGTACTTCTTTTATAATAATATAAGTTGCAGTGAATGAGAAATAAACTTTATTATTAATGTAAAATTTATTTTCAAATTGACAGATAGTATGTGGATTATTCAAGATTGGGGGCCTCCAGATAGCCATATGGGTAATGCATTTGACTTTGACGAAAACAGCTCTGGATTTGATTCCCAGTGGGGTTTCACCTGCAAAATGACCTTAGCTGTCAAAAAACTTTTAAAAAATTACTGCAATTCAAGATTACAAGGGCTATTGTGGTTTCACCACCTCTGGCTGGCCCTTCCTCTACTTATTAACACTTATAGTAAAATTTGAACAGTTTGTCCAACTTAAATAATATTAACAATTTTCTGAATTTAATTTGTGAATGTCACGGTTTCCCCTAGCTCAATTTAATCTTCCCAAAGTTAAAGGAAAATTGCTGACTCTTACTATGTACACAAGTAGGTGTTAGTGTGTTTTGTCCAACCAATCAACACCTATTAGAGAGAAAAGAACTTCCAACAATTTGGTGGAAGTATTACTACTAGCATTATCCTACACTAGCAGAGATATCCAAGAAATATCAAACTATACCCCAAACCTCTGTGGAAAGTATTAATCTGTTTCATCTTGTAAATTTGCAGTATAGTGATTGCAGGAGTAATTTGGCAGCAGAGAATGCTGAGAAATTATTATTTCTTCACTAAAATTTCAATATTAATTCATTATATCTTTTCTGTAATATTCCTCGTTTTCTCATATCCTACAAATTAATTAAATGAGGATGATATTCAGTTTTTGCTAAATGCATATTTTAAATGTGTATTCGGTGCATCACTAATAATTATCCAAGGATTTTCATGTACAATGAATTTATTTGCTATGATTCCTCAATGGTATAATCCAGGACTTAATCAAATATGACATTTCCAGATTGGTTCGATTTGGTTCTTGAATCTCTAAAAAATATTACAAACAAACCTTTGACTCACAAGATTGGTCCTGTGACTGTTTCAGTTAGTAATAAACTTCTTAAACTCTTTTACTTCTTTTAACACTTGAAAATTCTTTAAAATTTGTAAACAAGTAAATTTGTTTGAATTTAAAACAATGCCGGAAACCCTTCAATTTACTCCCCTCAGAAATACGAGCTATTCATGAGTTTATTGGAAATTTACTTATATTATTTGTAAGAAATAGCGTGAAAATCATGTTTTTGGATAGAAAGATAATTTAGATGTTCGGCCATATTGTGGTGGTCAGTATTCTAGAAGGGTTCTTGCTTCATTCTTGAATAATTTCTTTTTGTTTTCTTTATTTCTCTATAATAACTTATTTACTTGTTATATCCTTTTATTGATGAACATCTTACTATTATACTTATTTGTGCTGTTTTTTGTGAATACCTTGTATATGATGAATGCATTGGATCTAATGTCTTAGCTCAGATCACATTATTCTTTAAACACTAACTAACAATACCACTCAGTGCTAGTATTTTATCTTGATAATAATTTTAACCTCATTTCACCTATGATAATATTTTTCTGCATTGAAGATGGTTTTTTATTAAAGAAATGAGTGTCACATATATGGAGTGTGTCTTTAACACAGATTAGGTTACAATTTTTCTTTACAATAAAATTGGTGAACTTTAAAATATTTTCTTAAGAATCAATGTAATGAGTAAATTGCTATAATGATATGCTGTAACAGCCAAAATTGCATCATTTTAATGTGGTGAAAATTTTAATTTTTAATTCCTAGAACTGAGGTTACCGACATGAACCATCTACATAACTTTCTTGCTTTTTAATTTAGCCTAAACTTTTTTATTTTAAAAATTTTGCCTCCAAAAACAGGTGTACATCTAAACCTCAATGCATCCTTGACTCAGCCAAATATTTTATGATTTTTTACTAACCCTTTAGGATAATATTTTATCTGCTTTGTTTCAATTACAATGAATTGCAAGATTTTCTGAAAATAATAAATAATAAAATTGTCACAATTTAATTGGATTTTTTTATTAGTGCTAAAAAATTAATTGGCTTGTTTTCTTTTCCAGTATCTTGTTATCGAGAATTTGAATATTGATCTTAACACAGTCTTTATCATCATGTGGTACTAGAATCCAGCCCATTTGCAGCTCCTCAGTTTATTGACATTGCAGCTGTAAGTGTGTATACTTGGACTCTATAATTATGCCAAATATATTTTTAACTTGCAATTTTGTATTGTTAATATATTGAAAATGCAAAAAGACATTAATGTACTGATTCTGCAAGCATCTATACTTGGAGATGTCCACTTCATATTCCTTCCAGTTTATGGTGTGAAACGTCTTTTTCAGCTTTATATTTTATCTAATGTTCAACTTAAATGTGAATTTCATATAATATGTTAAAAAAATAATTGTTATATTCCTAAAAATGCTTGTTCCTTGTCTGTTGGCTCTGGTTTATTGCTAATTGCTCAAAAATTGTGAAAATATTTCACATTCAAAGTGGTACTGTGAAATCCTGCCAAAAGACTCTTGACACAGACAATTTACCAATAATTTGTGCCAAAGATTAAAATGTTGTGACTGATTAGCTGTTAAATTTTTGGCATTTTGTATGTCAAAGCTTGGACATTCGTCTTTTCTATCAATTTGCTGTATTTCCTTGACTAAGACAATGCTCTTTTTGAGTCCTTGTTTCTCATAACGTCCTAGGTAGGGCTTAATTTGTAGTGAGATAAATCAGTTATTGTTCTATCCACTTTATATAATCGGTAGTTGTTTGAGAGTGTTGAGATTGAAATACTTTTGGTTGTAGATAGGAATAGGGAGTTAGCTGTTGAATCATTTTCTTAACTGTTTGTTGTGATTTAGGTAAAGCTCTCTTCCATACAAAAAAACTAAATAGTTTACATGTATCCTGCTGTTTGATCTCATTTGAAAAAAAGCTCCAGCACCTATAATGAAGTAATTAAATATTTCTTAGATGTTAGGTAGAAAAATTATTGAAATTTACTTTAAATCATCTCTAACTAATTAAGGAAAGCACTAAAAAGATATGATGTTTGACTTAAAAATTGATTGCAAAGAATAAAAATAAGTAACTTTACAATAGAATGTCAGTATAAAGGTATGGAAACATTTCACTGATTTATGTTACCAAATAATAAGAAAGTAATTAGTGAATTTACTTTAAAAGGCTTAAAATCTACTTTGCAAGGAATTTGATTTTTATTTAGAGTCTTTTAGTGTTATGAATTCTGTAGCTATTGTACTCTAAAAGGGAAAATTCTAGTTGTGATTGGTGTTAGAAAATGAATCAGAGGTGATTGATCCCCTCTGCAAATTTTTGTTATAAGGTGATTGATCCCCTCTGCAAATTTTTGTTATAAGTTACAATCAATCTTCAATCAAAATAAATCCATCAGACTAAACATAGCATATTCTGTTTTAATTTATATTTGTTATTTATCACTCTGAAGGGTTATTTTTAAATCAGATTCTTCCATCAGTTAAAAGAAAATCAACTAATACTTGGAATAAATATCAAGGAATTCCTCAGTACCAAATTCGTTTTAGAAGCTGTTGAAAATCCATTCATGATCTCTAATTATTGAACTATTTCTATAGATCACCAAAATGGCTTGCAAAATTAATTATGAGGTGTGCTTTCTGTGTTCAGATGATTTAATTTATTTCTAAGTTCTTCTAAAATAGGTTATAATGTATTATTCTTTTTTCATCAGCATCTATATTTTGTACAAAGGACACCTTGTTGAAATGTTGATTGTGATATTTTTGACAGTTAGTTGAGCACATTTAAATCATGATTGGGCTCATTTTAGAAGCTTTAAATATGCATTTTCTATGGTGTTAAAGTGAATTAAAGTATTAAAAGAAGAACTTAAATATATATCTGTGATTAAGTTAAATTTCATGTGCCAAATTAATTATTTAATAAAGTAGTAATAGCTAGGAATTTATCTTGGTGTTTGTTTGACCTTATTTCTTCTTTAAAAAAAAATAAGGCCATAAAATATCTTAAGAGTGCCAGTAAATGGAATCCACCTTAATTCCTCATTATACTATTTATGTTCATTTATGAGAGGATTGTGGAGTCCATCTAATTTATCTACCAAAAATATTTTCACTTCTGTCATTTACTTTGCGGCGCTTTATCTGGTAAAATTGAGGTTTTAAATAATATTCTTTAATTTTACTGGTTATTAGATTATTTATTTATTTTCTAAAATGTTTACTCTGTTAGAGTAATGGATACAGATTACTCTACCACACTTATTCTTTCTTTATAACTAAAACACCTCCACATGTTTACTCATAAATTTTGTCTGTCTGATTATGACTTGACAAATGTTAGGATTTTCTTAATGTTGTATGTATGTAAAGGATAAGAACTTATTTTCTGTGTTGCATATATTGCCATTTAATGTTAAGGCATCAGTTTTGTTCATGAATTTAATATCATGTTAATGTGATTCTTGAGAGATTAATGTTCGAATTATTCTATTTTGAAATGTTCTGGATGTTTTCCCAAATTATTCACAAATAAAGAATACTTTTTAGGGAACAGGCAACCTGTTGCAATCATGTTTTTTATGTCTTGATGACTGTGTATAGTTAGCAATAAATAAATCTAAATAAAAAGAGAATTTAGCACCTAATGCTATTATTATGCATAGATTATTATTTGCAGACAAAAGACCTCTCTGAAATTGTGAAAATCTTCTCTTGAAATTTACTGGTGAGATCTTTTATATTACTCGACTTTTCTTAATAAGTCATGATATGCTCTCTTAAATATATTTAATTATCCTCAATTTTAGAGTGACCCTCATTTCTAGTAAAAAAAAATATTGCAGATTACAGAGAAATGTCCTCGCATTTAGTGAATTTTCTTCTAGGATTGCCGACTTTATGAAAAATTCTTAAGGACGAAATGACAAAAAAATCTTAGATGCCCAGATTTTTAATGGATAAATCTTTGTCTGAGGGAGACTTCTGATTTTTAAATTGTACTTAAAGAGCTGTGTATGAACTTCAATGTTTGCTTGTTGTGCTTTTATTCAAGTTACCACTCACATTTTAGTTTACTATACATTTTTTTATATGCGAGTAGTTAAATATAAAATGTTTTCTCTGCTGAATGATTTGATTTTCATACATATATAGTGGAAAATAGACAACTTCAACTCATTAAGTGAGCAATTAATCTGAAGTTTAATTGTATGTAAGGTAGATTACTATCAGGATTATCTTTATAAAAACAATGGAATCAAATTGGAAGTATGCAGTTGTCCCAGTAAAATATATAGTAGCTTAACTAGTAACTTAAAATGGGGTATGCATATTCAAAAATCTGCTGAAAATAATTATAGTGTTCCTATTAAAGTGTAATGGCACAATGATTAGGTAAGAAAGTGGTACTTCAACATAATCATGCCTAGTAAAATATGCACTAAGTAGAAGAAAATGAGATGATCCTCAGGAGGATCCACAGTATCATATATGTTTTTTTAATGCATTTTTACCAGTTAGAAACCTAGAAACCAGTTAGAACAACCTAGAGGGATAAAATTAACTGTAATAGCTTTATTTTCAAGATCTTACATAGTACTCAGCCAAGTCCTCCTTGATTTGAAATAATCTGCTGTATGTGTAGTTTTTTTATATCCAGAAATTATATTTTAAGTTGGCATGGCAATGATGTCTGAGGCTTGCATGATTTTTCCCAGGTTTTTGCTCAATTTTTATTCTAATGGTAGGAAAAGGCAATCCTCCAAATTGTCTTTAAAAGTACAGTAAAAAAAAATTTGGTTTCATTAGTGTACCTCTCTCTTTGATGAGAATGTGAGGTTAGAGATAGAAGAAATTGATAATTAAAAGATTACTTTCAGAAGGAAATGAGTGACTTTGCTTGTAAAAGTGTGCACCTTGGAAAATGGATTTGGAATAGGTCTCTGAGGACCAGGACTTCAAACCAATTCTCCCACTAGCCAGGTGGTTGCTCTAACCATTCAGATATCTTCTGAGGACATTTACGTGAGTTGTTTAGGAGACTATAGGGAAGGGTGTTGTGTTTCTATCAGAATTAATTCCTTGGGAATCACCTTCTGTAAATAACTATTCAAGTTTAAAGAAATTTAAGGTATGATGTTATCCTGTAAGACAACAGGAACATCAAGAGTGACTTGCTATTTATCTTTAAGTGTTCCCATTATATATTGATAATTTTAGGGATGCAAAGCTCTTATGAAAGCATCTACATATGGAAAAACAAAAATAAGTTAATGACCTCGGACTGGTTCCCCATTCCCCTCTCTGAGTTACTCTCACCTCTAACCTCCCAACTCAAACTTCCAGATTCTAAGATCCAGATCCATACATATAGCCCTTTCACTCACCACTTTTCAGACGACTTAGGAGTCTCATCCGAGGATGGATCCAAAATACGTATAAGGCCATGTCTTTGAGGTTTTGTCCTGAATACTACTTAAGAGGTTCTATTCCCCTATTTGCAGTCTGGAGTTCCATATTGGTGATTCCATGTTGTTGTTTTACACTGTTGGCATCATTTTTACTTTTGACACCGCAGACTCGCTCACAAATTTTATCTAATCATAGAGGTATGTTTCCTTTCAGTTAACTTTAGCTGCAGAGAATCCTTGAAGATGAGCAAATTTGAATTACAAGAATTTACATTTTTTTAGAATTTGAAATTCTTCCTACATTCTTTATTTGTAACAGCCGTGTTTTCATAGTATATAAATACAATCAGAATAGCTTTGCATTCATATTTAATCAATAGCCTTCCAACTGATACCAGCAATTATTTCATTAAATTGTGTTAACAATTTTATTTATTCGTTTTGAGGATATCTGCAGTAATTTACTCCATTATCTCCAAGAAACTAAATTCTTAGTAAACAACACATCTTCAGACAAGATTATTCAGGGAAATTGTGAAAGGAGAAGAAATTCTAAAAATGAAGAATCAGTAACAATGTATTTATTAATAAAAATCTTAAATACAGAATTATTGGATGCAATTGTAAAAGTTTTAGAAATGCTTAGCCATTAACTCATTTTCAAATGACAGTAAGAATTAATACCTCATGCTTTAAAATAAATTATTTTGTTTCAAGTAATAAAGCATGATTTCTTGACATCAAGATTTTAGCACACAAAATTTGATCACTTAAATATATTTCTATAAAAATTATTACAGCATGTCAATATATTCTAAAGGTCAATATTTTCACTGGAAAAGGCTGTATATTTTCAGTGAATATTATTTTGTAAACATAACAAAATATATAAAAGTAGATGCTTAAGATTATAAAGGCACTGTGGAAGTACTGAGTTATTTTTCCTGGGAAGCACATCTGACCTTTGTGTAAAAGAAATATTAAAGAACTGCAAGTCCAAGAATGTTAGCTTCTAGAATATATTTTGGCTTTCTCATAAACAAAATTCTATAAATAGTGAAAATGCGATTAAGTACCTTAATTCCATGACATTAATATTATAAATGTGCATTTCAGATAAAAGTAAATGGCATGGAGTTTTTTAAGATAGTTTATCTAAATCAAGGGTCCCTTAACTATGATATACAGGCCAAGTCCATTTTATGACAGATTTTCATGTTCCCTGTGATCTTAGTAAATGCTGAAACATATGCTTGTTCCATCAATTTTATTTAATTAGTATTGCACAAATATTAAACATATATGTTCTCCTACATTCTTGTGAGCGAAAAATTCTCTAGACTCCTTCCTGAGTATGATCAATAAAAAATATAAAAAATGATCAGATATGCCCATTCAGATCTGGTAATGTTTAAATATTTGGACTATCTTCTTGTAATTTTGGGGACCCCTGGTCTGAATGAAAAAAAATCCATAACAGGACTGAACACACCAAATGGTCATTTAAAAGCATACACCTCATAAATTGCCATTTCTACAGTAAACACATTTCCTGCTAGAAACAGCCATTATAGTACATAAATGCAATTTTTACTTTGAAAAAATTAATTGATGAAATCTTTCAGAAATTCTAAAGTCTATTTAAAAAAAGCAATGAGATTTCGGTATTTCATCTTAAGATTTTGATCTGAAAATTTGCTTAAAATGAAATCACATACAATCCATGGTACTGAGAGAACTATAAATCTATCCAAACTAATAATTTTGGTTTCAGGTTACACAATGCTTCTGAGATATCTTAAGTTCACAAAACTATTTGTACACACTGACATAATGAGGATGCGAGGAAATGCAGTCTCTGTAAGTCAAATTAAATTAGTGGTAGGGGTTTAGAAAATGTGAAGATATTGTTGGAGTTTTCAAATGCATAAGAAAGCGCAGAAAATTTAAGCACTCACGTAAATTATACTTCTACTATGCAAAGAAATTTTTTGTCTAGAATGCAAGGCTATGAAATATCAACTTATATACTATGGCAAAGTTTTAAACAACTTATTCTACATAAATTATGGATTCAATTTCTCACTTTAAAGATATAATTGCAATATTTACCAGTAGGTAGTATTTAGTAGGCAAAGTATATTACCAGTAGGTTATTTCTTATGTCAGGTACAGTAAAACCAGACCTGATGAGAGTTTGAAACCATAATTCTGATGAATGAATCGTATTGAATTAAGGTTACTCAAATGCCATCTATTATTACTAATGTATGAAATTAAAGGTATTTAATCTTAAGATTTTTGATTTAATTGCTGCAAGAAAAGTTATAATTTCTATTTTAAAATGGGACACTACATTTTCTTGTCCCATCTCAATAAATCCAGTTTGACTTGTATACAGAGTTGCAACATGATACCCTGATATGTTCAAATATTGATAGAAATTTGTCCTTGGAGGTGTAGCCACACCTTGCTAGAGAAACGATTAAATCTTTGGAATTAATTTTTTACACCTTAAGATTAGGCACAAGCGTTAAAAGTCCAGAATAAAAATGTTTTTCAACCCTTAACTGTTAAAATAGCCCACTTTCACTCATGAGTAACTTATAAAGTTCTCTAAAGTGAAAGTAGTATATTTTTGGGGGAAGGTATTATGAAAAACTATTCTAACAAAATATATAGAGTAATCTAAAAATACATTTCTCAACTTTGTATCTCGAGTGACATCCATATCATTTTTAAAATTTTAATAAAACAAGGAATTTGATCCCTGAAAATTTTAACAATTATATTTTAAATAATTCATCAAAAAATCTTTTAAATCCATTTCTCACCTAGTATATAAAGGGTATTCATGATGCCTGAAGGTATCAAAATGTGTTTTTCTAACTAACATGTTCAACCTTTTGTGCTTAGTCTCATTCTTCCATATAAAATATATATTCTTCTATATAAAATCTTCAGGAATGTTTTACAAAATGTCAAATATATATTTTGATGAGGAGAGTTCAACTTGGCATGTGAAAATTTGACTGATTTTGTTTTACTATCACAGAGGAGCAATAAATGCAAATTTTGTTGTGAAATCAGTTAATTTCTCATCAATACATATCAACTGACTAAAATTAGCTCAGGTAATTTTTGCTAAGCAGAGTGGAAACTTATTGCAAAAAACAAATAGAAATTACAGTGTTATGATATAATATTGATAAGGCTGAGCAAAATAAGGAATGAAAAGATTACTTGTACGTGTGAGCTAATTGAAAGAATATGCAAAAATAGTAAATATTCACAGTTTCAGAATTGAAGAAACACATCCCATTACAAAATAAATTATTCTAATCAAAATCATAAAAAAACTGAGACCATAGATAGCACAGAATACCAATCCATACACAGGTACCTCTCATATTAATTACAATACTTATTACTCAGAGTCATCATCTGATCCATACTCTTTTGGCTCATAAGATGCCTGACTGCTGAGACGTCTTCCTTTCAAACAGAGAAGATGTTCTTCTAACACCTTTTTTACTAATGGGTTGCTGGCAAGATCTAGTGGAGTTTCATTCATGGCATTGGTGAGATGTGCATTGGCTGGAACAGATGTGTTAAGTAGAAGTGATACTATCTCTACATGGCCTCTGGAAGCAGCTGAATGGAGTGGTGTATCCCCCAACTTATTCTGTACACAAAACAATGTTACGTTGTAATTTTAATAATTTAAGTGTTTTCAAAAAATACAATACAAAATATGTTTCGAAAAAATAACAAAACATGAAAAAATGAACAAACAACTTCCAACGAGTTAAATATTTTACTATCTTTGGAAAATAACATCCCTATTGCAGTAAAAACTATTCATCATTGTGATTAAAGATCTTTCGAACATGGCATTACTCATTCCATAAGACAAAATTATTATTTAATGTCATTCTCCCAATGCTATTACCTGGTAGTTTATTGCTTTTCCTGATACAGGCAAAAGTTCGTGGACGCATTCTACATGCCCTGCATGGCAAGCCCAGTGAAGGGGGGTGTTATGAGCTTTATCTAAAGCAGTTGGCGACACACCTTGTTGCAAACACTCTTTTAAAAAATTTAAATTTCCCCTACGAGCAGCTTCATGCATTGGCAAGTCAATCTCTTCGGTGTGCGTTTCGACTGAAAAGATAAGGGCATTTCCAAGGGAGTTCAAAATAAATTATTAGTCCTTTGGCTTCTAGCCAAGATAACAAACGGTTCATGGAATTACCCGGCTGCATTCAAGAATGATCATTGTACACATCGTATTACGTACCGTAATTACTGGGTATTAAACCTGTTCGATTTCCGCAGCGCGCCTTCCACCAATTAGGGTCGGTAAGTTGATCAAATACGTACATAACCTCTCCTTCATGAAATGTAAGTTCATCTGGCTACATCATGCAAGGAAAATTCAACTTAGGTTACTGCCATTTCTAGAGTTTTTCATCTTTTCCCATCGCTAAATATTTACCTGTTGGGCAGTATAATTGTATTGAGCCCTCACAACCTTTACAGTGCCTGGAAATGTTTTAATGAGATGACAGTTGTGGTGAATACATAAAATACATTCATTAACCTAAAATCGCTCTACTAACCAGGCTTTGGTGCTAGCTTCGGTGGCATAGCATTCAATGAAGTAGCCATGTCATCAGTTACCACAATATTTTCTTGGCTCCCTTATCATAACATTGCGGAAGCTAGCGGAAACACCCCGTAGCGGCGCGCCCTCAGAATTTCGTCGTCGTAGTTATTTTCGTTCCTTTTCTGTTTTTTAATACGGCCTTCGCGCTCTTCATTGAAGTCCTAACTTTAGGCATTAGTGTGAATCTTTACTGTTAAGATCAATTGAAATATTCCCGCATTTGATAGGATTAGCGCGCAATACGTCTAATAAAGGTTAAAGTTGCTGTAAAATGTTACTTAAGTATATGTATGTATGTAATACGTATAAAAGTTCTCAACCTGTATGCATTTCCCAAATTATTTTTTATCGCGAATGGTTTTCAAGCATAAAATGTTGTGTCTTTAACATACTTACCGTACATCCTTTAGAATTTAAGACGCCCCCGAATCTTCGTACTTAACCTTCTTTTTTTCTGCGACGGTGCACCGTCGCAGTATTATACATGTGTATTACAGTACGTAATACATGTATTGTAGATCACGATTCATACATAAGACGCAAGCAATGTTTTGAAGTTCTGAGAACCCATAAGAGGTGCGTAGTAAATTCGAGTATGTACTCATTAATTTGCTTTCTACAAATAGGGAAATTATGATTTTTTTGTCAGTGGGCGGTTTTCTCTTTCCTTCAGGTTTTAATTTTATCGGTCATGCTTTTAGATTATTATCCAAAGGAGCAGTTACATGGGTATCTCAATTTCAAGTAGGGAAAATCCCTAGTTAGATGATCGACTTTGGAAAATAGTTCCCTATATCTTTTCCCCGTTATTTTGCCACCAAGGAGCGAGAAAATATATTGTGGCTCTAGTAAAAAAATTAAAACTCCTACAGTCCGATGACAACTGATAAAGCTATCCCAAATTCCAATACATATTTTTATTCTTTAATTAAAGAGCTGTACTGAAGCTGATGCTCGCGTGAAAATTTCCATGAACCTGAGGCAGAATCTTTGTTATGAATTTGTAAAAAAAATTGTCAGTAAAATTTATCAAAAAAATTAACGTCATGAAAGTGGCATTTATTGATTACTACTCAGTCGATGAAAATGTCTCATTCTCAGTATCTAGAAGACTTCTCCTTATCATCCTGTGCTCGGTTAATACCTGATCACGTACATATTACTATAGATCACCATACTCATTGCCTGTCATTATGGACACTATCAACTAGCCCTATGTATCATATGTACCCTAAATATCCCTGTGTACTATGTTCTACGTAACCACACGGCCATATGTATCATATGTATGTGTATTACATACATTACATATTACGTACGTGACGTATATCACCGATAACAGCGCCGCCAATGGTCATTCATTCGTTACAGTGCCTCCAAATTGAAATGGTGTTTTCGCTGTAATGAGTTTTCCGAAACATGAATACGGCAACAGCTGCGAAGGTTATTTAAAGCGATTGATAACGACATCCTGCACATCCAGTTCACTGCTACTACACAAAAATGCTGCACGAGGTGCTTCTAGCTTTGTCAGGATATCCTGGAAGCTTTTTCGTGGAAAATGACAACAGAATTCAGGTTTGATTTTCACGTTCTAATGATTTATTTCTATGTTAAAAGTACTCAATCATTGATTTTGTATCACTTTAGGTTGCAGAATCGATTGATTTCCTTCAAGATTCGGAAAGGACATTGCTAAATAGAATTTTACGCATTGCTACCGAGTACAAGGCTTTGAAAAACTTCATAGATTACCAGAATGATTTATTTTACACAACTTTAAGTAAGTATACGCATTTTTGCGTTTTTATATCTTAACGACCAGATACTGAGATTTTAACCAGATGTAACATGCATGAGGTGTAAGTGAAATTCTAGTGGCAAGTCTGACAATTGTTAATGTTTTAGTCATGAGAGGGGGAGTAATCATCCATGATATTTGCTGTGAGTAATGTAGCAATCTCTCTCCGTGCCAGTAGAATGTTTTCCTATTTTCTCTGATAGCGAAATTGATGTTTCTTTTATTTACATCTCATAATTATTCTACCATCTTTCTTCACCGTAAAATTTTTATGTTATAACATTAAAGTATTTGTTCCGGTTCATGTCCTCTACTCGAATTTATTTTTTTTATGATGTATAATTATTTGCTCATATAATTTCCATATGTCATCATTCAACGGAGTTAAGAATTCAATGTTTGCTCACATATCAAAATTACTGCTGGGTGGATTTTTGAGTTAAAATTGAAACCATTGAAAATAGTAGAAAAATCTCAGCAAAATGGTCTGTGATGATACATGATTATCATAGGGGGTATATGTTACCAAAAAAGGTTTAGGAGTGTTCTGCTGATGAAAGTAAATGCTTTAAGCAGATGTGAGTGGACCTAAAGTTGATTTATGTTAAGCTGTATCAATTTCTCTTAACCTTAAAATTGTTATTCTTTTCTATTCCTTTAAGTGACTTTNATTCTCAGTTTATTTTATAATGTTATATAATAAAAAATTTTCAGGTGGCTGTAATTCTGTGTACATGACGTGACATGTTGTACTGTGAGGATTATTTGGTGAATAAAGCAACAGACTTGAAGTTAATGCATGCTTGTCACAATGTGTTACAATGATATTTTATTTTTAACATATCTTGACATAATTCAACGGAGTTAAGAATTCAATGTTTGCTCACATATCAAAATTACTGCTGGGTGGATTTTTGAGTTAAAATTGAAACCATTGAAAATAGTAGAAAAATCTCAGCAAAATGGTCTGTGATGATACATGATTATCATAGGGGGTATATGTTACCAAAAAAGGTTTAGGAGTGTTCTGCTGATGAAAGTAAATGCTTTAAGCAGATGTGAGTGGACCTAAAGTTGATTTATGTTAAGCTGTATCAATTTCTCTTAACCTTAAAATTGTTATTCTTTTCTATTCCTTTAAGTGACTTTCAACTATACAACACTGTGCAAGTGTCTCCTGTATTGATTTGTGTAGGAGGGTCTGAGATACATTGTCAGACCTTTCATTCATACTCATGTAGAAGAATGGATGTTTGCATTACAATGGCTAAAAAGAGAACTGGATTTCAATTGATTAGATGAGGGTGGTGGAAACTTTTTCAATTGGAAGGTCGCTTGCTAAACAATAAGGCTACTTTTTAGTTGTATGTTGCCTACATTACAATTAGTTTTGCATTAAAATAGTATATATGTTCATCTTTTATATTTATGAATTCTGCTTGTTCTCAGCAATGTATCCTAAGTCTTCCTGTTCTTCTTATACCCAGGGGCTCTTACAACATATGTTTAGCCCTTAAATCAAGTTCTTCATTTGGTCCTGTCACAAATCTGAGAAATTTTATTTATGATATCTTGATTTGCTCCAAAATTTTTCTAATGGCTCATGATTCAGACCCATACAATAATGCCATCATGTTATAGAATTGAACCTTGCAAGCTCTGTTAAGTTGTTATAGTCCCTTTTCTTGTAAAACATATTTTTGACCTTTTTAAATTAGTCTCAAGCTACAAATCTCTCTTAATTTAAAAAAATCCTCTTAATTTCATTATGTTTTTATTTTGATTTCAGATCTCTTAAGGAGTACAATATAGTTGTTCTTTGCTCTTGCTCTGTGTTTTTGCTGTTTTTTGTAATATATTTGTTTTACCCTGTATTCCTTTGTCAGGAACATAGGAGCCTATTATTTTTAGGTATCATTTGTACTCACAATCTCTCTATCTCAATTCTACTTCATTTCCTGCCTATTGTTTCAGTAACTCTGCCACAGGCTCTTTTTTATTTCCTTCATTGTATAGCATCAAGTACTGTTCCAGTTATTTAGTTTCTATTAGCTTCTTTCTTGTTTCAGCGATTGCTATAGCTATATTCACTTTACAAATAAAACTTGCTTGCATATGGCAAGCTTTGGAATTGTGAAGTTTCCCACTTCTCATATTGAAAGTTTCTTGTTTAAGAACATGTTCAATTTCTTTATAAGAAACTTATTGAGAAATTGAACCTTTCTTGTATTGAACCAAGCACCGTTCATACTTATTATGCAATGAAGTGTAGTCATCTATAATAACCTAAGGTTTCAAACTGCAATCAATTCAGGAAGTACAGCAAAATGAATTGAGAGTTTCCTAATGAATGAAAACTAGATGTGCCCTTGCATGAAAACCAAGTATCAACGGAGAAGTAGTCTAATTAAAATATGTAACATTGCCACGAATCCTATCTATGTATCTATCTATCTATGTTGTCTATTTTTAGCTAAAAAGTATTGGCATTACCAGACTGCAATAAATCTGTTACCTACAGTTTCAGGATGCTCCTTATATTGTTCTGTTGGCTATTGGAGAGCTCTAGGACATTAATGGAGCTTGTTTTTACTGTTAAACTATCAAGAATGTCTCAATATTTGCAAAGCTTTGCGGTTTTACTCATGTATTCTCTTAATATATTTCAGCGGATGAGTATAACCCAAATGGAACAGAGCATCAATGTCCAGGGAGGTATCTTCAAGCTTTTTGTAATGGTTTGGAAGAAGTACTGATGCCATACAATCAAACACTTCTTGACCTTGAAATGGAAATACTGAATGACCCTTATCTGTCATTAACGCACATACGAAGTCGAGTTGAAAATCATGAATGGCTTTTAAACATGATGAATTCTTTGATCAAGGAGGTAAGGATATTATAATTTTTGAGTTTTAATTTGCAGGATGTAAATGTGCACCTTTGAGGCCTTTTGTATATTACCATACCATATTGTATATTACCATATTATGGTATTGGTAGTAGTAATAAAAATATTATTAGGATGCTTATTTTTTTTGTATTTAATAACAATAAATGTTCATATTAAATGTAGTTATTTATTTTCTCTGTTATGTAGGTAAAAAGAAACAATGTTCGTGGCTGCTATCTACTGGAATTTCTTCATCGGCATTCTATATCAGGTGTTGAAGAAGTTCAGAAAGCTATGAATCGGTAAGTCAGTGGAAAAACTAGCATCAGTTACATTAAATGATAGTTCGTCTTTAGGTTGAGTAAGCAGTCTGTTCAAGTATCTGATTCATGGGGAGTTGTGATTTATGAATCATTTTTTGGCCACATTTATGTAAATGGTTAATCTTTATTCATTTTTAGCATCCTTAAAAGTTGTCATGCTGTTTTCTTCAGTCAGCTAAGTAGTTGGCTTCTTTATGGACAACTGATTGACTCTTACAGCGAATTTATTATATACCATAAGACAGATATTGAGTCTTCAATGACATCATCAAGTCCTGATAGTGATGCAAGTCCAGGCACTGCACTGGACGATAAGCAGTTTGTATGTTTAAAACATGAACATTATTATGATTTGCATCTTTTCATAATATCATCATAATTAAAAACACCTTTTGTTCTTGAAGGTCTTTTCTCAGAGTAAGAAAAATCAACTTCCACCATCTGAGTATGCAATAAGACATGATATGCTGCCCTCATATATCCCTCTCTCTGTAGCTCAGAAGATTCTCTACATTGGTAACAAAATTTTATTAGGTGGAAATGATCCACGTGAGCACCCAGGTATGTTTCTGGCATTTTTTATTTTGAAATGAAGAATTATTAACTAAAAAGATCCATTAAATTACAATAATCTCACCTCATCTATCAAATTTTGTTATAAATTACAATATAAATGACCATTGATGGTTATTATTGCATCATTAGTTGTATCCTTTTTATGTATACTTGTAATGGTCCATTATGTGATTTGTATCTCTGTATTTTTATATTTGTAACAAAATGTATATTGAATTTATGCTGGGTAATTGGGTTTTTGAGACGCGTAATAAATAAATATTATTATTATTACTTTGGGGATTGGTGCATGTTAATGTCCAAGTATTAACTACCCCCTTCATACTCTTATATGCTAAGGATGACTCACTTTTCTGTTTCTCAAAACCACATTTATTGTATCAGGTGGTAGCTTATGTTTTAAGTTCTATTTATAGCTATATGTTTAAATGTTTAAAATATGCTGTATTTTTATTTTCATGAAACAGGAGCTCAGATTCCTTTGAGGAAAAATGAGAAATCAATATTTGGAGAGAAGGAAGCTTACTTCTTAAAGAAATTGCTTCATTTACAAAAATTAGACACTTTCAGTTTGGTGCAACTTGAGGAGGTAGTAGATGAAATAAAGTTGTGTGTCAGTGAGGTAAGCATAATCTTCTCAATCTTTTTCCTTAAACTTTTAGCTTATTCTTTGGGCATTGTTCCAGTCTGTCATTATGTGAAGCTCTAAGAAATACAGTTGCAGAATAGACTCACTCTTACTTTTAATTGTAAAAGATTTGCCTCATTGATCAAAAATCACAAAAACTTCAAAGAAATTGTCTTTGATAGCTTTTGTAGTTTTTGTGACTCTTGATCACTTTTTGCCATCAGCAATGCATCTCACTTGATTTACCTCATTGGTAAAATGAAGCAAGTTATGCAACCTTTATTTTTCGTATTTTTAAACTAAAAATTCTGAATTCTTATCTCTCTAGTTTAGTGGGCTGTTTGAGATATTCTGTGATATATCTTACTACTCATTTCTTTTTCTTGAACTGGTAAAATAATGATAGTTATAATATTTTAGAAGCAATGTCATGTTTGTAAAGTTGGGACATCATTACAAACTCTTTCCATTCTCTTGGAAAGAGTTTGTAATGATGTCCCAACATGTGGAAATTAATATTTTTTTGCGATTGTAGCATTTGTGGACACTAGCTATGGAAGATGCTCAGCTTGATGTTCAGTTACGGCTTATGAAGGATTTCTTCCTTTTGGGTCGAGGAGAACTCTTCCAAGAATTCATTTGTCAGGCTGATCCTATACTAATCGGTCCTCCTGTTTCATCAACTTGCAAAGGTAACTCTAGTTACTAATGTCTTGGCTTTATCAAGTTAAACGATTCCTCATTAGTAGGTGTACTTTGTCATTCCTACTGGAAAATCTTTTTTCTTTCATTGTTTGTAATATAAACAAGAAAGACCCTTGTCAAAATAAGTACACTAGTGAAATCTTTATCTTTCCTAGTGATATGTTATTCTCTGTTTTTATGGATTTTGTGTACTGCAAAGCCTTAAAGAATTTCTCTGGTTAGATTGGTTACTTCCCTTCCAAGTTCTGTTTATTTGCTGCCTTATGGCAAAGTGAAAACAATCAGGTGCTTGTGGAATCGTTGAATTCCTTTATGTTTAGATTTGAATCTTAATTTCTCTAAAACCTCTCAGACTGGGATTTTTCTACCCTTAGTTTGGAAATTTGTGATCTTTTTAACTCTCTTGAAAGATGGAATAAACCTATGTGATATATAGGTGATGAAATCATCTTTTATACTTTTATCTTCTCTGGTAAAGTTCATTGAAGGGAGTTTATTGCAACTATTTACTATAGTCTTACATAGGCTATAGGCATTCATATTTATTTTACAGATATAAATCTCTGCTTCTCTGTGGCTGCAGCAAAAATCCTTATGGAAGACGATCCATCAATTGAAAAATTTCATTTTACTCTTGTTGATAACCCTCACGGTATAACCACTGGGAAATCCAATACTGGTGAGTGCTTTTACAGTTATAACTTCAGATTTATGCCAATTGAAACAAAAATGTTGATCTATTCATATTCACTTTAAATATAGAAAATGGGTGGAGTCGTCTGGCATTAACATATCAACCAAGCTGGCCCCTTGTGATCCTCTTCACTCCTCAGGTGCTGCAGAATTATAATACTTTATTCTGTTTTCTCCTTCGGGTGAAGAAGACTCAGATGGATTTACACAATGTTTGGAGAGGTCACAAGCAATTAAAATCAAAATTGTGAGTAAACTCTGAATTTTGTAGCCTATTTTCAACAGACATATCTTGATTTCAAGATAAATTGGAGCATGAAACTATCTGATCTACTGTTGGATTGAAAATAGGATAGGCATACTTTGACATACATTTGTTCTGCCTGCATTACGGCTAATACATAAACAATTTTTCACAGGTAAAAGTCATGCACTTTTCTTCTAACAACACCATGGAAAAGTCATCTGATACACTATGGGGTCTTCCAGGATACCCTTTTGTGGACTTTATAACTCTATGATCACTTGTTTTTATTTCTTTACTGATATTTATCACAGTGCACTCTCAAACACTGCAACATGACACTGCATTATTCACTTCCTGGATAGAAACAATCTCAATTTCATCAGTTTTCAAAATTTTCAAAGAAAGATCTAATGCTTGCAACCAATTTTTTTCTACCCACCTTAACTTAGGCCTCTTCTGACCCTTCTCTTTAGATTAAACCCGATTGCAAACAGTATTAACTGCACTGGGAGGGCAGTGTAGTCCTTTTTAGAGAAGGCATATTGGCTAAGACTTTGTAGATACTAAGTAATTTCAGAAATGTATTAATTCTGAATATTATTGATGCACTAAAGCTCCAAAAGGTTGAAGATAAAATATGGATTTCATTTCAAAAGCTATTTAACGGTATATCCTATCCACAAAAATAGCACAAACTGGACTCTTCAGAAAGCAAATGAAGATTCCCAGTAAAGGGAGGTGAAGGTTAAAGGCCTGCAAGGATTGTCTCAGATTCACATGTAAAAGCTCTAGGAAACTCTTCAATAGTATAAACCAGGTAGTTTCATAAATGGCCTAAAGAGCCATTATTTCCTAAATAGTATTTCCTCTCAAACCCTGCTCCACTGCTATGTCACCAGTGGGTTTTATCTGTAAATCTAGCTTCTCATCAGGAGGTAGAGCTCACATCATTAGCCTCAGAGAATCAAACAAGGGGTGACAGCTGTGTAAGTTCAGGAAGGAGTGCTCTTAAAGATGATCCATTCTCACATTTAAAAACTCAATGAAAGTGCCAACAAAGATTATCCTATGCCCCTATACATACTTTCCAAAAATAATAGAACACTTCTAACAATAGAGCTTTATGAAAATTCCTCTGAAGTGGTAAGCATTGATTGTTTCAACTAATAACTCCCTTCAAAAAGCAATCTTTTTCCCTTGAGGTAATTCTCAGTATTTTCTATGGACTTGCTGAAGATGCATCTGTTTGCTAACAATTTCAAATGCATCTTGGGTATAGACCCTGTGCTGTCGGGCAGAACTATATTCTAAAGTTAACTAATTATAGTTGCAAAGTAGAGTGGGATGAATTTACCTTTGAGTTGCTCAACCACTGTTTTATCTGTTGACTAGAGAAGAGTAGCACTCTCAGCAGTATCCAAGACTTCAACTCACAATCAGTACAGTTCAAATGAGTGATGTCGTCATGGTAGGCCCCTTTGCATCTCTCCTACCAATGCATTTAGAAAGAATCCCCCTCTCTTGTTTATTCTAGATTGTTTAGAGAGTCTGTAGTAAAAATTCCAATTGCATAGAATAAAGTTTGTAGTGTAGTGATCGCTTTTTAATTCAGATGCTTATCAAAGGTTCATAAATCAAGATCAGATCTCAGGAACACCAAGCATGCTTCACTAAGCATGGGACTATATCCCACATTTCTGCTAAAAGTTTGGTTTCCCTGTTATAGATGGTCATTGTTCCTCAAAGATGACCAAGTCATGAATTTGTGCAAATTTACTGTGTTTTGATTGGGTTTACATTGACTCAGATTAAGCCGGAGATCAATATTGTCTCTTGATACATATCATTTCAAAGGCAAAGAGTTGCTTTATCGAACGATATGTAACATGTCCTATTATAAATGTGGATCATAAATGGGGAATGTGTCCAAGTCTATACTATTTTCAATCTGAGAGTAAGCTGTTATGCTGTCCATACATGCATTTCCACTTATAAATTGAATTTCTGTCCATATATAATATTAGATTTCTAATTAGAATGTACTGTTTTTATCTCTATTTCCAAGTTGAGATAACTGTTACGATTGCTTTGTTATATTTGACTTAAATTTTGTTTTGNATATAAATAAAAGTGTGTGTGTATATATATTTTTTTTTTCCATACTCAGTGAAAGTGAAATTTCTTGTCCATTTGCTGCACACAATTGATTGTGTGTATGCATTTCTGATTAGTTGAACTGCTTCTGGTTTTGTTCTCTTTTATTTTAGTCATTTTGCTGGTATAGGTCTTTATTATGTTCTTATAAACACAGCAGAGTTTGAAGTGTTAAGAGTTATTTTTAATTACCTATGAAAGAAAGGAGGGAGTTTTCTTCTTTTCTAATGATGACGATGTAATTATCTCTGAGTGAATGAATTCTTGAGAATGTGCAAATTTTTAGCAATTAGTTGCTTTTCAATAGTTGCACAATCTAAAAGTGGTATTGTATATGCATGAATTTTTGCTTGAAATGGCCATGTAGAAATATTTTTCTTCGTTAATTAAAATGCATTAGTGCTTGAAAGGAAATGTTCCGCTTTTATAAAAGCAAGTTTATCATGGGGAGTCATTTAGCAAAGATTTTCTTGATTAATCTAAATATATTAGTAAAACTAATGGCTAAAATTTGTTCATTGCTTTGTTGTATTGAGATCTAGGTCAATGAATATCTATGTATTGGAGTTTATTTAAAACATTCTTCCATTTCCTGGTCTCCCAAATGGAAATCAACTAGTCAAGAGATGGCAACTTGGAAGCAGAATCACCTAAAGTGGATAATCCAGTAAGTTTAGCATTTACTAATTGCCAGCAGTGAAGAATTTCCCTATCGTATCATGGAAATAGAAGATTTAAGTTTAAAATAATTTAAAGCTCGTTATAGAAGAACCCACTATGTGAAGTTTTATGTATACACACATTCATTTATTTATTTCTTAACATTTAATAGTAATTAGGTGGTTATTCAGAGGTCCAATAAGCAATCCTAAAATTTCCTACATTGTGATAATTGATCCTAAAAGATCTTACTGTGAGTATTTTGAGGGGGTGTGTGGTTGGTGAGTTAACATTCCTCAACTTATGGTTTTTGCTACTGACTAAGAATATAAGTAAGGCAGGGATGGAGCTTTGCTTTGTTTGTATTTTGCATCTGGGCATGTTTGGCTCTTTTTGCTTATAAACTTTGCTGTCATAAAATGGTAGAAGTAAATTTATACTGTTTTTCATTATGTAGTGACCTAAGAGCAACATATTTCATTAATTTTAATTCATCACTTGTTAATTTATACATTTATCATGTCCTCACCAAAGATTGCTTCAGTGTTATCATTGGAACTGTAATGCCAGCCTTATGTCTCTTTTTATACTGTATTGAGTATTACTTTTGCATTAACTGTCGATGAAAGTTGAGAGATCTGTTTTAGCCTCAGTGTACTTTTCTGGATGAGGAAGATAATTTGTCTTTTTTGTACAAGTCGCAACATGTAAAAATTTAATTCATGAATTCTATGTCTCAGGACTTCACAACCAATAGAAACTGAAGGACTGCATTGATATGAAAATGAGCATTTGATCCTAAGATAAATAATTTTGCTAAAGCAAAGGTTATTTTAGTGATAGAATGTTTAAGCATAAAATATGATTAAATTATAAATGTTACTTAATAATAATAAGTGTTACATATTAGTAATAAATAGGAAAGTCATCTGTTGCATTGCCCCTATTTTTATGATAATTTGGACTTTACCTCTCTTTCCAATGTGCATATGTATAACAGGGGTCATAATAAGATATTCCTATTGAGGGTATTAAAATGTTTACCTTTCTTATTTCATTTATAAGTTGAATTTAATTTATATTCCAACCTTATTACACATTCATAAAGTACTCCCCTGACACTGGAAGGGGGAGGAGAAAGAATGCTACATATAGTAAAAAATAGCTCATATATTATGAAAAGCTCTCATGCAATGTGAATTACAGATCATTTATAACCTCTTTTGTAAGTTAACAATCTATAGCTATCTAAAGGAAGGAAAGATGTATACTTTTCCTCAATTTTTATTCTGGAGAATAATTGTTTCACCATTAAACTGCCATCATCAGGCCTCAGGCGCTTCAAAAATCACCAAAAAATGTATGGTCAGTTATCAGCTTACAACCATGTTTCATTCTAGTCATAAATTGATGTGGATGTAAGTGGGATATTCATAATGGTATTGTTAGATTTTAGTAGGAATACTTTCTATGCTCACCATCATAGTGGTTGTTCAAACTTAAGTATTGAATGAATGTAGTTGCAACTAACAATGCTACTGACAATATTGTGACAGTTGTGGGTGTTATTCAGCTGAGTATTGCCATTCATCCTGGTGCAAAATGCTCATGGTTATAAGTCACGTAGGAAGTAAGTCAATATCTGTCTAGGAATATGTGGCCTGGGAAGAAGCAGGAAGTATGTCATGGGAAGGAGGAAGAGGTTATGGTTCTGTTGGCTGTAGAGGTCTGAGAGTCAGTAAGTCAAGGGAGGCTTGTAAGATAAGGGAGGAAGAATAGAATAAATGGTGTTTTATTAGGAAAAATTTGGGCTGCTAGAATGATGCAAATTTTGAAAGTACCCTAGAGCATTGAAGCAAGCTCCTTTAGTTTAAATGTGAAGGACTTTGGGAGAGAAGTTATTGGAAAGTTGCTTGGCTAAATAATGGTTAGCAAAGATAGAGGAGGATTGTTTTTCAAAAGCTAGAAGATGTTCTTTAGCTTGAATATGAAAGTTTCTGAAGTTCTTCCACATGTAAATTGCTTGCCAATTGTCATAAGTTCATTTGTACATCCCAGACTTGCTTAAAGGATGTAAATTATCATTTTGGTTGCAAAAATATCTGGACAAATACTTTCATTTGAAAAACTTGCATAATATTTTGTTTGATTTGTAAAGTTTATCATCATACTGAAAATAGCTCCTTGAAATGGGTGAACAATGTCTTTCAATTTGTGCCTGAGGATCGCAAGGAAAAAAACAGTTATTACTAGTTATTTGCTTAGTTGCTTTATACTTAAGTAGTTAATATACCAAAAGAGGGGAGTATCCATTTGCTGTTGTAATTTGTTAAATATTAATTAATTTTCTAGCAAGATTTTAAGATAATAGAGGGATATGTAGCAATCTATGGATGGAGGTTAGAGTAAAAAAGCAATTTTGTGTGGATTAAGGTGGGATGAAATAGAGGGAATAATACTGTCTGTGTTAGAGGGTTTTCCATATATACTGACATTGATCTTTTGGTTTTTATGGGAGAAGAAGATGATATAGGGAGTTTTTGGATTCTATTTCACGTGGAAAGGAAATTTTGTGAAACAACTTGCTTCATTCCTCTCTTCTTTCATTTCCTCTTCCCTCTCAACCTCCTCCATGGACTTTTTCTAATTTTTAGCTGAAATCTGAAGCCATAGTCTTTGGTGGTTTCAGCAACAGAATAAAAGCTGGTTTGTGCAATAAATCTTTGAAATCTTGAATGAGAATGAACTCTTTAAATATATCATTCTTCAAAAGTTAGTTTTTAAAGATTATATAATACTATGAATTTTCATTTAAATGAACTTCAAATTCATGTTCAACTTCCAATGTTCATTTGCATGAGTTGAATTGGCTTGACTCAGCCACAGCTTAAGTAAGTTGTTATGTGTGATAAGTAATTCAAATAGTGTAGAGCCTCAGCCAGACCTCAAGTAATTGAAAATGACTCTATATA